>CM067533.1:4869034-5319034 GCA_034509925.1 Hirudinaria manillensis
CATTCTGTTATAAAAGTATTACATCATTCACTATTATAATAAATAATTATTAATAAAATCAATAATATTAATAATAATAATAATATAATTACATAATTGCTATTATTATTTCTAGGTTATACGTTATTATTGTTGTAAAATCTTGTTATATATATAAATAGTCTTCCTTAAAAGCAAAGACAATCTTCCATGAAATGGTAGTTCATAAAGAATTTTATTCGAATAAAACTTTAATAAAATCCTTGGAATAATTTAATACAATTCTGTTGGAAGGACGACAATAACTTTTGAGATAATAGTGTTATTATATTGTATATAGAGAGGATCATTATATAGGTTTCAAATATTATTATATATAAATTAATAATATTATACATTAATATTAATACTTATTTATAACATTCGATTAATGAACACATTAATATTAATATTTATATATAATATTAATATATAAAATAAATATTTATTATTAATTTATATATAGTGTTTTTATTATATAATAATATTGAAATATGATTAAATTATTAATGTTATTATTAATATTTGTTTATTGATGTTATTATTGATATTGGTTTATTAATATTATTATTACTTAATAATATTGTAATATTATTAAATTATTAATTCTATTATTGGTATCAAGAATAATAGTTGCACTAGAAAGTTGTTTTCAATGGTTTCGTTACAATGAATTGAAATATTTTGAGTTCATCTCGGTTTATTAGGAAATTCTTTTATTTAGAAATAAAAACATTTTAATCCTTAAAAAACGGGACGCAAATGTTTTTTTGCATGTTTTTAATTTCTGACCAAAGCATGTAATTGAAATAACAGTGAAGGCCTTTGTTCACATTTCGATTAATAAATACATTTTACGAATTAATAATAATAATAATAATAATAATAATAATAGTAATAAAATAATGATAATGAATAATAACAAAAATAACAAATAATAATAATAATAATAATAATAATAACATTGAATGACCAGCACGGACCACTTCTTAGAAATTAAGAGGACAAGAGCAAATGAATTGATAAAGAACTAACACTATTTACTGTAAAATCATTTACTGTAAAAGGTGAATGGATTCTTGTCTCAGTGACGTCAAAAGCTGACAAGTGAAAGTTATTAGCGGCTCGACATTCATTAGTTTGAACTTCCATTGACTATTGGAGATGGTGAGAACTGGTGAGAGGCCCTTAACTTGCACAGGTATAACTCAACGTACAGCAGCACGTTGACAAATAATAATAATAACATTGCAATATCGACAAAGCAGGCCATTCGAAGAGCTGGACTTCATAGGCGAACGTGCTGTTCAAAAGACAAAATCTCTACTCGTTTAATATTTGAAACTTTAACCGGGAATTTTTTACAGATTGCATCAGACTCTTCTTGTCTCTTCATGAATAAATTAAGTAAAGTCATTAAGAAATCTGGCAGGAAAACGGCCGTCCATAGTTTTAAGCAGACGACTGAGAATGGAGGCGCGAAAATCTCGTCTCAAGTTATTCCCGGCAACTTGTGGAAGTTCGAAGATTCGACTTCGAAGGTAACTTCGAAGAGCAATTGGTCGAGCAGGTTTTCAAACGACAGCGCTTTCTGCAGCACCGAGACCGCCATCGTGGATCTATTCGCTCCTATCGATGATGATCAGGAGACATCGGATCCAAACCTCGACGACAGAATGGAGTCCATTGGCATGTCAAAGAGCACCGAAGAACTGTCGCAGTGCAGACTCAGCATCGACGGAAGCAGCTGCGTTTCTCTGCCGAACCAACTCAGTCAAAGTTTGCTTTCGGTTTCGGAAAGAAATTCCAACAAGGCTTCGCTCGACAATCTGTGTTCATCTTCGCTGCAAAAGAAGAAGAACTTTAAAAGGTCGACGTCATACGAGGAAGGAGAAGAGCAGACGACCCACGTCAGCTTCAGGCAGAAATTCAAAAACATGACCAAACGTTCCAAACAATTGATGAACGTAACGAGACAAGACGAATCGCCATCTTCCTTCTCCAACGAACTCGATTCTTGCGAAATCTGGGCAACAAAAAACTTTCTCAGCGGAGGAGATTTGGATTTCCAAGTGGGTAACAAACGAAAAAATGGATGGATGGACGGACGGACGGACGGATGGATGATTGGTTGGATGGATGGATGGATGGATGGATGGATGGATGGATGGATGGATGGATTGCGAAATAATCGCCGAAATAATAAACCTAATAAGTTCCTAAAATATAATAAGGCATCAACAATCCTAATGCTAACCACAGCAATTAAGTTAATAAAAGAAACTGTAAAATAAAATTAAGTCATTAAACTTATGACTCACTGCAACCTTGAATTTCCAGCCCAAATTTCATAATCGCTGAATTGACGTTTGCATCACTTTTGCTTTCACAAGTTAATAATATATAAATAATAATGAGAATCTAATTAGATGGCATTTCATTCAATAATGTTTTTAATGCCATTATTTATTAAATTAAATTAAATTATTATTAAATGTTATTAAATAATATTTAATTATATAGGGTTTAATTATAAATAGTAAGATTACCTTAATTTGTGAAAGAGTAACTTTATCAAAAATAAATCTGAATTTGTAATTTTTAAACGTTAAAATAAAACAACAAAATCTTCCTTAAGTTGGAAATTGCTTAAAACTTTCATCTGGTAAAACATTATTATTATAATTATTTATTATTTATTATTATTATTATTATTATTATTAAAAGATAAATATTTCATTTCCAACGAGTCACAACCTGATTTTAAACATTTCATAATTCAGCCTATTTTTCCGAAATTATGTTATTTAGATTTAGATTGACTTGATTGGTTTAAATTGTCTATGGACATAATAATTATCTGGCTGATGACGACAACGTTTTCTCAGATTGTCACCTCTTATTCTTTCGATGGGTTCACTTCTTTATAACGAAGAAGTCTTTACCCAATTGTTTCCATAATTCTTGGATTGGATAATATCCTCATTACCCATTGTTGAATTGTATTTGCCCGATCTTTAAAATGCCCTACGTTTTCTAACAGGCAGGGAAGGTTTTTCTAAATCGATCCCCACTTATACCGAAGTCACACCTAGGAAATACCCAGACTGGTATACCTGTTGGTATCCCATTTGTATCTCTATTGCAAGCTGGGTATCGGACGCGACTGTTGCCAGAACCGCCACATGCAGTTACGTCACCATTCGATCAAACTACTACCCATTCTGCTAAATTCGTTATGATTCTCCAGAATGTTTGCACAAGTTCTATATGTAATCTTGCCATCAATTGATAGAAAATGCTTCGATTGGTCTAAATCCTTTCAGTTTTTCAAATAAGTTTTCAGATGCACGAGACGTAAATGAATAAAACTTTTGTCCAAGTTTAGAAGATCAAATGTCAATTCTTTAAAACGAAAATTGAATTAGCCATATGAATGTCATAATATGAATAAATTATTCGTAAGGATGACTACTACATGCGTAAATACCAAAATATTGTAATTTCGTTGTCTGAAAACAAAGACCAGCCATCACAAATCAAAAATTTAATCCACATAAATATTGCTGTTATTGCAATGATTTATTAACATTTGAAAGTTCAGAAGTTTGTCAGAAAAATTAATTTTCCATAAATTAGTCTTTCTATGTTTTAGAAAATATTACATGAACATTACGAGTCACATTGCATTAACAATGAACCTTTCGACCGCCAAATCTCACTGACTTAAAACTATTGACTGTCCTTAAAGCATGAAAACATTTAAAAGTGAAATTTTAATTCACTAAATCAAAATTTTCTCTACCGATGAATTACAAGTGAAATAGTTTAATTTATTTCAATTTTACTGATCCTTGATTCACAAAGAGGAAATAACGCTATGTCAGGTGAATATGCGATCGGACTATTGTTATCGAAATGGTCGAGCAGAATCTTAATATATCGTCTTACTTTGAAAACATTTAAGTCATTTTGAAAAACAGAATATTTAATTAAAGTATCAAAAACATTAACGCTTTTACTTTTATCGTTGTGGAAATTATTCAGTTCATACTTTCTGTGCCGATTTTTTTGACTATGGTACAAAATTATAAAATAACATTACGTCTAGTGTAAATTAAATTTACAAAATTTAACAAAATAATTAAAAAGATCGTTACCATCATCTGTGCTTATCAAATGAATTCACATAATTCATGTTTATTAAATGAATTCATCTCGTACAGATTAAAGAAGCAGACGTCTTTTTGAAAGCTCAACTCATGAATGGCGACGAATCCGCAGACGTCAAAGTTGCTGTCCTCGCGCTAACGAAAATCGAGACGTTGTAAGGAAAGGATTTATAAATAATACTTTTATAAATAAATGCATTCCTCGGCCATATTTGCATGCAGAAGTTCTTTCGAGTTCCTTATGCATCCGAATAGGATGGGAAGGAACTTTTTAAGGTCATTAGCGACCATTTACATGTCATCGATACCCAAGGGCGATCGGTGGGCGTACAGGTTTACGAAGGCGACACATTACGACGTCAGTAACTAAGGGCAAACCACCGAACCAAGCTGCATACCATCTGCATGTATTTTTAGACTTGTCTTCAATTTCAGGGACAACTCTGAATATCAAAAATGTCAATTGAGAACCAAAGTCATAATGGTAAATATTTCGGCGTCACTCATTCTTAGCGCATGCGTGCCATCGAAATTCATGCCGTTCGTAGTCGAAGAGCAATACTTAAGCATAGTCTTTAATATTCCATCAAGAATGAAATTTCTAACGGTTGTCTCGATTATTACCTTGAAATTCATTCATTATTCATTTTCGTCCCCTACCTTGCTGTCTAAGTCGATTTGAAAATTTTGGCGAATTAATTGCCCGTCTCCTAGTCATTATTTATGTTAATTTATTGAGTCGTGTGTATTAGAATTTTATTCAATGCTCTCTTCTGATATGCTTCGAATGAAAAGCAAAATAGTTTTGCACATAGTCTTGCGATCATTCGTGCCAGCCTCTGACAAGAATCGTGAATGGCTTGACATTCCAATATTTTCTTATTTCAGCAATCGAAGCCCGTACATCTGTTTATATTTGAAAACCTTCTCGTCATTGCCAAGCAGAGGTTTCGGGGAATGTAATAACTTTGTCCATTGACCATGAAATCATTAAGAAATTAAATCTAAAAAGATAAATTTAAAAAAAATATCAGGTCCCACGTGTTCAGAATCAAAGAAAGAATATTTCTTATTTGTGCGTGGATGTCTTGCGACCAGCTCCATCCAAACCTTTCATTGCAATGTCCGATGACATTAGGATGGTCTCAACGGCAGATTAAAACATCATCCGTGCTGTTCGATTCATTGCAGGACAAACTGACCTGGATGAGAGTCTTTAATAGGTCCGCTTCGGTTCCCATATCATTTCAATGCGAATATTGGCAAAAATATTTTTAAAAATCACAGATATCAAGAGTTAATGGCCAAGTCTTATGAGGAAGCCATCGTAATAAAAGTTTTTTGCGACGATAAACAACATGGCGAACGGGTAAGTCCCTTTGACTTTGAAGGTTTCGTTTGAGTTTATTTATCAGTATTAGTTTATTAATTATTGTTTATTCGTAGACAAAAAAAATAGCGGTCCGACGAATGGAAACGATTGACGAAGTGCTGAAAAAAGTGCCAACAGAATTTTTCCCATCTGTTAGTTTCACGTTTCTATCATTGATCATCACTATCACATTGTCATTGTCATCGTTATCGTCATTATCATCATCGTCGTCGTCATCATCATCAGAGAAAATGATTGCTTCTTTCTTGTATAATGTTATTCATCCAATGTTATTGTGAGTCATTACTTGAAGTTCCATTCAAGACTTTGACTATCAACGAGGGCTGAATGAACAGTGAATGAATAAATTATGCGGTATTTTTACTTTATTATTTTAGGCGACATCAGTTATGAATGGCGCTTTGCAAAAATAACAAATGGACAAAATTTATTTACAAATAAGAATGTTGTTCGCGTATTCCAAAAATTCCGAAATTGCCCTTTTTTTCTTCATATGTACATGAATATATTTGGTTAACTGAATGCAACTTGCGAAAACTGATGTTGAACTAGAATTGCCCGAATCTCTTTGTATGACTCACAATAACATTGGACGAATAAAGATGAATAAAACTGAAAATAACTGAAATGAAAAACCTACTTATTATAAGAATTCTAGAGACTTATAAATCACATTTTATTAACTTAAGTTCCCTGTTGATGAAATTTGTTAAGAAACTACAAAATCGTAAAAATCGAACTTGTAATAATTTAAATTAATTTTTAAACAAAATTAAAAATTAAAAAATTATCCCGATGTTGCAGACAACGAAAGAATCGCTATTCCAATTCTGTTTAAAATACGTTGGAGAGGCAGACAAATATCTCCTGACTGGTAAACTCATATTAGGATCTGTTTATACATTATTATTATATTTCATTCAATGCCGAATTTTTGTGTCAATTAAAATTGTCACTCGCTGTTTGTTTCTTGTTGATCCCAGAATTATTTTTCTGAAGGTAGTGAGAGTCTCTATGCAATCCAGTTGGCTTCTGACAGAAAGTTTCTCAACAACGAGGTGGAATATTTCTCGATTGTCCCCGTGAAAAGTGGAAGTTTTCTTAAAAAGAGTGAGTTTCTATTTGTCTAAATAGGAAATAAATAAATAAACTGAATGATTTCAAATATTAATTTGGCTCGCATGTTCTAAAAAAACATTGAGGAGTTTGAGTGTTTAACACCATTCTTAAGTGAATCTTTTAGAGTAAATTTCTTTCACGTGTCTAGGTTCCTCCTGGAAAAGATCTAAGCAACCCATAGGACCCGAACCGACGACAAATCACACGCAAACAGATAACAATACCATCATCGGTCGAAATCTTCACGAAATATTCGACAATGGGGAACTGCCCAAAGTTTTACTAGTAACTTGATGGAAAGCAATATTATCGCAAATATATTTATAAATAAAATAAAAATTCCAGAACCTGTTGAGGTATTTGTATAAATGTGGACCGCAAGTAGATGGCATCTTTCGAAAAAGTTCGAATCAAAAAGAAGTTCAGAATGCCATAGAAGAACTAGAAGGTCTTGAAAGCGAAGAATGTGTCTCTAAAATGAAGCCTTGCGTGGCCTCCTCTCTTCTGAAGGTATCCTGATCGCCTTAAATAAACGTAATTTTATTTGTAAACACCCATAACTACATTCCCTTAATTTACATTCTCAGTTGTAAATTATAAATTATAACGCCTTGAATTTCAGACATGGTTGAAAAACATGCCAGACTGCCTTCTGATAGGAAAAGATTATTACAAGTGGTTAGAAGCTGCCAAGGCCGACAAAAGCGATAGAATACAAGGGATTAAAGCGTGAGATACCTCTAAATGTATTAAATGATTAATTGTATATAAATACTGAAGTACCACATGGCAGTCTCTGTGCAGTTAACAATCAATTTATAGTCATATTTTAGAATTAAGAGATATTTGAAAATATTAAAAGCTGAAAATAAATGACATTATTCCAGGCTTGTCGATCAGTTACCCAGAGAGAATCAGTTAGTGTTGGGTTATTTGATATGGCTCCTACGGCACGTAGCTGACAGTTCGGAAAAGAACCAAATGACTCCTCATAACTTGGCTGTCTGTTTGGGTCCTTCCATACTCAGTCCATCGACTTTCGATTTTTCCTGTGATTACGAAACAGAGGCAGATTCGAGAAAAATAGCAAACATAGTCATTGAGACCATGATCAATAATGCAGAAGATATAATGGGTGAAGATAAGTTCGTCGGCACTTTCCAACAATCAAACGACTATGTCCGGCACGAAACAGACAGTTAGTTGCAAATTTTATTTTCATTTTTCTAGATTTTTTACACATCTTTAAAGCGCTACACGCCTAGAATCAGCTGAGTTTTTTTTTCATAAACCATTTATATGAAATGGTAGTTCGGCTTCGAACACAGCATGACTAATGCCATTACTTCCGCTCGCGGGGACAAAACTCTGAGTTAAAATGCACATCGTTCGTACTAATAACTTGTAAAATCGAATTAAAAAATAAATCTGATGAACACCATTTTGTATGCGTTAAATTCTTCATAGTTACCTCGAACAGCGGAGAAGAGAACTTCAGCTCGATTGAATCATCTCCTAAATACTCTCCTGACAAACAGGAATATTCTGATTACGTTCCTGAAAACTTTTCTCCTCGAGTCAACATTAGACCGTCCACCACCACCACCACCACCCCGATCGAATCTCCAACTGACGCACCCAGAAACCGTTCGCATTCAAACACTTCTAACGCATCGGAAAAGAGAAGCTATGTTTCCAAGTCAATCGAACTCAAGCACATAGAATCAGATGAATTGGTAAGCGAAGATTCCTGTCTGCTCTCCACTTGCACCCTAAATCATAAAATCGAGTCACTCGATATTCGCACGACCCTCCCGTCCAAAACCCTCGTCGAACATCCCGAATATTGCAAGAGGCAGACTTCTAAACTCGATGAGGTCACAAAGAAAATACAAAGGCGTGTTACCATGCCCGATGCAAGAG
This sequence comes from Hirudinaria manillensis, assembly GCA_034509925.1. Classification (NCBI taxonomy): domain Eukaryota; kingdom Metazoa; phylum Annelida; class Clitellata; order Hirudinida; family Hirudinidae; genus Hirudinaria; species Hirudinaria manillensis. The sequence goes on from CM067533.1 coordinate 4,877,660, forward strand.
ACTTTCAATTCTATTGCAGTAGCGTTGCCGAAGCGAGTAACATGAACTACGAAAAACCACGATACATCGTAGAAGTCTTAATAAACTCTACCGATACCGAGAATAGCCCGACCAATGGAATTTCATATCGACAAAGTATAAAAACATCAAAACTTGAAGCCTCAAAAGTTCCCGAAGATGTCAAGAATCGTATGGTCCAAGGCAAAACAGTAATACCTCACCAGCTGAGATTCAAAACAACAATTTACTTGGGGCCTGATAGAACCAGCACCATTGAAGAACCACCAAGATATTCTAATGTTTTCCAAACGAAGCAACCTAGGTTGATCCCACCCAGATAGACTTATAGTGAACACATTATTAAGCGGAACAGCTCACTGAAGATAAAGCACAATAACCCATACTAGACTGATTGCATGTGATTGGCAATAAAACTGTGGCAAATTCTGCTAACAATTTTGTAACTATGGAGACAATGTCTCCTAACTTCATCTCATTTGGGTCATGTTAATGTTCCCTGCAATATATCTGCAATGCAATATTTTGTTTTTATATGTGATGTTTTGTTGAATATTTATGAGAATCAGTGCAATAAACAAATGTATGGCACATTAGAAACTTTTTAAACCTGCCAAACAGACGATGTATATAAACAAAAGCACAAGTAAATAGAATTGTTCCGCAAATTGATTTTTGTAATAAATTAGAAATGTCTGTCCTAATTCAAGTCATTCCCCTCGACTCTTTTTGACTTCATCAATTTGAATCGGTTGTTGTTAGCCGAACGCTTTGCAAGCACAAATAAGGTGAAACCGCACACAAAGATCACGGCCCTAAAAAATTAAAATGGAGAATGTAAGAATCAAGATAAATATTTAGATCTGAGCTATACATACCATGAAGCATTCACTTTTCCAATTCTGTCCATTGAATTAAACCTGGAAAACATCGTTTCAAGAGCTTGCCGTTTATTAGACCTAAAATATATGAATTGATCTTTAAATAAAATAAATCTATTCGAGATAAGATTAAAAGATTCTGGGGCAATTCAAACCCTTGTTGTGATGGCAATGTATCAAAATTGAATGTGTTTGCCTAGAGCAGGGGTCAGCAGCTTATGTCATTCATGTCTAGTGATTTTCATTGAAATGTAGAAAATATTATCCAATCCAGCCAAAATATCATCAAATGATCGAAGAAATCTGCAAGACAGATAAGGCAGGCTAGGTTGTACACCGGATATATTTTGTTGAACTTGATTTGGCTGAATGTTGCAGAATTATTTATTTATTTTCACAGTCAAAGGGCCACTAATATGACCAACAATACTAAGAAAAAATAGCAAGCAGAGGGTGAGTGACATGGCGAACAAAAAGTTCCCCAAAGCTAGTCTAAGACAGCAAACTCCTTGTCGAATTAGCGTAGAAGTTTGACTGCTTTCTGACTGTATCGCTAAATAAGAAAATAAGAGGTTGTTGAAACTCCGAATGAAGTACGGCCTCGGTGCGATTTCATTAAAAGGTTACTGACCCCTGGTAGACCATCATCTAAAGCATGTGAACGCTTTGAAGTGATAAGACTCAAAGATAAGATCAAATTAAGCCAAATTTTGCATGTGCAATACACTGAAATATAAAATAAGTGATAAAGCCTACAACAGGTATCCGAATTCGAACCATAATAGCAAGTGCTAAAAAACTATTCCTCAAAATTACTTATTGAGATTAACACAACTCCAAAAAAGTATGAAATGCAAAAACCACATCAAATTAGAAGTTTTAAATAGAATCACCTTTAGATGAGAAACACTCGATGCTGAGCGCACGGATATATAAACATGGTTAAAAATAAATGTCGATTCAATGCACATTCTAAATTAATTTCATTCGAGAGTTATATTTGGAATTTTTACGTAACCGTTTTATCTCCCCAATACTATTTTTTTAATGAAATATAAATTACCAATCAATCTAAAAAAGAAAAGTTCATTGACGCTTCGTTTTGAAATTTGCATAGCATCTAAAGCAGGAGAGGACAATAACTTTATTGGCTTGCATTGTCACAACGGACATGGCTATCATATTTGTATTACTGGTAGTTGTTCCTCTAGTAAGAAAATAAATATTATTTAAATAATTAAGTTCTTTTAGTCAAAGCTCCGTTGCACACATTTAGCTTGACTTTAGGCATGTAGTTTCTAATATAGCAGATGATGGAAACTGCATGGCTTTGTGGGAATGAAACTGAAAATTTAGCAAATTGTCGTGCCCCGTAGCCAGAACTCTAACCTTTTCAGGTTCAAACTCCTGGTTTCGCATCCTCATCCGGTGATCAGTCGGATGACCCTGTCGGTTGATTTTTTTACTAAGGACTTTTCCAATCCTCGTTTATGGTAAAATTTCATTGGTGTTCTTATGTCGGTCTGGACTGGAGAGACTCAGAGAGTTCTAATTGCAATGGCGTAACAAGGATGGAGGCGATATTTTGAGGGGTAAAAATTAAAAAAATCCGAAATTTATTATGAGTCTTGAAAGTAATACGGTACTATTTTTAGCGATTCCACTCCAACCAATTTTAATTGTAGATTATATAAACATTGTAATAAGGCGACAGCCATCGGCTATTAGCCACAACGTAAAATTAAATCTGTCGCAAAATGGGTATTTTGAAGGTTATATTATCATTGGGATCTCAAGGAGAAAATGGTGGCAAATCGAACTTTCACACACACAGTCCCGGTCTGCAAAATATGGATTTATGCAAATTCAAATTAATAAATTAGTAGCTTGCAAAAGGTTTTATTGGTTTGATGGCAAACGCGGTAGAGGAAGGATTAAGCCGAAAACGGACTTTTTCTTGACAGAAATGGATTAAATTTTGGCGAAAGTCTTTCATGGCTGACCGCTTTACATGGTTGGTACTTAGTACCCATTCTTGGGAAAGTATATTCCATTATTTTATTAATAATTAGCCATCAAAATCGTAATTCAGGGAGTTACCCATGGGACAATTAGTGATCGACCGGGGGCCAAATTTTGCCGGGGTTAACCGGGACCATAATTCATGTGTAATTATTAAATATTCTCAATTTTGCGGGCAGCCGGATCCCTAACTTCATCCTTCACGTTTGGTCGACGAGAATGGGATCATCAAAATCGATTAAGGACTTTAATCAAAATTTTCTAGGCTTGGATCAATCACATGCATCCAGAAACAGGCTATGGAAGAAGTGTTATGAATTTTTGTCCAAAATGGCTAGTGATGGCGTTTATTCGATGCTTTCTTCTGAGGAAAAAGATGGAAAAATAACGCACCTTTAAAACCACCGTTTTGGTTTTTGTATGACGAAAAATAATTAATATCATTAAATTTTTTAAGATTTTTAAAACACAGGGTTAAGAAGTAAATACAGATTTAAACATTTTTAGCATTGCCTTGCACTTTACCCCCGTGGTTACGCTAATGATCTACTCTAACCTCCCTGTTCTCTCAGTGCCAACAAGTGCGAACCAAAAATCTCAGATATCATAGATAAACAAGTCTTATGAATTTTATCCTTATGTTACGATCAAGTTACAAACCAAGTTTTAACTAACAACAAAATAACAATAATGCTTCAAGTATAATTATTACATCACTACGACAGTAAGGAATCGTAAGCAGTGAGTCAGAGAATGTTTGGATTTCAAAATAGATTCCGTCTTTCCAGAATAAATAAGTTTTGAATTGTCAATTGATGCTTGAGATAGAGATATGCATACCTGAAGCATATAAGAAACCTTGGTTGTCTCGTGAACAGGTGGAGATGAATGGTGAATGACGAGTGAGGATGACTGGAAGTAAGCGGATATGAACGATGGTGGTAGAGGTGGATTTGATGCCGAGAAATTACGAATATAATTTGATGAAAATGATGCGACAGCAAATGGGCAATCAATGAAGTCGTTTAAGCACGTAGAACTTTTGAGATTCGGGTTTAAGAGTGATTTAAGTAGCTTTATTTATTTAAGCATCGGAGGAAAAGAATTGAGTGAGTGAACGTGTTATAGAGATGTGAATTGTAGTACTTCATGTTGAGGAAATATAAAGTTTATATATATATAAAGCCCAAAAGCAGAGGTAGTATCAACTGAGAGAAAGTGACGTATGTATTGGATTGTCCGGACGATGGGATCGCAGGATTTTATTACAGAATAAGGATGAGGTATAACCTCTTGGAGTGAGGTATAAGTCAAAGACGACGTCAATGAGTTTCAAGATCGCAGAGAAAAGAAGAAAACAATAAATATTATTTAAAAATATAAAAAATATAAAATTTTAAATACTGCTTTTAGCATTTAAACTGATTTTTCAATGCGGAAGCGTTTCGGAGAATTCATGAAATATTTAGCTCATTTAAGGCATATATTTGTCTTCCCTGTATAGCTGAGAAGTACAAAGACCATTCAAAATAAATTCAATTCAAACTTCCCAAGTTTGTGATAACATGATTTAACAGCTCTCTTTAAACCCACCTAAAATGTCAAACTTACAAAATGTTATTCCCTGTACAAGAAGAGGCAGCATCCTCAATCTTAGAAACCCTTTGTCAACATCAAATGTTTTCCCGCTGACTCTCATTACTATTCAAGCTTTATGCCGGCTGGACAAGTGATTATAATAATAATAAGGATCAATAAATGTGATTAGAAGTGCGAAGATATAACAAATGCTGCCGCAAATAGCACATGACAATTTTCACAAAACCGAACAATTAAAAACAGATTGACCCATTAAGCACTGATATTCTTCAATATTATACAACCGGAATCCCATTGTAGATGTTATGGCAGAAGGTCTAATCCTCCCTTATCAGCTTTTTATGCACTCAACAGCTATCAGTCTCAAAGCGACTGCCTGTGAATAAAAATAAAGCAATTAGAAACTTTTCGACAGGTACAAAGCCATCAGGCAATGAAACTCAATCATCCTCTCTTATTTAAGCCGCTTTCTCAAGCCATATTCGCTGAACGAGGATTGGCTGGTTTCTTCCGATGCGTTGTTTCATTTGAATTAAACGGATTTATTTCTTTATTTCGCTGAAATGTTGATATTTTTCTAAATCTATTGCACAAAAATATCTATTTTGTAATTGTAATTATAAAGTGTAATTATAAATGTCCACGAATTCGCGCCCCTTTTTTTGTAAATCGTCGAAGGCAACCGAACGTGATGTACGTCTTCTATTCACAAGTTGGAGTTGAAAGCAGCAGATAAACGTTTTCATTTTATCCACACTTCTATAACCGAATATAAGGTTGGTCTTCATTTCATATTTAACTCAAGATTAGTGGTTTTTACATTTCTTGCGTATATTTTTTAAGTGGCGTGTTAAATTGTGAATTATGAAACATTTATTTTCGCAAGGTTTAAATGTTTTAATGCTTTTTGAAATTATACAAATTATACACTGAACTGTTAAAAAGACTTAAAAGTTCCTTGGATTTATATCATCCTCGTTAATGCTAGCGCACACAAGTATTGCACAATACTTAGTAATAGTGGAAATGATGATGTATGTGATAATGAAGGTGATGTTGGTGATGATAATGAAAACTGGAATGACCATTATGGCGATGATGAATTACATTATTGCACAACTAATTTGAGAGTTCGTGTCGACTCCAAACGTGAGAAGCCGCTGCTTAACAAAAGCACTCTTTTTAATCAACATATGTTGTTCGTAACATGACAAATGTTTATTATTATTACAGATAGAACAATTACGATGTTATGGATAACATCACAAAATATTATTATAATAATTATTATTATTATCATCATCATCATCATAATTATTATATATTATGTATGTTATCATTATCATTATTATTATTTATACATGGAACCCATGACATTAATAACTTATTATATAAACAACACTACAATTTCTTAATAACAGATAACATGGTCTGAAAAATGCTGCCAAAATAACCGTTAAAATCTGCATAAATACAATTACAATATCTGATTACATAATAAATAATTATGATGATGATATAATTGCAACGTTTATTATGGTAATACATTTATGATATCTATGCTGATATAATTAGAGTGATGGTATAATACAAATGATCATAAGATAGTCACGATAAAGATAAATACAAATAATAATAATAATAACAACTCTTTTTAATAATAATAATATTTAATATATTATATATAATATAATAATAATTATTATTATATATTAAATAATAATAATTATTATTAAAAATATTATTATATTATATATAATATATTAAATAATAATAATTATTATTAAAAATATTATTATATTATATATAATATATTAAATAATAATAATAATTATTATTATTAAAAAGAGTTATCCTTTCAAAAACTTGATTGCACTGTACTCTAATGAATGGTCGATGTTCTACGAATGACATGCATTAATTCGTTTCATCAGCGATGCTTTTTTGGGGAAAATTCGTAATTAAAATCGCGTTAATGTGTCTGAGTGTTTAATTGGAAAGAGGGACAATAAAAAATATTTTGATTAAATATTATTATGTCATTTATTACATATAATTATGCTATTATTAAATTTTATTATTATTAGTAATGTTATAGTGTTAAATATAATTATATTAATATTACCCGGCAATTAATTGGAATAAGACAAGTTAGGTGATTGCAAATGTCAATAAAAGTCGAGCAATTAAAAGGCGTGGAATCATTGTTTTCTGAACAGTTGGCTGAATGAAATATTAAATTGCATAGAAATTATAATTTAAAATGCTTCGCTTTTTCTGTAAAAGCTTTTAAATCACCTTCAAATCAACTGTCTTTAAATTGAAAAGTTTGAGGAAATATTTCATGCGATTGTTAAGGTCATTTGGTACGATCGGAGACGTAACTTATTGCGAAACCAGCATCTGGTGTAGCGGTTAATTGTCCCGCTGTTAAAATTGATTAAAAGTTAACTCGATCTTCGGTGCATTTATTTGAAGTTATGATTCTAAATTTTTCTTAAGCAACTTGCACTTTGATAAAAAAAAGAAAAACGCTGCGAGTTTGGCCATTTTTTGGATCCAAGTGGGATTTCACTTACGTACTCGAGAAAGTTTGGCTTCATTAATAACTTTTAAAATATCATTCACTTTTACACATACGAATCACTTCTAAATTAAAGGCTTCTGCTCAGATAGGCCACCACTACTTCTCAGGTCTTCGCCTTCCTCCTCCTAAGTGCTTCTCGCTCAATTTATTTGCCAAACGAGTTGAAGGTTGAAAATTGAATATTTTATGGCACGGTCGTTAATGTCCACTGAAGCCGAAAAATCACCTGCAATTTTCTTAATCGATGCTAAATACCTGTCTAAATGTTACTCCTCCTCTGATTGTTCACAAATTCTGACAGATTTCAAAAGCAATAAATTCGCCGACTGCTATCAAACTGCGGGGAATTGGACACAGACAATGGAAAGTCTCGTTCGAATGATTCTAGTTTTCAATCAATTTATTAAGTTGCATTCTATTTCTTCGCAAGTGAGATTTCGATTACACTCGAGTCTCATCATGCCACGTTATCGGGTACAATCGTAAGCTTTGTGTAAGCTTCACAAAAAGCTTATCTCGATGCTTCACAGTTTGATGTTCAATACTTTTGGGTCATCCGGTGCATGTAGCTTGCACTGAACTTTTCATTTCTCTTAGCAGAGCAATTACTGGCGTTATTTTTGACATTGTTTTCTTGTTGAAGGTTTATTAAAGCCTGGCATGATTTCATTGCTGAACAAAATTAATTCTTACTCCAGGTGCCTACGCAATGAACTCTGAAACGAATTTTGTGCAAAAACTGGAGAATTTTGTAGCCAACCTCGGAAACAAATTCGAATTGTCAAGGGAGATTTTCGAAGTGTCTTCGTCAGTTGATGTTTGTGAAAACAAAGTGAATGACCTTCACCCTGATTCTCGGCAAGACAACGATAGAGATAGAGCTCTCGATCTGTCACTAAGAAGAAAGAATTCAGATCATAAAACTTTGGTCAATTCATCCGATGATTGCATTTCTTTTATTTCTTGGTCTGAAGATATCAGTACTGACGATAGAGCGCCTTCACTTAAACGGGATAATCACGATAAAAGCGAATTATTTAGATATAAAAAGATTTCAAAAATCCGAAACGAAGTTTGTGCAGAAAGTACTCAAAATCGCGGTCCTGTTTTCGAGGCGCTATTAAACGAGCAACCACCGTTATTGGTGGAGTGTTTTGATTGTGGAAAGAATTACACGTCCTTTATTGAACTGACGAAGCATATGTTGGAACGCAGTCATTACGGAAATCTGGCAGGTTCTGTAAAGCGTGGATCGACGAACAATTCGAACAAAAGATGGCGTTCGAATGTCATCGGGAACCTGAAGCGAATTAGAAAGGAAGATAATCTAGAAGATCCATCGAACATAATCACCGCTACAAGAGATAAGCGCTCCAAACCCAGCTATCGGGATGAAGTCAACTTTGAAGCTAAAGACTCAAGCACCAACTCATCTCGAATCCAGAATGATTTCGAAAAATTCACACATTTTGGCGAACATTCCATCAGCAGAACACGAACCTTACCGAAAATCTCGTCATTCATTGTCGTTCCGTGGTCGAATCTCTACGGTGCTCATCCATTTCCGTGCTGCTCCCCGCAGCGTTGTTCTGACGGCTCTCGACAGATGAACACAGGTGTCAGTGACGAAAGTCTTCAACATCCGAAATGTCATCTCGGTTTCAATAAATGCATCGATCAAAAGTCATTCGTCGCACCTTCGCCGCTTCGCAATTTAGAATCCATGGTGCGCAGAGATTTAACAGCTTTTGGATCCTTTCCTAATTTAGGTCCTTCCAAAGCATGCATGAATTCGTCAAAAGGCAGAGAAGGGACCCTGAGAAGCCTTGGGAAGGGAATCGAATGCCTTCAAATGTCTTTGCAGCAGCCTTTGGCTTCAACAATGACTGATGCCGTTTTACAAAAGTTGTGCGACTATCAGCAGCTGGCCATTCAGTTGTTAAGTGAATGCGAGCATAAATAAATCAACTGTTATAAACTGTGATTTTGTTTATACTTTCATGCATTCGGCATTACCATCTAAAATGTCAGTACTACTTGTGATTTGTCTAATTTTCCATTTATTTGTTTCCTTGCCAGGGACGTAATTTGGGGATTGAAGCAATGTAAATTTTTCCACCAGAAAAAGCTGAAATAACTGTCAGATTACTTTCAAATAAATTTGAAACAGTTTGGATCGAGTATTATCATAATAACTAGGGTTTGTAAAATGGCCTTATTTTATCAAATAAAAACGGATTTATTTTCCCAAGCTCAGTCTAAAGCTGTCAAAATCTTTGGCTGCCACATCTTCTTTCAGCGGATCTCGTTGTCTAGCCGATCGCACGCTTGCATCACATCAGACTTGCTAATCCACCGCTCCGGCCTCGCCCTGCACTGTCTTGAACGTGGTGCCGTGACGCTTCTTAAAATTGTCCAATCGTCGCTCGCTATGAAGTCCGGGATATGTATCAGCTCGACCAGTTTCATTGCCTTCTCCTTGATTATATCGCTCCTGACAGGCAGATTCTGTCCTCTTGCTTGCTTCAGCCATATGAGCATTCCTTCATCGAGCTTCGGGTAGTGAGCCTGCGTCATCTTCATGCGCTTCGATGGAACTCCAGCTTTGATTGCAGCCTCGATTGCATTGTTCTTGCTGAGAATGTCTTTCAAATGACGACGCCCCATTTCTTGCTAAACTCCCTGGCCACCTTTTAATGATTCTGCTCCTTCTTCATGGCATCAATGGTTTCCTTCTTCTCCTTCAGCGTAAAATCGGTTTGCTTGCGTTTCTGAGCTGAAATTTACTAATCCTTACACCAACTAGCAATTCTCACATAAAATCTCGACATTCACTCTCATTCTTATTTATACTCCCAGTCAACTTTGCACATTCCATCGATCAAATTCCATGGAATGTTCCATCACCTTCCTTAATCATCCTCACCAACAATTCCTGGGAGTGTATTAACCTGATCAACTCTTAAAAATACAATTTAATGTCTCGTAGTTACTTCCCCGACTGGAAATATGTCCATAACTTCATGGGTTAAATAAACATTGTCAGGACCCTGGTGACACAGTAGAGAGAGTTGTGGTGGTATAGTAAATTTATTTTATATTGAATTTTGTCGGGACCGAGCAAAAGTGGCATAATATAATAGCGTTGTGGTCATAGTAGCGGCGTGGTATAGCAGCGAGATTTGACTGTAATACTCTTTGCGTAACAAAATCATGAGGATGCAGCATGTTCACCATCTCAATTTAAGCACTGTTCCAAATTTTGCAGTCACCATGTGTAAGTCCCTTGACTAAGAACTTTGTTTAAAAATCAATTTTAATTAGTCTCAATTATTTTCAATATCCGATATCAATAAGTAAAACCGATTCCCAGTTCACGATATGCAAAAACAAAAATGATTTCTCATATTCATCACCAAGTATTACAACTCTAAAATCTTTAAGTTCGCTCAATGCAATGCCTTCTTGTTCTCTGTCAGATATATTTCTAATTTCTTTGATGTTTTGGCTGTACAGGCCAGTCGACGTTTTTGTTGTAAAGATGGAGTTTTGACGAGTTTTATATTCTACTTCTTTGCGCGACCTCTGCAGATCCGTTATTCCTGTCGTTGTACTCAATAACTTGATGATATTAACTTCAAGAACCCGGTAATCGAATTTGCAATAATGAAAATACGAAATATGTCAACTATCATTCAACAGTACTTTCATTGAAATAAATTTTTGAACTTCATTAAAATAAATGTATATTTAAAAGATCCGCCCTTAGTAATCTGTGAATGATTTTAATATAGCGAATAAATTTTATTCATTTAATTTACTTAGCAAACCATCGATATAGTCTTCTAAATAAAATCATCATACAATATATTTATATGTGCCTGGTTGAACAGGATTTTGGAACTTTGGATTTCGGCGGGCAATAAAATGCGATTCAAATTTTAAATAAAAATTATTTTTCAAAATTTTAACTTAATCATAAAGTAAACAATTATATTAATTGTCTTTTAACATTTTCTGAAATTTACATTTTTAAAGTAGATTTTCAAAAATATTCTGCCAAGTTAGTTTTGATCGTTGTAAACGGCCATTACATTATCGACATGGAGCCTAGGGACGAATCAGCGGTTACGATCAGAAGGCCGTTTGATCCGGTCATTCACGATTTAGATCCAAATTTTAGACTCACTCGTTTCTCAGATTTGAAAGGATTAGGATGCAAGATACCTAACGATGCACTTCTTCGAATGCTCGAGCCATTCCGAGAGAATGATAAGAGTCTGTTGGAATCAGAGCAATCGCACTTTCAATACGTTGCACCTTCCGCTCGAATAGGTGAAGATTGCTTCACTTTTCAAAGTTTTTTAATGTCAAATTTTGTAAAGTATATTCTCGCATTGTTTTCTTTAAATCATACATTAAACAACATACTGCAAGATTTCATTAAATTAGATTGTGCCATCTACTTCTGTATTTCAACAGCTGACTAATGTTTATCAATTTGTAAACTAAGTTCAATGATTGTGTTACTTAAGGGGTTGGGATGGATTCCTGTATAACACCAATAAGGCATGGGGGATTGTCCATTGTTCAGACTACAAGTTGTTTGTATCCCATCATTGATGACCCTTACATGCTGGTAAGCATATTATCAAAATGGCCACACTAATGATCATCAATTTCTCAAAACATTTCTCCTTTTTGCAGGGCAAAGTTGTGTGTTCAGCTGTGCTTAGTAATCTGTTTGCCATGGGTGTGACCGAATGTGACAACATGTTGATGAACGTTTCAGTGAGTCAGAAAATGACAGAGAGGGAGAGGGACATTGTAATCCCTCTCATCATGAGTGGCTTCAGGGTTAGTTTTCAAATGTTAGTATGTTTGTGTTTGTGGCGATATTTACGAATTGCTGATATCAAGGACTGTGCTGAGGAAACTGGAGCAGGAGTAAATGGCGGTCAAACGATTGTCAATCCGTGGATGTTTATCGGTGGGACTGCAACCAGCATCTGCCAGTCAAATGAATACATCATGTAAGTGATTATTATTTTTAATGACATGAATGGCTTCTGACTTGAGATTGTAAACTCCTGAAAAAAAATGTCAATCTCATCACTAATTTTAAATTTAAAGAAAAATTGGGTGTTGAGATTCTGAATCTGGCTTCTGATTGGGTGGATTTTTATCATTGATTCCCCTGTTCAGAAAAATCCCAGTATATTCTCTAAATTTATGCCCACCTAATCTGGAATAATTGAATGCCTACTTTCATTACAAAGCTCCCTCAGATTATAAGGGGCTTCACAAACTGCAATTTGTCAGTCCAAGCATTACAAAATATAGCACTTGGCAAATTCTGGATATTTTTATTTTGTGCTATTTCCAATTAACTTATTTGATCATTTTTATGTCATGTTTCTCCCCTTGGAAATAAGACATCCATATTTACGAATTTTACATTGATATAGTCTCTATTTCTAATGGACCTAGTAAAATTATGAATATTGTCCTAAATTATTTTAAAATTACTTTGCATTTAATGTCATGAACCAATTTGCCACACGATCAAACCTAGGGAAAGCAAACTTTTAAAATCACATGTTTATATTGCACTGACGAGTGAATATTGAAGCCTTGTTTTAATTCTGAGAGGTTTATATTAGCAAGAATGCTCTCAAAGAACTTGTTATGTTAGCATTAAATCTGAGACACTTTACAACAATTTGATTAGGCCTGATAATGCAGCAATCGGTGACGTGCTGGTTCTCACCAAACCTCTTGGCACATTGGTAGCTGCAACCTCTTACCAGTGGTTAGATCTTCCAGAGAAATGGAATCGAATCAAATTGGTGGTGGGTGAGGATGATGTGAGGAAGGCTTACCAGAGGGCTATGTTCTCCATGGCTCGACTCAACAGAATAGGTTTTTATGCATGCACCTGTTTTACCTAGACTGTATTTGTAGATGATTTTAATATTTTCAGCTGCCCTATTGATGCACAAATACAATGCTCATGGTGCCACCGACATAGGAGGCTATGGGCTGTTGGGCCATGCTAACAAGCTGGCCAGTATTCAGAAAAATGAGGTTGGGTTCGTCATACATAATCTGCCCATTATTGCAAAAATGGCTGCCGTCAGCAAAGCCTGCGGCAACATGTTCGGATTACTTCAAGGCCATTCAGCAGAGACCTCAGGTAGGAACTTTGTATTGGGATGATTATTTAGAGGATAGTTGTGATTCTTGCCACTATTTAGGGGGCCTCCTAATATCTCTTCCAAGAGAGCAAGCTGCTGCTTTCTGCAAAGATATTGAGAAGCAGGAAGGTTACCAGGCATGGATCATAGGTATTGTTGAAAGAGGAAACAGAACTGCCAGGATAATTGATAAGCCACGAGTCATCGAAGTGCCCGCTAAGGACAGGGATGGAGAACTCTGGTGAACTGTTGGCATGAGATGACTCTATCAAATGTTTGATATTCTTATATTTCAGTTTTATAACATTGCATGGAATAAAGACGTTAAATTTTTTTCCGCTCTATTCAATCCAAATTGTGTCGCAAACTCAATAGTCCATGCAATAAATTATAAAAGCTTACAAAACTCATTCATATATAAAATGCAGAAAGGTTTAAACAATTGCTTTTGGGTGATATTCATTCCTCCATTGTTTCTTGTTGTGGTGAGAGGAAGCTCTTAATCTCTGTAAATATGAGGTCTGAAAATATTGAAAGTTGTCAACTCGCAAGTAGTTTACAGAAAACATCTGTATCGGTTCAGCAATAGCAATGGTTATGTACATATATTGAAGATAAATTCAGAAATTAACTAATCCTTAATGACTTACAATTTTGAAATAAAAATAGTCACTTCGATGTGAGCAGCATAGAAAATATATTTTTTGGTCGGCTAGCTGGTGATATTGGAATGAAGACATTCAGAGAAAAGAGTCAATTCCTGCATAAGTGGCTGTTGAGCCACCAAAATAACCGTAGAATGGATGGTCACACTCAATAAATCTTGAATGTGTCCACAATAGTTTGGCTCTACTTTGGCTGGGGACTGCTAAACTAATACATCAAAATTTCTATTGCACCTGCTAATTTTGGTAAGGCACAGCCATCTAAGATGCAAAAATGGGACTTGTTAACATAAATTGTTTGTCCCAATGGCAACTGAAAGTTCGGGGCTTAAAGTGTTCATTGAGCAATAAACACTTTTCCCACCATACTACACTGCAACTTAGCAGATATCTAAAGAAGTTACTTTTCCAAGTTTGTGTATCATTGTTCTGATCCTCGTATGTTTGGTCGAGAGGCTCGGATGTCGGCTCGTCGTTCGGGTCCGAATAGTTTTGGAGGTACGGGTGAGCCAAGGCCTCGTTCACAGTTATTCGGGTGTCAGGATCGAGATCCAACATTCTCTCTAGCAACTGAATGCCTGAGATGAAAGCAAATCATGAAGTTCATCACACTTTAAATACAAGTAATGCAAGGAAATGGACCATTTTATCAGAATATGAATTTCATGAAGAAAACAAATTGACACTTCATAGGCATTTCTAACCATCAGGATTGTGATCTTTAAAAAACTCTTGGAAGTTCTTTTTCTCTGTCTTAGGCAGTGAAAGGATGAATCTTTTTGCCTGAAATGACTTCTATTTGTTATTTTCAAATGATGAATTACAAACAAAACAAACCAAATCCTGATAAATGTACCTGCTTATTACTTACTTGACCACATGGTTGGTTACATCCAATTAATTAATTAATGATTTTCAATGAAATGAATGAGTTTCGATGAAAAACTCTGTGAATGTCAGCAAGTTGATGTTAAATGTGGTGATGATGGTTCAGAACGTGGTGCTGCACATTATTATGTCTTTCATTATCTCACACTGTCTCATACCCACTCACACCTTTGTTAAAAAAGCTTGAAACTATGAATGACAACAGTGCCAATGTTACTGCACATGTTGTCACAGCTTCAAATGGAGATTGACCAATGTCATTGTCAACAATTTGTTGCAACTACTAGAACAATAAGGAAACATACATGATGAGTTGTTTCAAATGATCCTCAGTTTATATTGACCATTGAAAAGTTGTGCCCTATCTCAACCAGTAACCACAATGTCATTGCTCTCAAGCTAACATTCTTAGCAAACCTTTAAAGAATTATCCATCAAATGCATCTTAAGAGAAGTGATTTTATGCTCCAACACACATAATAGTCAATAAATAATGAACCATAATCATTCATTAATTTAAATTAAAATTTAAATATTCAAAGGACATTTTATAGCATATAAATAAACAATCAAAAACGATCACCTCCTCGCTGGTTATTTTCGAAAGCAATGCATCCGTAGGTGTTCCCGTCAGAGTCATGGTCTTCTTCAACTGATCAATGTCTTACACATGAATTTCAGTCAAATAACGTCAAACTATCGAATCGTAAACAATTCTCGAGACGAAAAGGATACGATCCGTCCCAGGAAACAACGGCTTCCCGGTCATCAACTCGGCCATGATGCAACCGACAGACCAAACGTCAACTAAAACCAGAAAGTTCAATTCCAAGTATTTCCATATAACTGGAAATGCAGCAACATTGACAAGAACTTTAAACAATATTTAAAAAGAAAATATCAAATAACAGAAAATAAATAATTAAAATCAATGTGCTAATACGATAGATTAAACTAATTTGATTGCAATGAATTAAACCATTCTGGTTATAGTGCATCCAATTAAGCATTATTTCTGGGGCCCTGTACCACCTCGTCGCAACATAGCCCGTCATTTCCGTATCAGTCTGTCGGGCCAAACCGAAATCCAGGATCTCAAAACAAATTGAATGAAATCATGATGACTGAGATTAATACTAGTGAGTATTAGTTAAGGATAGTTTTATATTTTTTTTTATTAAAAAACTAAACTTGCATGAATGTAAGATTCATATGTACATTAGATGTGATTTTACTAAGCATTTATGTTTTGCATTTGTTTAACCTTCAGTTCACAATCTTCATTTACTGCAATGTTGCTTGGCTTGAGATCCTAGGAAGTAAACAAGAACCAATGGAGGAATTTGTTTTGTCATGATTGTAATGCAGGCAATGAATTAAATTGCTTTGCTTGATGACATTGAAATACTTATAAAGATGTATTCATCCACATTGACATCTCAAATCAAAAACTTACTCTGTGCAAAATTCCAGCAGAATGAATGTACTGAAAGGTTAAGTAAAAAGTGAGTCCCTAATTTATAGTTTAATTAATTATAGTTTTGTTAATTAAGTTCTTAACCAATGCATTGAGAGAACAAGTTTTGTTGTCCATAAAACATGTATTTAACAAAATATTTATCTAGTGCAAATGCATTCTCATTATTTTATTCATTCTGCATATAATAAAGGTACATGATAAAGCTGACTCCACCATTTTCTGGGATTTCTCTGTTAGACAATCTAGCTAAAAATTGACTAATAGGAATAAAATGGATCTAACAAAATAGTTAGTTAAATAAATCAAATTCCATTAGAGACAATTTTTGTGCATCTATTATACACAAAACATGTGTTTAAAATTTGTCACATGCATATAAATTATAAACACAAAATAGATGTTTTCTTCACAACACCATTGCATTGTTGCCAATTTTTTTGTGTAGTTTGATAATGATTAAGGATTAAATTAATTAATTAATTAAAAACCTCTGGTTTAATGTCATTTAAATTTATTTTTGAGATACCACTGTCATCAGTCACCATTGATGTTAGCAACTTAAATAATAATAAAGTTATCCTTTGATCATGATCTTGGTGCCTAAGAACTTTTACCATCAAGTGCAGGAAACCCCTCCATGATAATCATCACAAAATAAAATAAAATGGCAATAAGTTATCATAATAAAATAAATATCAACAAATTAAATATCACTTTATAATCCACTTTTCTTTACATTGAATCATACCATAATGAAAAATCCAACTAATGATGACATTTACCTTGAGACCCCTGAGAATCTGATAAACAAGAAATTGTACATGGTCATCTGATAATTTCTGAGTTTTAACAATATTGTTCAAGTCAGCTCCCATCAATGGGGTCACAAGGTATCTAAAAGGAAATGTGCAATAATTACAAACAGTTATAAATAGTTATTAACAATAATTTACACCTTAATTCTGATCATCTACTGATCAGAAACCTAAGGAGTCCTAACCCACAATATCTGAAAATGACAGGCAAAAGCCATCTTATGGAGAACAAATTTTGTCAATTTTCTATGGAATTCCAGGCTTAAGATGTAGGATTAAAAGTAAGACAAGGGCTATGGAGTGAAACATCCTTGTCTTGCCTATAACTTGTCTGACATTCTTAACCTGTCATATGATATTGGAAGCCTCATAATGCTAGACAACACATAATTTCTTTTATATGTTCCCATCTCTGATATTAATTTGTATACTTATTTGGTGCCTTCATAAATCAGTTTTGGAAGTAATTGATAACAAGTAGGGACAAATTAAAACAGCTTACACGTCTTCAAATGAATCATCTGGTGCAGCAGAAGGAGTGAATATGTCAAGCAAGGAAATCACCTTAATAAAGCAAAAAATTAACATTTTGCATTAACTTCATTACATTAGTAAGAGAATTGCTAGATTTGCTAACATTTTCATGGCACATATGCTTTAACATTTTTATTTCCCTATAGGCTCGCTTTGCATGTATAGGAGATTGAAAAGGTCTGGCTAGTTTCTTTATTGCCACTTTTGGTTCATTGGGATATAACAAATCTTTAGCAGAGCTGCAATATTTGTGAGACTAAACAAACAGTTACGTTATGCATTAAATAAATAATGTGCAATATCATACGCTTCGAAATGTCATTAACATAACCCGTCTTACCTGACTTGTCCATAAGCTCCATAACCAATTGACGTTAATTCTTGGTATCGATGTGGCACTTCCCAAAATGTTTTATTCAATTCTAATCGATAAAATCCTGGAGAAGATGCTGGTGAAGCCGTGCACATTTTTGCAAATAAAACTTATGAACTGCTTCGGAATTTAACAGCCGCGGGGCGGCCCTAAACTTGAAGGCGAGATGGAATCCATACACAATAAACACTCGTTGCAAAAGTGGATCAACAACGCATTACTCAGATTGACAGCGTTCGCTCGATAGATTACTTGAAAATTTATTTAAAACAGCTATTAATGCAATTTTGTTTAAAAAAAAAACGTAATTGCCGGCGAAAAATTTCATTTGCAGTGCAGTGCTGTGAAATGCTGCTTGCAGACGGTTCTTGCATAATTCGTACACTTAGCGGGTTCACCTCAGTATATCTAGAGTAGTAGTCTAGGATGTGTTTCTTTTCCTTGGTATCAAAGGTTTTGTTAATGTTGGTTTGTCACGTCTGAAAAATGGAACGCAAAATGCGCAAAGAAAAGGATTACATGGCTTTCGCCGAATTTGATCTACAGCTGAAAGGTTGGCCATGCGTATTTTAACATGCTAATAACACATATGATAGCAGATGTTATATTAAATAGGACTGTTTTCCACCATGAGACATTCTCATTGCATCCTAAATGTTGATCTTCGGGCTTCATAATCAGATTTCGTTCAAACCTTATCACATTTCTTGTAAGTTTTACTGGAATTCTTTGCTGCAACCTGCATTATCAAACTTTAAGATAGATGAGCTCTTTTGGTAGAAACTTCACAACTTCCTCGTAGACAGTGGAGGATCGGGACCGTGCCCCCCAATGATGTAGAAAGAACCGAATTTTTAAGCTTGGCGACCGGGAGAGGCACCATGCTTAATAAGTAAATTGATTATTTAATATATACATTTAATATTAAACACATTGTGCTCCGTCCTGTTCCCCAACAAATTCCCCCCCCCTCTTCTTTCTGCCCGCCATCCCCGATCCAAAGTGTTCTAGTTTCGCTCGTAAGTACTTTCTTTCAGATGTGATTCATTCGACATTGGCGGGCTCGTAATGAGTGGATATGGACTTTGCAGGATGTCTGACAGCAAAAATTAAAGATGGACAATCCTTAAGTTTTGCAAAACAATCGTGAATTTAAAAATCAATTATTTTCCTATTTTAATAAATTTTGGATCAAAATAACTTGATTTTTGATAAGAAATCTTACATTTATTCTGCGCGGAAAATATGATTGTAGGTAGAATGCGTTGATGATGCACAAGCGTTATCAGGAGGTGCATTGGTCTGCACATTATATAAAGGACGCGTTCGATTTATTTGTTAAGTTTCGAGTTTTCGCCGCTGTGTTGTCGGATCGAAGCCGCGATGTCCGTTTGATTTTTTTTTGTTTGCTTGCTATAACTCCGCCTAACTTTAGCCGTAGTAGAATTTTATTAATATCATTGGTATAGTACTAGCAATGGCTGCTGGAGCTTTAATGATGAGCTACGAGAACTTGGATTATGCAACTGGGACGACTGCTTGCGGCCTTGGTAGTTTGGCCAGATCTACTTCTTTAAGAAATTCTTTAAAAAGACAGAGAGAACCTCTCTGGATTCAGAGTGAGACCGACAAGCTTCATTTGTTTGACGATGTTTACATTTTTTGGAGTTATTGGTCGCGAGGCATGATGTGAAACATTCTTATATTTGTGAAAGTACATGATTAATATACAAATTTTGTATTAATTTAAGTTTTGATGATGGTTGCCTTATTTAAAAAGAGAGTTTCTCCTTGGAGCTCTGGAACTCATCAAAGCATTTATTAACATGATTTTGCAGCTTTAATTTCCTGCATTTTCTTTTGATCAGTCTTATCATAAATTTAACTGAGTGAATGAATGGTACTTTAGATGCTTAATATGTAAATTGAGAAGTCTTTAATTCTTTTGTGCTTTTCAATTAAAGTTGTTCAGCATTACCATCTGTTTATGTCTTTCTATAATTTGATAATTCAATTTGATTTCTTCGGACCTATTTGTTACTGCCTGTGAAAGTGTGTAGTTTTGCTTGGAAATGTCATTAATTATAATAACATGGTGTGACGAAATTATTTTTAGATTATTGTAGACATATTATATTATATTGTGTTTGTTATAATAAGATGTTTTAGAAACAATAAGTATTTCAATTAAGGTCGCTGTATTTTTGTGATTGCATTTTTATGATCCTCGGAAATATAAAATAAAATGCTGCATGGATTTTAAGACAGTTGCCAATGTTCAGACAATTCACCGCATCAATTCAATCCCTTACTTGTTTGTGTGATTCACCATTCTTTTCATCTGACTTGAAAGTGATGAGTCACCGACATTGGAGATGGTTCTGATGATGATCGTCGTGGTTGCTGGTCACTAGTTTGATTGGTCCCAGCAGGACATCCATTTCAATGATAGCATTTTCATTATTAAATTTACATTAAGATCTGGCTTAAACTCAAATGCTTAGTTTTGCATTTCATTATTACCTGAGTTTGTTATGTTTGGTTGGGAAAATAACTGTAACATTGCTTTAAATATTATTACAAAAGAATCAATGAATCTCTGATGATGAGTTTTTTTTTGGAATTTTTTTTATCACAGGAAGATAATCTTGACACATTCTTCTTTTCACTTGTGGAATCTATTGGATTGCAGATGATGAATTGCAGTAATTTGTGGATGGTGTTTGTAATAATATTATTATTTATGTGGAAACAGTTTGGAAATATTACATGCTCCGATTATTATGGCCTCCAATTGTTGATCTGGAAAGGTTGTCATGTCTTTAACAGATACCAGGTTGCAACTGCAGGAACAGATGAAATGTCTGGACATCAGATTAGAGAATCACGTTGCTATGTTGGTTGAGATACAAGACTTTTACAAAAAGAGAGCAGAAGTAGAACTCGAGTACTCAAAGAACATGGACAAATTGGTCAGACAAATCGTGTCCAGGCACAAAGCAGACAAGTGAGTTGGATCCGTCAAAACGTTTTCTTTTGAAACCTTGGCCATCAATCTCTTTATCTCCTACTCTTTCGTGTTTATAACAACATCCAGAAGCCATGCCATTGTTTCGTTTGTTTACCAATGTCTCGACATCCTAGTTTTTTCTAATGAAGGCCTTGATTGTTAATGTTTGAGCAGTTTTATGTTTGCATTTAACTTTTGAAAAACTCCAACCTATTTGTGAACGAGTTTTTGTTAGATGTTTAAAACGTGCTGCACAGTTGATAAGTTGATACAGGAAGAAGATACATGATATCAGCCACTTTCTAAATGGCCGGTGTCTTTGGTTTCAGATGAAATCTTCGCTACGTGACCTTGAGTATTGATAATAGATTGTGTCTCTTATTTTGGAACATTTTATTTATTAAGTGACTGCATCGAACTCAAGGAATTAACCTTAATGACGGACGCCGAATGAGTGGTCTAGTAATTAAGGTCTTTCAAATCTAGAAATACCATCTTACGTTAGACATTTACGTTTGTTACTTCAGCCAAAGTAATTGTTTCAGGAGGGAGACGTGGCCCGGTTATTCCACTTATTCCATCTGGCAAACGTTGCTCAGTACGACCAAGAAACTCGGTAAGGACCACGGAGTGTTGAGCGAATTGTATGGCAACCAAATGCTGTTCAGAATTAACGAGCTGGCAGACGACACTCAGAGAATTTACAAGAAAGTAATTGCTTTCAAATGTCTCTTAATTATTATTATTATTATTCTTAATATTACTCTTATTATTATTATTATTCTTATTATTATTACTGACGAGGATAATAACCCAGTAAAAAAATTCCACCATCGAATTGTTTAACATCCTTGTTAACACGCAGTGCAGAGAAATGGCAACATTACATCACGGTGAAATAATTAAATCTCTCATGGAGCTTCAAAGTGTAAGATTTTATGCTGAGTTTCCTTTTAAACGTTTTTTGAATGATTTAATAAACAATAATTAAAAATAAATATTGAGTCATTTCCAATGCATTCAGATCGACCAAATTCTCTTGTTTGGCCTAAATTTATTAACTGATTTTTTTTATATTTTTTTAAAAATTGAACTTCAGTCCATGAAGACTTATCACCTCTACTACGGCGAGAGTTTACATGCCGAGGGTAAGTTAAGACACGTTGAGAGTCAGAAGTCGAAAGTGGAGGGAAGCGGTTCAGGGAAGGTGCTGATGACTCGGAGGTTGAGAAACATCGAGAAGCAATCGGAAAAGGTTGGTCGGGCAGTAGAAGCAACTAAATCTTTGAACATCAACAGATGTTCAAAGCAGTCGTGTGCACGTCGTGCGCACCGCCGACTCGCAACAAAAGCCCCCTTTTTGAAGTAGCGAAACGTCGATGAGAAACTTATTGATTGCTTTTCATTCATTCGAACGAACGTTTGGTTGGTCGGTTGGATGGATGGATGGTCGGTCGGTTTGTACTCATAAAATGTTTGTTGCTCGACATATTTTATGATAATCCTCTGCCCTTTGTCGTCTAGGATGTTAAGTTTATCACTGACATATTTACGACCTGATATCATTTGCATAATTTTCACAGCAAGAATGTGATAAGATTTAAAATGAAATCCACTGATATTATCCATTGGATTAAGTCCAGTTCATTTATTATTTATTATTATATTATTATCATTATTATTATTAATAATATAACATTATTTTTAAATTTAATCTGTGTGGTATTGGCAACTAATTGTATGTTGGATTCTAAAACTATGCATGTTAATATTTAATTCTGTTACGTAAGCAGTGATGCTCGAGGCATGTACATTGTAAATGCATTGCAGTTCTATTTATAGTTAGGCCTCATGCCTAGTAATGAGATATGAAGGCTTAATCGATTTGCCATTCGTATGTCAACTCTGTCGGAGGGCACACCCTGGGGATGCAGGCTGGGTTGTGATTACAATACTTTACAATACTTTACGACTGCATGCAGACTAACCGGCTGGCCATCATGCACGCATGAATATAATTTGTTGAAATTATTATTATTATTATTATATAATTGGATATAAATTGATTGGAATCAAGCCGTCTTTCATACTGAATTGAAAGATTTATTCGTCCGGTACTGAAGTAGCTGATATCTGTGTGATTGTGTGTTGATGTGATTATGTGCCCGTGTGCATTATTGGAGACGTTAACAGGAGAATGGAATGTTTCCAGAGGCAGTTGAAGTACGTGGAGAGCAGATTGAGGGCCGTGAAAGCCCGCAACGAGTACCTCTTGTGTCTCGAAGCTGCCAACGCTTCACTGCAGAAGTATTATTCAGACGACCTCCACGACTTCATCAGCGTGAGTTCTGCGCCCTTCTTTTTGCCAATTTGGCCTTTCTGTTGATGAGTCTGTTTTTTAATGTTTACATTTGAAATTGATTGGATATTTTTATTGTCTTTGTTCTTCCTAACTCTGTTTGCCTAAGAAATGCTTCAAGTAATGATACCATTAGAGTGGGGGATGCCTTGTAAGATTTACGCGCCCTCTACAGGCAATGGACTACGGCTACCACAGCACTCTCGGAAGGGCAGTCATGATGCACATCTCAGGTGAAGAAAACATGCTTCAGTCGAGACACGGATGTTTGGATCTCCTGAGCAAAAGAGTTCGAGATTTGAACCAAAAGTCAGACAAGCAGACTTTCCTCGACGTCTTCATTCAGCCATTCCAAACTCCGAAACCATTCGAGTTTCAGGCTCACAAAGGAGACGAGGTTTGCAGAATGAGCGAGTTATTTTCCTTCTGAGCGATTTGATTTATTTGTGATTCTATAATTACTTAATTAATTAATTTATTAATTAACTAATTAACTCCTAAATGAATTACCTTAATTAAAAGATCAACCAAATCAGCGGCCAGAAGTCAGTCCAGGAGGATTTAATAGACCGACTGCGTTCCATTGCCGAGAGATTGAACGCACTCAAAGTGGAGAACGACGAGGTCTGTGAAAAACTGTTCGTTTGTTTATAACTCACAGGAGTCAGTTCTCCTATTGGTTGACCTGAGAAGATGTGCCGTGTTTACGTTCGCACGCGTTGCTTCGAGTTCGCCATCGGTAGCTGATAATTAACGTCTACTTTTGCTTCTGGAGTCTGTCTATCGAAACGATAGTTTTGCTTCTTTCGACGCGGCAATCGTCAGAGCCTGCGTGCGTGTTTGTGCTTTCAATTCAATGCTTTTCTTCGAATACTGAAAAGCATTGCGCTTGTTTTATTTCATTTCGACGACATTGAGTCTGCTTAGAGTTTGTTCGTCCTCCAAATTACTTTGAGCTCCCCAATCACCCCCACCCCAATCACCCCCTACCCCAATCACCCCCTACCCCGATCACCCCCTACCCCAATCACCCCCACCCCAATCACCCCCTACCCCGATCACCCCCTACCCCGATCACCCCCTACCCCAATCACCCCACCCCAATCACCCCCTACCCCGATCACCCCCTACCCCGATCACCCCCTACCCCAATCACCCCACCCCAATCACCCCCTACCCCGATCACCCCCTACCCCGATCACCCCCACCCCAATCACCCCCTACCCCGATCACCCCCTACCCCGATCACCCCCTACCCCAATCACCCCCACCCCAATCACATCCCACCCTCACAATCCGGTAGCACCCCAGGGCCTGCCTAACTTCGTACTGCTCCAGGCACCTCAACAGACTGATGCAATGAAATTAGTGTATTTTTGCGACGGCGGCGAAGACGACGATGACGATGAGCCTTTGATAATACTGTAATTATGTGATTATGATAACGATGATGTCGACGATGAAAGTAATTGCTCGTTGAAATCACAGCGGTTTTTTTTGTGACATTTGACACAATAAATAAATAAATGAAAATAATTAAAGGGAAGTCATCCATTAGTTGCCATCATGGGCTGTCAGACTTTGAGGCTGTGAAATATCTTTTGCTGACATTTGATTGTTGATTGTTTTAACTACCAGGAAGTCAATGTTAAGGGCAACTTTGAAAGTGTGTAGTCGCGTCTTTGTAGTCGTACGTTCGTAGTCCAATGTAGTGGTCCTCGCTTTCATCTTTCTTTTGAAAAGGTTTCTGAGTTTCTAAGCAGATGGATTCATTTAAATTTCCTTTTCGATTAGATTTGGAAAACATTGGAGACCACGGACACCAGACTCGTGGAGATGGTGACCGAGAAGGACTACGACGTCACCAGATACTTCCAGGACGACTCTCCTCAACTTCCGAAATCTCCTTTGGAAAGGGAGAAGCATCGATCGGATCACCTGGAAACCGAGGAATTCTATCTGAACGTGAGTCTAGAGCAACTAATTACAACGAATCGTAATCGCATTGCAATCGAATTAATCGATCACTCGCTAATTTCAACGTCCTCGACAGAAATACCACGCTTACCAAACCACCAACAACCTCATTGCTCGTCTCCAAGCCAAGTACAACTGCATCGAAAAGGCACTCACGGAACACCATTGCGTGGTCCTCAGCAACATGGGGTTTGTACGTCTTGTTTTGTCGTAAAGCAAAGTCGAACTCTTTGTGACTCCAATGCTTGCCAACCGATTGCTTTAATGAAGCCATCAGCATAGCACCGCCTCTCTGCCCAGGTAATTATAAAACTTTAATGCAACGTTACTTTTCCGTTTCTTCCGTTCCTTCTCGTTCCATCCGTTACTTTTAACATTTGAGTTCCTTTTGCAAACCTTTAATAATTCTTTTGCATTCCTGGCTATTGTTGAAAGATAGCAATTTATCTTGGTATCTCGGTTTGCTTTTGACGTTTCTCTGTGTTCAAGTTATTTCTTTGACATTCATCTGAACAGATTTAGTTCCTATCATTGTTATTAATATTATTGTTATTATTATTATTATTATTATTATTATTGGTATTATTATTATTATTATTATTGTTATTATTATTGTTGTTATTATTATTGTTGTTATTATTATTATTATTATTATTATTATTATTATTATTATTATTATTAGTAGTAGTAGTAGTAGTATTGTCATTATTATTGCTATTATTATTATTATTATTATTATTATTATTATTATTATTATTATAGGACAGCTTGTTGCATGTGTTTTTGTTATTTATTCAATTAAAGATTTAAATCAGACTCAAATCCCACAATTAGATTGAAACGATGGACCAAGACATCATTGTGCAAGTTGCAGTGATTTTATAAACTTTGTTGTAAACTTCAGTTATTTTTGTTCAGATCACCTCTTAAAGGATTTATTTGTTCGTCCTTCAACATTCATTTCTTGCTTTAAAACTCCCCACAGGAGATCTTCTAAGTTTGCAGTTGAATGTTGATTATCCTATCGTACATACATACATACATGCATGCATGCATACATGCATACATACATACATACATACATACATACATACATACATACATACATACATACATACATACATACATACATACATACATACATACATACATACATACATACATACATACATACATACATACATACATACATACATACATACATACATACATACATACATACATACATACATACATACATACATACATACATACATACATACATACATACATACATACATACATACATACATACATACATACATACATACATACATACATACATACATACATACATACATACATACATACATACATACATACATACATACATACATACATACATACATACATACATACATACATACATACATACATACATACAAACATACATACATACATACATACATACATACATACATACATACATACATACATACATAACATACATACATAACATACATACATACATAACATACATGCATACATACATACATACATACATACATACATACATACATACATACATACATACATACATACATACATACATACATACATACATACATACATACATACATACATACATACATACATAACATACATACAAACATACATACATACATACATACATACATACATACATACATACATACATACATGAGAGGCCATCTGCATTTAATTTAATTTTTTAAATTTAATAATCTCTTTTGCTCAGAATTCCAGCCATTCCACCAAAACCTAAGAGGAGGAAACTGCTTGGAAAAGCATCACCTGTCGACAGGCCTCAACTCTTTGGTGGATCCATCGTGGATTACGTTCAGGTACGTCTGTAATGTCTGTAATGTCTGTAATGTCTCTATAAACTCGATTAGTTATAAAAGTTTAATGTGGTTTACTTATGCAAATAAAATGCCATTTGATATCTGACTTTGATCAGACTTTGGGAATGTTCTGATTGGCTGTTGTATTGATTCAAAACACTTGTTATTTACGTTTTTAATGTAATTGGAGATTTATTGAAAATTAACATTCCTTTTGGAAAAAATACCTGGAATCGATTTGCACATAATTTATTATTTATTTATTAGGGGCCGACTCAAATTTTGAAAGCGACTTAAAGTAGTTTTGTAAATAAGTTTTATAAATGCATTTTAAGTTGATTTATAAACTGAAAGCTTCCAGATTACCTCTTGAGGTAATTACCTCGTAAGAACGAACAAACGACATGTGCTTTCAATAACCTCGTTGAACCAAAACCGAGCCTTTACGACGGCTCCTACGTTTATCAGCTTTGAGTAGGCATCCTTAAGACCTTCTTTAACTCTTGTGAATTTCAGTCAGAAATTGCTTTAAAAAAGTTTCTCACAAAGCCTGTTCTTTTCTTCTTCTCATGAATCAGACGTGACCGACGGGTCGTCTCTCGCACGGCACGGTCCCAAATTAATTCCTTCGGTCGTTCGTAACTTTTCAGGAATATTCGAATAAATACGGTTTTATTACGACGAAGGTGTTTAAAAACGTCATAATTCTAAGTCGGAGAATG
Organism: Hirudinaria manillensis; assembly: GCA_034509925.1. Lineage (NCBI taxonomy): Eukaryota > Metazoa > Annelida > Clitellata > Hirudinida > Hirudinidae > Hirudinaria > Hirudinaria manillensis. Next base: position 4,905,649 of record CM067533.1, read on the forward strand.
AAGATAAAAAATAACTCATTAGGATTATTATAATTGAAGAGAGATAAAAATTTGTAAACAACGTTTTTACACCAGGCCTCAGGAGAGGACATACCCCTGATAGTGAAAAGCTGTATCAGGATCATCAATTTGTATGGCTAGTATTTTTTAATCCGAGTTAATTGCTCGGCACGTTACGTTTACGTTACGACCTAACGTCATGTAATCGCTGCCGATTTGGATCCGTGCGACGGCTCCTCCGTATAATCGCTCGGCGGGTTTTTACTTGAAGGCATGCACCATCAGGGCGTCTTTCGAGTTTCTGGATCTCAAATCGAGATAAACGACTTCAAAATTCAATTCGAGAGAGGTTTGTCGACGAGTCCGCCCCTCGCCGATCGTTCGGCCATTTGCATGCGTTCGTTTCTTTTTAGGAATGGATTTGTCCCCCGACCAAGTGGATGGCAAGGACATCAATTCGGTTGCCGGCGTCTTGAAGCTGTATTTTCGAGAGCTGCGGGAACCTCTGTTTCCGTTTTCTATTTTCCACGACTTGATCGACTTCGTTTCCAACAATTCCTTCACGAGTGATTGCTATTCGTTAATATCGCCTCGTTGCAACCAACGACTTGACGGGGTTAAATTTCCTTCAGATCCCGAAGAGCTGCCCGAGAGCATATCCAGGCTTCGACACTTGTTGGTTACATCTCTGGCAAGACCCGTCGTCGTTCTCATGAGATTTCTCTTTGCATTCCTTAACCAGTCAGTAACCTTGATCAGTTTTTTGTTGTATTTTTGAGTATTTATTTCTTATCGGAATCATAAAACTCATCGAATGCATTTGCGTCGACTTTCCATCAGCCTGTCGGAGTTCAGCGACGAAAACATGATGGACCCTTACAACTTGGCCATCTGCTTCGGTCCGACCCTGGTGCCGGTCCCCGAAGAATTGGATCAAGTGGTCTTCCAAAGTCACGTCAACGAATTGATCAAGAACATCATCGTCTACCAAGACGAGATCTTCCCCCACGACGGCGGAACGATGTACGAGAGGTGCGAGGTCCAAGTCGAAGGGTGGGTGTCACTTTGTACGAATTAATAATTGTTTACACTCGAAAGTTTTAACTTGATGCTGTAGTTGTCGTTGTCACTATTATTGTATCTGTTGTTGTTGTTTTTATTGGTTCCCTACCCGAACAAGTACATCCATTTCTATAGTCATTGCAATCAACAAAGCAAATATTATAACAATAACATTCCATGCCAAACAATGAAAACACAAAATAACAGTTTTAATTGCATTATCTCTGATTACAAACAACAAAACTAGTTCCATGATAAGCTGTGATAATAAGATCCTTTAGTTCGATTACGAACGACTTTGACGTTGCAGGAGACCAGCAGTCGTCTCTGACAACTTGTCTGACGACGAGGAGATACTCGAAGAACTTGCCAGCGAAGATGGTGATTCCATTTTTTTTTTCTTTTGTATGTCTTTTGAGCTCTTTCTAGGATTCTAGGAGGTCGATGCTTTCGTTCGATAGATTTGGAAGTCACGGAAGCGATAGCCCTGTTCGACTTCCGAGGGAGGACCGATCGGGAGCTGTCGTTCAAGAAGGGAGACGTGCTGGTAGTCTACGAGAAGGTTTCTGCGGATTGGTGGGAGGGAGCGGTAGGAGACAGGGAGGGTCTCCTTCCTGACAAATACATCGGCGTTCAAATCAAGTACGAGAGGTTTTACTTTTGCAGTTGACGAGAATTACTATATTAATATTAATATTTTGTATAAACCTTATGATATTAATAATGTTAAATATCATTCAAAGAGAACAAAACCTTTCAGCTTTCACTCATTTTCAACTAACTGTTACAGGAACAAGTATGGAACGTTCAAGTCTAGAGAAGAGGAAAAGTTCAAATCGACCGAATCTCTGCCTCTCAAATCTTTCGCGCTTTCCGTCGTCGGGTTTGACGATCTCTCTCCCATGTCGGCATCTCACCCCAACTTGGAACTCAATAACCTTCCCAAAAATTTCAGCCACTCTAGTTCTAATAGCTCCAACTCTTCTCAGTTGGCAAATGAGGAAGACATGTCCACTTTGAAAATTCTTTCTGCTTACAAATCTGAAGACAAAAGTGAGGGAGACTTATCGCCCTCCGAAAGTAAAAACTCTGGCAAACTTAAAAGCGGCTCGCTCACGAACGAGGTCGCGAATTCCAAGAAAACGGAGGCAAAACATTCGGGGAACCGTCGGTCGGGATCGGAAAAGGAGCCCGAAGATTTTTCTTGCGACGTCGACTTTGCTTTGGCGGAAGTTATGTCGGGAATCCACTCCCTCGGTTTACGCCACGGCTTCGAACTGCTCGACGACTTCAAGCACGCTCCGGACCTGGTGATCGGTCTGCCGCAAGCTTCCACTGCCGCTCGAAAATCGAGTCCGAAAAAGAATTCTTCGGACGAGTCCAACGTCTTGACGACGGCCGAAGTGTTCGCCAATGCCGATCAGTGCACGATCAAAAAGGGAATTTCGGCTCGCAAGGCAGAGAGACAGTCCGGAAAAACCGACGACACGGTTTTGAGGAACCCGAACTTCTCCGAGAAAAAATATGCCACTCTCGGAAGAATCGATGCGAGAAAATTGAAAGAGAGCGGTTCGACACTGGGGGAAAGAAACACTTTCGGAAAGCCGAAGCATAACATGTCGGGTACCCTTAGGCAGCATTCGATGATTTCACCCTCGATCCAACCTTCGATCGTTCCCCCCGTCAGGACCTCTTCGTGTCTCGGCTCGAGGGAAACCGGCCCGAACGAGATCTCGGAGACTTCCGGCGTGCCGCGTCCCGGCGGAACGAATGCTTCGGACTCGAGGCGTTTCGGGTCGACCGCTCCTTCTTTCGACGTTCGTCCGATTTCATCCTTGCCGGAAAGGAGAATATCGAGTCCGGAAGGCGTCCGGTCGAACGAAAGCCGCGAGCCGAGCAGACAAAGCAGCGTCGGCTCGGATTCTTCCATATTTCTACCGGATCGGCAGCAAGCTTCCCAACGAAATTCGGACCGATCGGTCGGTAACAAGCCCGCCATAAAAGCCAAGCCCCCTCTCATGAAGAAACCGACTCGCGTCGAAGGAGGAAGGAAGCACGGCGAATCCCAGAATCCCGAAAATCCTGCGACCAAGAAGTCCTGATCGTATGAAACGCGAGTAAAGGAAAAAGGGAGTCGATTGTTGATGACATTCGAATGTCATTCCAAAATGAAATTTCTAAACGTACGAAATTAAAATGCTGCTGCAACATAAGACGTTCAAACAAAACACCGTCTCGAATTGTTTTTTAATTTCAAGGACGACTCGTTTCTTCTTCTCGAGGGCCGATAGTAACGCTTGTTGTTTTGTAAATAGAGTATTTTTAGCTTTCAGTTTCGAAGCTTCTGTTTCCTACTCTTATTAAAATTATAGTTCGGTTTTTCTACATGTATTCAGCCATTTTGACACATCAGGGAATCTTGCTCTCTATTTCTTGTTGAAGCTAGGGACATCAAATATCAATAAAATCAGTCAAAGTGATTTTGCCAGGCTCTGTAAATATCACAAAATCAAAGGGCAACTTAAAAGATGATTGCTAGGATTTAATTCACCAAGAATGACTGTGGAGAGATACTTGGGAGTTTCGTTAAGTTGAAAACTTTCAATTTAGATGGGTCGGAGGTAATTTAATATTTTGGAATCAATCAGGGACCAACGACAGGTCTGTGGGCGACGCTTATGTTCGGTGGATGCTCACCGTCTGCCATCCTGCTGTCAAAAGGACTACGACTCTCACTCCGATTCGATGTAACGTTTGCTGCGAAGTTTTATTGAATTATCATTTTTTTAAAGTTTCGCTGACTGATATAGCAATGCATCGCAGACCCAAGTAACACTTTTCGCCCTTTTCAAAAGTACGTAGATCTGGTAAGATTTCGTTGAGGATATGCACCTAAGATTTTCTAAGACTATTTCTCGTGTGAAGCCTCTTGATCCCATCTACATTAACTGTCTCTCCGCATGAAGTAATGCAAGCTTCCGTGCGTATGAATCGAGATAATCCGACATACAAGATGTGGAAAGCAGCTATTAGAGAAGGATAGCTTGACTGTCAAAACGGTCTCTTGCACATAGAAATTTAGCATAATAAATGCGAGACTTCGGACGTCATATGCGACCGAGCACAGAGAACATAGCACCTTGCTTGCAGCACCATTGGCTTGCACGCTACATCCGTCGATAGTGGCTATCACGCGTCGCAAATAGAAACACACGAGAATCCATGACAGTTGGAATTGTATGCGCTGTTTCAGAAGTAATTCAATCAATGAGGCATTTCACAGCCTGAACTGGTCTTATTCGAAAGGGTACGCTAACCAATATTCCGATACTACTCGCATTTATTTACTCGTTTATTGCATTGGCCAGCTAGCTAAACAACTATGGACTTTTCATTTCTTTACAACGATAAAAACCATTCTTCCGACGGATTATTAATTTGTTGGATTTGTTATTCTCCGATCACTTTACGAGGATGGTTCCATTAAATCGTAACCACTGGTGGCAGTCTTTGGAAAAATTACATTCATGGCAGTACGCCCACAAACCGGCAGTTCACCTCTAGCCGTCCTCCCGAACAGCTTAGTGACTGCTTCTCCGAGGATCAACACTGCCCAGGTAACACTTAGTGTTCCTCTTAAAGTTAATTTGCCAATTTAAAGTAGTCTCAATTATGAACAAACATCATCTGGCAAAATATTTGTTTATTAGTTTCACGAACGAATTGTTTACTTAACCATTTATTACAAATTTTAGAGAAATCATTGATAATTTGCCTCTGTGTTATTAGGCTGTGTCCTATCTGCTGAACATCGATGTTTTTAAATTGTAATTGACGAATTGATCTGAAAGACCCTACCACTAAATGCAGGCGATCATTTGTACTTAACCAATCTTTCGCTCGGGTGCATATTAAGTTATTGAAGAATAATCAAAATGATCTCAGAATCGTACCTCTTATCTTTTAAATCCTCTATATATAAATAGCTCTTATACAATATTTGTTATATGAATACTTAAATTATCCGTCTCTCCGTTCAAAGTGAATAATTTCGATGATAATAGCAATCTCTTAATATAATCAAATCAATTCATAAGTTTCAAATATGAATTTTTTTTTATTCGTGAGTCTGTCCAATTTGGAAAAAAATACAATAACTTCATACAGAAAAAATCTGACCAATGATAAAACAAATAAGCGGTATAATATATACAAGGCATTATTATCGATATTACAAAGAAAAACCAAAAGGCCAGCCTTAAGGAAGCGTATTGCTTTCGCTATAATAATGACCACAAAGAAGGATTTGCCATATAAATAGTTACATGCTAAACTATGAAGTAATTAAATAGCCATAAAATTATGCGCAGTAAAGATTGCTTATAAGATTTTCTTAACATTAAGAAAAGCAGATGAAAGGGGCAACATTGTAGCAAGATACTTGCCTTGTAAATACATATACATATAGTAAACACAAGATGTAATTCAACAGTTTCCTTATTAATGAACTAGGTAAATAGGTATTAAAGAAGCCAATCAAGTTTTTATATTCAAGACTTAAGAAGGGTTAAAAATATTTTATTTGTTTATTTATTTATCCCCCTTGTGGGAAGTGTTTAACCCAATCACTGTACAACCACTGTGGGGTTTACTTCTCCAACTAAGAAAGTACGGGACGATTCATGAATTCGGCCGAGAATCAAACAATTTCTATCTCTATTGTCCTTTAATTTTCACCATTTCGGTTCGAAAGAAGCAAGAAATTAGCAGATTACGGCTCTCGAAGGCCTCTTTCTTAACAAATTCCTGTAAAAACTTCTGAACTGAGCCTAGAGAGTATAACTTCATCACCATCAAATTTGAGTTCGAAAAATATTAAAGAAAAATTGCAAGCGAATAATCCTCCAAAGCCAGAGGCATAATATGAGAGTTCGTCGTTTGAACTGCCAAACATTTCCTGTGCGTGAAAGAAGCACGATAGGTCATTCACCTCTCACCGTGGAAACTTCGAATCCTTTTCCAACCCTTTTCAAAGAAATTTTCTAGAAATTCACTAAAATGTCCTTCGGGCAGGACCACCTACTTTCGATCTGGTTCAAGCCACTTTTTGTAATGAATCCTGACAGAATAACATAAAAAATGTACGTTGTCTTAATTGAGATTCCTTGCGTTGGAATGTAAGGTTGGCATTACGTTGGTGATGATCATGATGAATAGTTAAATATTTGCTGCCACTTTTCTGAAACAACAAATCGGTATAAGTATATATAAATAGTCGAATAATTATCAATAAGAAGCAATGTAGGAGAAATTACACATCATTTAATGGAAATCGGACGCCTTGATAAAAACATGCAAGTTGTGCCTAAATGCGGAATGCCGAGTGAAGATTTCACCCATAAAGGTTGTTAGCATTAATCGACATTAATAAATTTATTTGGTACTAATACTGTGACAACCTTTTGAATTCAATAAGTCATTAAATTACGGATTATATATGCCTCTTCCGGCGGCCACGTTGTGATGGTAATGAAGGCACCTGAGGATTTGCGATTTAGGAGAGAGGCATAACCTGACTCCGACAATTTTTCCCCCCTCCAAGTTTTGTGCCTCGCACAAAGTATTCTGATCCGCCATTGTAAGGAAATGCGCGAAATCAATTTTCGTGATTTTCATTTGAGTTCATTTGGTTTTTCACACGAAACTCTAAAAGGCGTCCGTGCTTGTGATAATAGAATTATTTATTTGAATTGAATTAATAGAAATAAATTAATAAAATAAATTTTTAAACACGACATTATAGGGGAGAAGATGGACACCATCTCAAGGAAGTGTTGGACAATCCTCAGATCACATGGAAGGACCTTGTTCTGATGAGTCAACTACTTTCAGAAGACAGGTGAATACCATTTGTCAAATAAAGAAAAAAATGTAAAAAATGGATACATGTTATGTAAGCGCTGCTCAAATATCGAATTATTTCTAAAGCGAAACTTCATTGTTGATATGATGAAATGGAAACCACGTGGTTTGCACCAGTAGCTTTAATAACAACTGAAATAACAATGAATAGACAAACAAACAGCTGTCAAACATAACTTGTTCATCGTTTAAGTACAAAGCATGTCGAAAAAAATTATGTTTGAAATTTATGGAAAGCTGGAAATGCAATAAAGGCACGACACGTGTTTTTTGCAATGACCTGACGAACATCGGCGAACAATAGGAAAACATTTATTGCCAAACTGTCCGTGAAAAGGGTATCAAATGATGAACGCAAACAAATACAAATGCAACGCATTGTGGCAAACATTGCCATTGTATGTCGCATCGAATTCGCCACAGCACTCAAGAATTTGCGCTAATAAATTGATGTAAAATATTAATCATGTAATGAAGTCACAAACTTATATAAGGTCGACAAGGCCTGACGAATTGGAGTTGACCATTTACTTTGGAAAAAAATAGAATTTGAGATTTCTCAACGAAAGTAATCAAATCACAGATTATTTCGAATGTTAAAAGACCCAGAAATTCTTACAGATTTTTTTTTAAAGAGATTCGGGATGATATTTGAATATTCAGTTCTTCAATTTAAATTAGTGCCGCCATATTTTCTGAAACAACAAATCGGTATAAGTATATATAAATAGTTGACTAATTATCAATAAGAAGCAATGTAGGAGAAATTACACATCATTTAATGGAAATCGGACGCCTTGATAAAAACATGCAAGTTGTGCCTATCTTTTTTTCATAATATTATAATCCTTTAATAGCTCTCATTCTCAGCTTAACTGTAGGAGCATACGTCCCGTTTCATCTGGATTGTATTTATTTTTTTGTATTGAGTTCCTTTTTTTATAAGAAGGCATAATTATAAACATCGCATTTTGCTCATAGCGTGTTGTATTTGTAATTTCTTCGTCTACGTTGGCGATGATCATGATGATAATGATACCACCAACGACGATAACAACGACAATAACAACTGCAACAAAATCTTGAAGGGATCCAATGACTCTGACTACAGCTTCCAGTCGTCAGAGTTTTCCATCGACGACGATCCTGAAGTCATTCGTAGAGAAATGGAAGCGAACCGCAAGGAAGTCGAGAAATTGGCAGAGCAGCAGCTCGAGAAAGCCAGGGTTTGAATTTTTTTTGTTTGTCGCTAGGTTATAATTTCGTTCCTATGAACTCCTTTTTATCAGATGAGTTGAAGCTTGTGACAATAGCCTCGAATAAAATAAAAAAGACGATTCTTTTCTAATTTCTTATCTTCATACTTCATTGTTTACATTTGATATTGAATATCAGCTGAATTTTAATAATCCATCACTTATTATTATTATTATTATTATTGTTGTTGCTGTTGTTGTTACTATTACTACTGATGTTGTTGTTGTTATTGTTATTGTTTGTTGTCTGCAGACGAAGCCCGTGGCGTTCGCCATCAGAACAAACGTGGCCCATCGTCCGTCAGCAGACGACGATGCACCATTGCGCGCCAAAGTACTATCGTTCGAAGCGCGCGACTTCCTCCACATAAAAGAGGTTTGAAAATGACATTAATTGTTATTCATTTTTGACTGACATTAATTAATATTCATTTCTAACTGATATTAATTAATTAATGAGTTAAAATTTATTCAAAAATTCATCTTAAAATTCTTTAGAAGTACAACAACGATTGGTGGATTGGACGCATAGTCAGGGAAGGCACCGAATTGGGTTTCATTCCAAGTCCTGCCAAACTGGAACTGCTGAGACTCCAACTTCAAACGGGGAGCAAATCCGTTGGCATTTACGCCAGGTTACAGATGGAATATTTTCAAATTAAATATTTTAAAAAAAAAGCATTTTCAAGTTAATTGTTACAAATGAAATCTTTTCAAATTAAAGTGTCATTCATAATTAAATGTAGGGCAATGATAGAGTATTTTTATAATGACGAATAAATAAAATGAGTTAAAGACATAAAACAAGACTACGATCGAATTTTAATTTAATTAGATTAACAATTTAATAATAATAATAATAATAATAATAATAACAATAATAATAATGATAATGATAATAATAATAATAATAATAATGATAATAACAACAATAATAATAATAATAATAACAATAATAATAACTTATGAGTAAATAAATGATTATATAAATAATTTTGACGTGGTAACCAGCAAACCCAATTCTGCATCAAATATTGAAAACATGTTGAACTCCAAATATCCCAGCTCAAGGGGGTCCACTCCTCCAACTCCAGGTTACAATTGCATTCATTCATGAATAATTAATGACGGACATTAATAATTGATTACATCTAATGAATAATTAATTGCTTTAATTAATAATTGATTGCAACCAAAATATTCCCTCTATTTCTGCTTTTTGTTTATGTTGTAAATATGATTAATTACAATATAATATTATTCTGAATAATATTAATTTATTATTAGTAGTGCTATTAATATGCAATTATTGATGTTCACCAACTTCTGCTACTCTCCAATTGCTAATGCATTCAAACGATCAGCAAATGGCATCAGTCTTCCAATAGGATGAAAAGAAAATGCGATTGGATGGATGGATGAATGAATGAATGAAACAATGAATGAATGAATGAATGAATGAATGAATGAATGAATGAATGAATGAAGGAATGAACGAATGAACGAATGAACGAATGAACGAACGAACGAACGAACGAACGAACGAACGAACGAACGAACGAACGAACGAACGAACGAACGAACGAACGAACGAACGAACGAACGAACGAACGAACGAACGAACGAACGAACGAACGAACGAACGAACGAACGAACGAACGAACGAACGAACGAACGAACGAACGAACGAACGAACGAACGAACGAACGAACGAACGAATGAATAAATGAATGATATAGCGATTCTACTTTCAAATTGATCAATCTACACATCCCGCTTATAATTCATTACGTTATCAATGTTATGCAAAGAGATAAAAAATAATTCACGAATATCATTTTTAATATGAATATAAGTTTATGGATTCAATAGAAATTTTTGAATATCAATATTAACTTATGCGTATGGAATTCCATAAATAGAACACCGCCATCTTTCAGACAACAATGCCACAGAGGACAGTGATGGGGCTGTCAGAACATCAAAACTTATTTCAACTTCTGTACCACGTGACAAGCACAAACCATTCTTCAAAAAGGTTATAGATATTAATATAGATAATGATTCTATTAATATCTTAATAGGTTAATATCGCAAATAATTATTTTTAAATTAATAACCACAATAATATTGTTATTATTACTATTTTACTATAACTCAATTATTTTACGTCACTAAGTTACCCTGATAATATACATTGATACATTGTAAATTAATTATAATATATTATATATTATTATCACCTATGGGCTTCACTTTAGCCATTCCTAGCAACATTCGTATTTGCACTGCCATGTAAAACAAAATTGACAGTTTGTGAATTACGACAAGAATGAATAACATTTGGAGCAATGGATTTATTGAACTTAATTAAATTTATTAATTTATTAAGTAATTGATGTTCTTCAGTCTGATGCAACCCCACCGTACGAAGTTGTGCCATCGATGAGGCCAATTGTTCTCATAGGACCTTCACTCAAGGGTTTCGAAGTGACTGACATGATGCAGAAGGCTCTCTTCGACTTCCTTAAACACAGATTCGAAGGAAGGTTTTAAAAATTTAAACTTAGCTCTTTTCATTTTCAAGATCATTTGTTTCCCGTTCGATTTTACTCTATTCCCATCGTCTCGATGGTATAAACAGCTATGGGAACGATTCAACTAACTTGCCCGTCTACGTTTATGTTTATTAATTTGTATATTTATGACTAATCAGAAATTATTTGACAGGATCATCATCACACGAGTTACTGCCGACATTTCGCTTGCCAAACGCTCAATTTTAAACGGACCCAGCAAACGGGCAATCATCGAACGAGGTAACAGCAGGACATCGTGTATAGGTCGGTCATAAATATTCATTGATTGATTGATTGATTAATTAATTGAACGTGCATTTTAATAATATGCCTCTTGAATGCGTCACTGCTGCTGTGCATTAATCACACGAATTTCTTTAAGCCGAGGTACAAGAAGAAATTGAGAGAATCTTCGAACTTGCCAGACTCATGCAGTTGGTGGTTTTGGATTGTGACACCATAAACCACCCCTCACAGCTTCTCAAAACCTCGCTTGCCCCTATTATTGTCTACCTGAAAATTTCATCGCCAAAGGTGAACAATTCCAACATTACAGCGGATAATATTTCAATATTGATTCAATATTGATTTTACTTGAACAAAGAAAGTGACGAATAGGCATTAAAACCAAAATTAAAATTCTCCCTTCAAACTGAAAGTAAATCACATTCTATTCACAGGTTCTACAGAGATTGATCAAATCGAGGACGAAATCTCAAAGTCGTAACATGAATGTGCAATTGGTGGCTGCCGAGAAGCTCAACCAATGCAACCCGGTGAAGATGTTGATGAATGTTCATCTGATGTCGATGAATGTTCATTTGCTGTTTTAATATCATGGCTCTTCCAGCTAGATGATAAATAAGACATAAACAAATGACGTTGGACATACTGCCTTGTAACTCAGCTACCTTTAGCCCTAGATTGTCTTTGCTTTTGTATAGAAAGTCAAACGAGCTTCGAATTACATTTAGCTTCGGTTACATTTAAAATCTTTTTATATTTGCAACGAATTCCTTTTCTCCAGGAAATGTTTGATGTCATTCTCGATGAAAATCAGCTGGAAGATGCATGCGACCATTTAGCAGAGGTCTTGGAAGCATATTGGCAGGCCACGCATCCGGCTCCTCCCAGTTCAGTTCAAGCAAGTCAGCCTCCAGCAACAACAGCTCTATGCACTCAACCGCCCCTCAACCAGCAACAATCGAGTGAACACCAACCTTTACGTCCCTCCACTCCATCTGTTTCTACGGCGACCAACGTTGTCATTCCATCAGGTCAATTTCAGCCCCAAAACGAAACTGTGCCTACGATGAACACCACTTACCCCAGCTCTCCATCGGGGCACGTTCCACATACAAGAATGATGACCTCAGATGTTAAATTCAACAATTCTGCTCAGATTTCAGGTCCTCTCCTAGAACAACAATTCGAAAAAATCCCTTACGAGGAATGCAACCATCACCCTCCTAACGTTACGATGACTACGACTCCGGAATTCAGATGTAGTATTAACCTAGCATCGCCTTTCGTTCAGAACTTCCCCGGCATCCAGCAGAAAAACCAAGACATCGACCCCCATATCAAACAACAGCCGAGACGCAGACTGCCATCTATCTCCAGCGGTGGAGCCGTCATTCAGAGAGGCAACAAGGAGCAGCCTAGCACGGTCCAGAGGGGCAATTCGGACGTAGGAACGGAATACGACTCTTGGAACTCCCCGCCTATGAGTAGAATGGAGAGGAGCGGACATCGACCTTATGACAGCAGTCAGCCCAACATTTCAAGGTCCTGGGATCACAGACAAGAATTAATGGCGGAAAGAAACTACTCAAATTGGAATTACAGAGACTACCGACAACAATCCGGCGTGCCTCCGGACAAGAGATGGAACAGAGGGTCACACGCCCCTATATCCCCTGGCGAAAAGTGGGAAAGCAGATACGAAAATAGAGTCGAAATATCCGAAAAGGGAGAATGGTGTATCGATGTTGATGAGTGCTTCTCTGCTAAATCACGTGCCTACAGTCCGAACAGGACTAATGAATTCACTCATAGAGACAGCATCGACATCTAAGAACTTTCGTCGATGTTTTCAAGAAATTTTGCTTCTAATTTATTTGGCACCTGTCCTTCTTTAAAAAATCCGACGTTAAATCCGACGCTTAATATTTCTTTCCTTCTATGAACTGGAAATCTTTAAATCAATTCTCTCTTTGTGTCAACTGTCGCTGTCAATATTCATAAGAACAATAACACTTGAATTTCTTTTATTGAATCATTTTATTGCAGACGTTCCTCTGCCAAAAAAAATGACTCCTGCGATATTAAAAACGATTGTAAAGATCCCACAATTTGTAGAAACTACTTGTATTTGTCAGCATACACCCTACATTAGAAGTTAGTGTTTTAGTGAACACCATCATGTAGTAATTCTTTAACTCCTCTCTTTAAGTGATATTAACGAATACTGCATTTGCTCGGTTACATACATGTGTTCAGAAATTCCTGCTGTGAATGAACTTCATATATTTTTGAGGATTTCTTGGTGTTAAAATCAAGCCTCCGCTAGAAGTTTTGATTATCTGTGGTATGATTGTAAATTAAACTGTCTTTGATTGCTCAACTTTCTATTTGATTGAATGTGTTTCCAATATCCGTGTCAAACAAGTGCTTCAATTTTTTTTTCTGACGAGAACTTCAGATCTAAGGGAGCAGTCAAGAAAAAATGATATAAAACTATTAGGAAATAAATATCTAGTACTCGCCCTTTTTGCGAATGTAGTGGCATAAGACAGTTGTAAAGTTTCGGGATGACTTCTTGGATAATCATGATGATATTGCTTATGCAAAGCAAAGAAAGGGGCACGGGATTCCGCTCAGGATTTATAATCAGCGAAGTTTTTTTTTTAATTTGCATTGTTTGCTTGCTGTGGGATTTCCACGTTGACCATAGCAAAATGGCAATGAATTTCACCTCTTTTATGAAATAATGAATAAGGGGATATATCCTCTTATGACTTCTATCATCATGTCAGCCATCCACTCATTCATATTTAAATAAGCACTCTACTGGTGTCTGCTAGTAGAAACCCCAACATTAAAAATCATCAAAAATCACTATCCACCATGATTAGGGCCGCATGAGCCCAATTTTTCTACTCAAGTCTGGCCTGGTCCGTAACTCGAACCTAATAAATCCGTATTTATTGGTTTGGTGGCAAAGCACTGATGAATAAGCCACAAACAGACTTTAGCAAGGAGAGGTTAAATTTTGTGTATGACTTCCTTAATTTTTGCACTTGATACAACTTGAGGGATCATTTTAACAAGTGGTGTTTAACGCTTGCAAATTCCTAAAATTCATAATTGTAAAAATATGAATTATATAGTGAAACAAACTAAGCTTACAAATACTCTTTATTATATGGTATTGTTATTTTTGCGCAATGAAATATTTTTTTTGTAACTATTCATTCTTCGTTCGCTAAAAATGAACCCTATACTGCTAAAATTCCGCCCAGTTTTAAGCCGGCGCCAGGGAATTTTTTGCTTATCTAATATCGGATCTTGTTATTGCGAGTGAATGCTGATTCGGCCTGCATCCTTCGGTTACCAACACAGTGGAAGGATGTCAAGATTTGTGCCAGTGCTAGTCAAATTTCTAATAAACATGAAATGATTTTCAGAGAGGATGCCTGTCGCCTAGTCAGACCATTTGCATGCATCCATCAAGCCCATCCAAGCCAGGATGGTAGAGCCATCTAATCTCAACTGATTGTAGCCACACCATTGACTTTAGCTGCTTAGGATATCTAGTATTAACAACGTATTGCTTCAACAGGTTTTGAGTAGTTCACTTGATGACGACGACTGTCATCACCCAATTGAGATAGTCAATTAGAATATCAGGAAAAAAACTTGGCAGTTCAAGGGCATTTTAGCTCAGGATCAAGTCTCACACCCGAACAGTTGCCGATGACAACACACACGACGTTTTATCATAAAATTACTATAACATATCAAACCAGGAATCATGCCATGTGGCCCTGAACGACACACTGCCCCAAACTTAATTAAATATTACGTAAGTAAATTAATACCAGGGCCAATTTAAGTCCTTGCAGGTGTAACATCTAATCCGAGTGGCACGAAGGCGATCGTCCTGATCGCAATGCGACAGAATTCAGCAGTCTCACTGGAGAGAACTTTAATACTTGAAGTGTTAAAAAGTAACTCTCACGATTGCCAGGCTTAACTTCACAACTGCGACATCATCTACTCTCGTGCCACAGGGGAAGTAAAACCCATCCTTTCTTGTTGGTTCATGAAATTCCAACTAAAAGCAAATGACAAAAAAGCTTTTGTCCAAAGATAAGGTGATGAAAAGCTCCAAAACTTATTCCATACTGCCATCAAAATCTTGTTCATTGTTTCTCATTATTGATTATTGATAGCAAATCAGCATCTTACGTTTGATATATCGATTAGATTCAAACCAGACGCTTGATGATATTTAATATAAACCTTACATAGCAGCTACATTAAGTTCCTTCATGTCCGAAAAAAAGCAATTACTTGAGTTAAAAATCTGGTGATAAACAATAAACCACCAAGACTCATGAAGAGCAAAATAAGGACTTCAAAGACATAAAAAAAAGTTTTTCCACTACTTTCTGGTCTTTTAATGACGGCCGCAATTAGCTACTTTGAAATTTAAAAAGTTAAAATATAATTCATCAAGCATAACTGGTCCACATGTTATCATTAACATAAGAAGGGTTTAAAACAATTGACCAGCCAATAATCCATTTAACATTAACATTACAACCACAATAATGTTCAACTCATCAAAAAAAAACAACAAGCTCAACAATAACCTAGAAAACTAAACAAACAGTGACATGTACAGGAAATAAACTATTTACATTAACTTCATTTGCTTGTTGACAGATGTCATTTTACCTAAATCCAGAATCACAATGTTTTAAAAGAGACAAAATATACAAAACATTCCTGGGACTTAAATAGACGGCAGTTTTGACCGGTCCAGGAAAAATCCACAACGTTTTAAAATAAGAAACTGACTTACACCAGCCACGATCACGAGACGGCGACATTGAAGGTCGACACAAATAATATCGACACGCTAAGTAAAAAATATTGAATCGAAGCAGTCAGTTGCCATAAAAACAACAAAGTTTTAAAAATGCTTTGAGGTGCCAGTGAAGTTACAAAACAGGAACTGATAAAAACGTAACACGTGACCAAATGCATCATTGATGTTTTCTTTAACAGTGATCTAAGGCACAATAAATGTACTCAATAAATAACATCATTAGAAGGAAGCCTAAACAAACATTGCAGTCTCCTGGTTTCAGATATTTGGATATGAAATGTACTAAGAAGTCTGATTCATCGACCAGAGCTCACACCAGCAGAAGATTTCTGTTTCAGCATAGTCCAATCAAAAACGTAATCGTAGGTGTAATTCAAGGTGCGGAACAAAATCCTAAAGAGTTGTCTGAGATACATGTAATCGGGTGCTTCATCAAAACGCAGTCCTCGACAGTAATTGAGATACAAAACAAATTCCGACGGAAAACTTTTGCACAAGACTTCGACAGGTGTGGACATCTTTTTCTCGCTGATTTTATCATATTTCTGCTTCTTGTTGGCTGCCTTTAATCCTTGCCATGGCAAGGATCCTCTGTTGAAATACATAAGAACGTGGCCCAATGATTCCAGATCGTCACGCCTGCTTTGCTCAATGCCCAGATGAGCATTAATGCTGGCGTACCTGGCAGTGCCTGTGAGATTTTTGTCTTCACGATAGGGAATGTGAACCCTAGTCCGACTGTCTCTATACTTTTTGGCCAAACCAAAATCGATTAAGTAAACTCTGTTGCAATTCCTTCCGATTCCCATGACAAAATTATCTGGTTTGATATCTCTATGTATAAAATTCTTGTTATGTACATATTCAATGTTTCCAATCATCTGATCTGCCAACATTAGCACCGTCTTCATTGTCAATCGCCTGGTGCAAAAATTAAATAGATCCTCGAGACTTGGACCCAACAAATCCATAACCATCGCGTTAAATTCTCTCACTTGGCCGTACCAACGAACGTGTGGAATTCCAACACCGCCTTGCAATATTCTGTATAGCTTGCTTTCGTAGAGCAGTTGTGGATGTCTCGCTTTAGTGGATTCCAATTTAACTGCTACTTCTTCACCCGACGTAATACTTATTCCTAAATATATGTCGCCAAAGGAACCGCTTCCTATTTTCCTCACAAGCCTAAACTGTAATTTGCCTGGCTCACCGACAATAAATTCATGTTTGGAACATCGGTCACTGTGAGATACCTCCATGATAACAGAATCTAAAACCTACAATACTGAAAACTTCTGAGCTTTCTGACCGATCAAAACAAAGCAAGCAACATCGCTTATAATAGATGTCTGTCTGAATAATTATGAAGAAATGGTCTTACTATTCATATATTGTAATGTAATTAAAACAGTAATAACAAAAATTATCAAATTAAAAAACAAATATACCGAATCAATAGTAATAACGTGATGCTAATATCATAACTTATATTTGAGAAAAAGGCCTGATTAAATTAGTAAACAAATGTTAGCGGAGTCAAGAATTTAGATTGTATTTATTTTACGTTATTAATAAATAGCAAAATGTCCCTAGATATCAGCAGCCAATACCTCACAAAACGAACTGGTTTGTTTAGTTTCGTCCATTTGAGGAAAAGCCATGTGCAAACGTAGGCTGTTTGGTGGCCCAGAACCCGTCGAATAAAAAGCAGTTTGTATAGACATATGTAAACCGTACCCTTTGGTCAGTTATATTTTCTGACTGTAACTTATATACTAGAAGTCGTCGATCAGTTTTCTGTATGCGATTTACTGATGCTATTATGCGGACTTACCAAATTTATCATGTGAATTTCACTAAAAACCGGAAATGGCTGCGCACGATCAATCAGAAACATTCCCTGTAATGCAAAATTTTATAAATTATTTATTAGAATCAAACTCAAGTCAAAAGGTCTGGATGAAACGTCTCTGAAGGAGCCCTTTTATTCAAATCGCTTTTCATTTCTTGAGCGTTAGCCCGCAATCCACAAATCTTCGTTACTGGTCAATTATCAAATTGCCCCTATGAAAAGGGGTTTTATCCATATTGATGGGTGTGATGGCAGCTCCTTAAAACAATTCGTCTCCCATGTTCTGTGATGTGCTTGTCTTTTAGAGAAATCTCTTTTTTTGTGGCTATTAAAGCATCTTTTTCTTATTGTACACGAAACTTTGATGATTCTGCATTGCCATTAAATGAATTTCAGATTTGTTATCCTTAAGACCTCATGCTTCTCCAGTTAAAACTTTAATAGTTTAAAAAACTGGAAACTTGTCCTTCAGATAAGTCAGCCCATTTTTCCTGGTTAAAAAAATATAAAGAAACTCCAGAAAGATCCCTCTCAGATAATGTTGTATTCCAATCAAATGTGGCCTTTGACCCAATCCCACATCTTATAAAATTACAGGAGTTGTCTCCCCTTACAATTTAGGATTATCAGTTTTTTTCAAAATATAAAGCAATTTTTTTTATTAATTAATTTGCTCCAAAAGGAATGATAGATTCCTAAGTTTGTACTTCCAAAGATTTCAAAGCTTCCACATCTGCTGCAGACAAAAATGCCCAGAGACCTGAAAGTCAGATGAAATTATTATGGCATAAGTGACAGCAGCTCGAAATGGATGCTTAAAGTAGGCATTCAAAATATGATTCGATCAATGTTCAAATGCATTGGTAATTTTCATTGAATACCAATCAACCACAATCTTGTGATTCATTTAGGCTAAAATTTGGTTATATATCAGTTTAAATTACTAAGTTGGGGAGAACAGGGCACAAACTGACACCTGACAAACTCATTTTACCCTCAACCCTTCAATGTTTATTTCCTGGTATTGCTCGACTGACATTCTAGAATCGACAAAAAACTCAAGACCACAACATACGGAAGCTGCATGAGCCTCTGCCAAGTTAAGACAGGTTTAACAATGTTTTTTGTGGGATTATCTATTCCTTAGCTTGTAAAAATGGCAAAGTTTTATATTCCAGCAGCAAGCACTGTTAGGAATATGTTAATCAGACTAAAAATTTAGATAAAATTGTATCACTTTCTGAATTGCATAACCAATGTCATTTTCCATTTCAAATACTTGTTCCCACAAACATTGAACAAGGTTTCCACCGTCATGGAATCATTGGGAGAAGCAATGTATCTACCCCACCTCATCCTCATTCTTTACAACAAATGGACAAACCAAAAATCATAAAATTATCATTTAAATTACATTTTTTCTACATATATAATTCAACATTCATAGAAATCGACCCAAATCCTATATCATGCGAACTTGGATATGGGTTCATTCTGCTGACAAAATGTCAGAGCTTTGCTAAGGATAAAAACTTCCAAATGTTGCACGGCTCTTTTATTAACATATGTTAACGCCATGACAACAAACTTCCAAAGAATGCGTGCAATTCAGTGGACCGACCACTGAACCAGACTTAATCTGGTCTCCATCTAGGTTTTATTAAGCAAGCCTAAAACATACAATGTAATTTTCAAAAGCCACTATTTGAAAAAATGAGAAAACTCTCGGTGAAACAAAAGACAAAGAACCTCCATCCAGATACTTTGCAACATCATCAAAATACTTCGAAACTGAACAAATAAAAAGATTCAGTCAGACCCAAAGATCAAAGTAGAAGACATTCAGTCTGAATTTATTTCAAATGAAGAAGACCAGCATTATCCTAATCTTAAGTGGACTTCAATACTTGAATCCAAACAAGTACAATTAAATTGAAACAAATATACCTTACATACAATCTTTGAAGTTTGACGACCAAAAATCAACGGAGCTCGACAGAAGAGAAACGGCAGAGTATTTCCCGAAGAAAACAATTTCGTAACAGTTTGACTGGTTTCTTCAAGCAATTATAAGGCATGAAAATTCTCTTGCTAAAATAAAAAGTTCTAAGACTGTGATTTAGCCAGAGTGCATGAGCACACAAATGATAAATATTGAACCAGTCTTAAATGTTCAGCACATGATTTGTTTAAGAAATAATCTTGCATTTTGTTTGGCAAAAACATTAGAGCAAAGTACATTTTGAAGACTCTTTGGCAACAAGGAAGCAATTGATCTCTCTGACGATTTCAATAAAAACTTCATTGACATTTCTCGTGCTCTTTGCTGAAGCTTCAATGAAGGGGCAGTTCCAAAGGTGAGCTAACGTAGAACCGTCGGTTGACTGAACTTCTCTCTGCGATGACAAGTCAGACTTGTTGCCTACCAAAAGCAGTGGGACCTTGTCTCTTCCCTTGACCCTAAGAATTTGATCTCTCATGGTCCTTATGTCTTGGAATGTCTGCAGACTTGTTATACTGTAAACCACAACAAAGCCTTGGCCTAAAATATAAATCGTATTTCAATCACGAATTTCAAACTACTCAAGCATAAAAAAAATCTATTGTCTTGCAAACCATTTTTTATGTATAAGTCTCTCATAGAGGCAAATTGTTCAGTTCCAGCAGTGTCTAATATTTCCAACACAGAGGGAGATCCATCAACCTCAATTTCTTTTCTGTAGAAATCTTCGATCGTAGGATCATATTTTTCTACAAACTTTCCCGAAACAAACTTCACCGTAAGAGCACTTTTGCCAACCCCGCCACTGCCCAAAACCACCACTTTATATTCTCTCATTTTGTTCATCTAGAAGGAACTGTCCAAAAATTTGGAAATCCAGTTCAGAAAATTAAGAGGTTGTTCAAAAGAGCTTTTTGTTGATTTAAAGACAAACAATTCCTAGAATTTCTGGGCAGATCAGCTTCATTGATTGTTTTCAATTTCTGAAATTAAAATGACTACTAGTAATGTTAATATAAAAAAAAGGGTTAAATGGTTGCTTCAAGGGAAATAAAAAGCTAATAAAAACTATTTTATACATTTCAACAGATGTGTCATCCTGGCTTACAGCAATTCCAAGATTAAAAAAATAAAATCTGGGATAATATAATAATGAGTGAGTTTAAGACCTTACTCACAGCAATTCCTTATAAATGATATCAAGTTTAAAGTTGTTGACTAGAGATATTGGTGTCATCATTGATCTATATATAAAACTGAAGCTCTATATAGACTGCATCACACTCAAGACTGCAGTTCGAGCACAACTAATCCTCAAATCATTCACTTTGAGGAGTAATATCCAACAAATTCCAAAATGTTGTGCATGTAGGAAGAGCAAAAGTAAATTAATATTGTGAGACCTCTTTCTGCAATTCATCATCTAGAATGTTGGCACCTATATTTATTTGGAATCTGTCTTCATAAATTTGTTATTTGGAAAGTATTTCTTGATCCTTTTTTAACTAATCCCAAAATCAGTAATTGATTCAGTATAACAGCCAACATCTTTTGAAATCTCAGGTACTTTTGAAAACTAAGCTATCCTTATAATAAAATTGTTCCCAAAAGATACCTTTTCTATGTAGTACACTTAAATATTAGATTGGCTCCATCACCTGGAAGATGTATTTTCTGATGTGGATGGAAAAAATGTGTCATTTTCAAGTTCGACAAAACCAAATCAGAGCTAACTACCCACTGAAAAGCCAAAATCATTCTTTGTAGGAAATATGATATTTATGGTAATCACAAGTCCATATTTTTGCACAAAATTTATATCACAAATATATCTTTATAATGTATAAAAAAAAATTATAATTGAAAGTTTTCGGAACATTTAATCTCTTTAAGTTTTACAGCTTTGGATTTTAATTGCTACTTGGAGTCAGATTAAAGAAAATGGGTTCTTGTCTGAACCTCAAGGCATCCCCATTTATATTTATTAATATATTCTGTCTGCTCTAATTGTGCAACAAATTAAACAAAAAACATTAAAAAATAAAAGTTATGCTCATGATGAATCACTAACTCTGACATTAATCATGGGAACAAGGTCTACCTTTCCAACCAAAAGTAGCCAAAATACTTACCAAAAATACAAAATTGATATAATGAATTAAATCATGTCACTAACTAGATAGACAGAGACTGAATAGTGTCAATATGTCATGAAAATAGTGTGATTCAGAAATTCGTTATTGATACCTTTGTTTGTGGGCTTGGATCACAACATGGACATTAATGCATGCAAATTGATTTGTTATAAACATGTTTAATTGCTTACACATAAGACAAATCAGATCATGTTGCTGACATTTAAACAAAATTAGATTTGTCTGTACTTTCATTTTTTCATTTTTCAAAAAAACATAAGTAAATCTTGGCAAATCTGCCAAGAACAACACAAAACATAATTTATAATACACAGATATTAATGAAAGCATATTTATCACCATGTCTTATTAGCATGACATGGACTGAAATTAGCCAGACACTGATTGCTACTTAAGAAATATGCTAATAAACCTAATGTAAATGACTAACTCGGTTGTATTGTAACAATACAAAAAATGATTCGTATGTATGTGACGAAATAACAGTGTATCAATTACCTTATCCTTAAATGAATGAGACGCTCGCTAACGTTTTACTATGAAATATTAAACTAATATAAATATAAAATCGGACTAAGAGCAACAAATACCTCAGTCTTTTAGGAAAGTGACGGCCCTTCAATCCACGCCTAACAATCGCATACATTAAAGGATGAAATTAGACACATTGAGAACAAAAACATTAGAGGATCTGATCATCAGGAAGCCAGATCTATAATTCAAAAAATTAAATAAACCATTTAGTAATAAATATATAATAATACACATACATACGGCTGATAATATAAGGGGAATCACATAATTTGAATTTGGTTAGGTACGCACAACTAATGATTTTTACGATCAATTAAACCATTTCTCCTTTAATGTTTATTAAACCTCACATTATCGACTTAAATAATTCCCAATTATTTTATTCGAGCTCTAAGCAGTGGCAACTTCAAGCCAGCTAGGCGTTATTTGAGCCCCTCGTGCCATCCGCCATTTCATTCTTGGGCATGCGGCCCCTAACCCCTAATCAAAACAAGGACTGAGGGGTAAGGGACTCTTGTGAAGATTATAACTTAACCACGGGGTCGAATCGATGGTCACGCCTTTCGAAGCGTTTACTGTCGCACGAGTGCACCATCCCTTCCACTTTTTAAATTACTCACTCGGTAATTCTTTTTGAGGATTTTGATTACTATCACAGTGGGCAGCATGGAACCCATTCTTAACACACGTATTTCGTTGTGCTGTCAAATTTATTACGAGTTTTGCATAGGATTGATGATTAAGTCAGGGTCATCGATTAAGAGATTAACAAATTGATCCAATATTAATTTAAATAGTGATATAAATGAACTTCTAGCTACCAAACATTATCAAATTTTGCTTGTACCCAAGATCAAAAGCAAACACAAGTAATCATATCAATTAAAACCAAAAATGCTGCAATATGATATTCAGAAGCATTGACTATCTGTACTGGGTCAAAATAACATCCTTGAATGATTTAAAATTTTTTACAAGGAAGCAATCTTGAACCATTTGAACCTCTTCACTTGAATGACTTGTACCTTCTACAAACAGATAAGACTGAATACCAATGCTTTTGGCAGGAATAAAGTCTTCTTCTATACTGTCACCAATGTGTATTGATTCCTCAGGACTAACACCTGCTTGTTTTAAGGCATGCTTGAATATCATTGAATCTGGTTTTTCTGCTTGAGCTGATATTGAAGTGACAAGAAAATCAAAATACTTTTGAAGATTTAAGCAGCTCAACACAAGATGTAATCGTTCATCAAAATTAGATACAACGCCTAATTTTAGCCCAGCTGCTTTGAGTTCTGGAAGAACTTCACTAATGCCATCAGTGACTATCCAACTATTCTTTGTGCCAAAATTTCTATACAAATCATCAGCAATGGCTTCCATGCGAGACTTTGAAGCACTGACTTGCTCTGAGTATCCAGCATTTTTAAAAACTCTGGTTATGAAAATCTTCCACCAATCCTCACTCCTCATATCTGAATCTCTTCCATAGTTCGGATATTGCAATTTCATGGAGTTCCATGAGTTTCTAGAAAAGAAATGAAATCCGAAAATTTTATTTACGAACATTTTAGCACACTTTAACAATAATTTTCTTTTAAAATTAAATACTTAATGCTAAACTGTACTCAACTCATATGCATTTCTAATACTCCGCTCCTCAACTTTCATCCCAAATTTTTTCGCGGCGGCAGCATATTGTTTGACAGGACAAGGATTGACCTTTATAATCGTATTTACTGCATCAAACGTTAGTAATTTCAGAGTTGCCCCCGACATGATGAGGTCTATAAGTAAATAATCTCTTCAAACCTTACAAAGGAAAACTTTGGAAAGTTATAAGTACATAAAAAAAATTAAATATCTAAATAAAAATTTAAAATTCGATTTTGAAAACATTATGTATTCGTAATGGGAGAAGTTGCACGTAGTAAAAAAATGATGTGTGTGTCAATGATATTTATTAATAACTAGCGGTGCCCAGCCACGCGTTGCTTTGGCTCAATTTAATTAATTTTAAAAGAAAGAAATTTAGCACATATTTGCTAAGATGTTTATTTTTACAATTTCACAATGCTTGAGGGTTAGTTGTTCCGTTCTCTGTACAAATACAGACATTATCAGGTTTCCCGATTCTAGAAAACGCAACATGTAATTGCCCATGATTCTAATGCTTTGAATATTTCGAAGTACTTTTTCAATCAATTCTTCTTTTGTCTTTTTGTCACGAAAATACAGAAATTATGAGGCAATGAAATTCTTCCTGAAGTCAGATCAACCATTTCGCATTTGTTTTACTGCTAATTTACTTATATCTGCTATCGATCTTCCTCTGCATAAATAATATCCATCATATCCTGCAACTGTGGTGGAGACCAATTATGTTATTTTTTCCTTTGACTATCGTCGACGTTTTCAATCTTAGATTTCGTGTTAATAAATGTTAATTTTGTTGAACTCTGAACTTTTCCTATATCAGTTATGAGAGTTTCAACTTTGGTTTGAAACAAACTGCTCCATTGTTTTGTTCCTTCTCTACTTTCTTCCAGCTTATGGACGGAGAATTTGTTTAATTTTTTCAAGTTTTGTCGCAGAACATTTATTTGCTTTCCTTGGTCTCTGATGGTTGCGCACAGGGGTATCTGCTATTTAGTGTTCAATTCTTCAATATCTTTAAAAGACATTTCAGCTGGTCTTTCGTGTCCTTTGAATTCCTTTCAACAAATTTCTTCAGATATTCCTCCAGGTGAAATTCAAGATATTCGGCCGCAATTCTGATTTCGCCTTCTTGGTCTTGGCATAATTTCGTTTCAAAATGACAAAAACACGACATTTTATTTTTACAATTTCACCATGCTTAATTTGAGGTTCTACTGACACAGTTTCTGTAGGAATCAAACAAAAATGAATTAATAACGTTTAATGACATTTATATGAAACCTATATAAAAACAATCGTCTAATCGAGTACTATGTTGTGTCAAAATTTCAAAGCAATTGGTAAGAACTTTCAGATAACATTGATTAAGTGCAAACACAGTTAAATTTTTATTTACAAAGAAATGAAAAAGCACACATTTTCCAATATGTTTATTTTTACAATTAAACAATGCCGTTTGATATTTTGCTGATACAGTTTCTAGAGGAAACAAACCAAAGATAAATTTAATATAATAATGTCATAAAATTATTTAATTTTATTATTTTAATAAAAATTTAAATGTTCGCCTTTTTTCGTTCATGGCAAGATAGCCGGATTTTCGAAAAAAGCGTATTTTTACATGATATAGTTGTGGCATATACATGAAACCTATATACAAACACTCCTCTAATCGAGCAGTATGTTGTGTCAGAGCAATTGGTCAAGTACTTTCAGAGAACATTTGCATGTTAAAAACGCACATTGCATTTTTATTTATATAGATTATGTTTCACTCTTATGAACATTTAGCATGAGCTTGAGAAATATTGTAATAACCCGGGGTCCTCAAACTAATTATAGAAGGTCAGGTTTATTGAACGTTGTCAGATGGCTTGGAAGATGTAAAATGCTTAATTGATTAAGTCTTGAAATCTGCTGTTTCTATTACTCTCGCTCTACTTTCCGATATAAATCCATTTGTCAAAGGTACATAACCAAAGAGTCTGAATAGCACCAATTTAATTCTCAAATTATATTGCCACTAAATTTAATTAATTATTTAAATTAATTAATCGGCAATATAATTTTAATTATTATTCAATTTATTGGATCTAGGGATCCAACACTGCCCCCTCCTTAAATCTGTTCGTCCCGAACAGACATCTATTCCCATTTTCATTTTTACTCTAGGAATAGGATCCGATCTTCCAACAATCTCATGGCTGCAAATCCCAGATCCATTTGCTTTGCCATCTTCTGGGATTTCTGTTTCCCCCCTTTTACTTCTGCGTCCCGCAAGTTTCAGTCGCGGAACATCGCCATTTCTATGCTCAACCTCCTGCTCCACCATGGCGCCAGATCTCAGACTCTCTACAGGATCACCTGCTCCACTCTCAATGCTAGGCATTGTCTCGAAATCCCGAGCACTCCCTTCTGTGATCTCCAATGGAGCCGAAACATCTGCAGGCTCCACTGACTTAGCTGATTCGATGGGCTCCGCTGGTAGATCCGCGGACACCCCCGAAGACTCCACAGTTCCAATTGATCTCAAGGGCTTCGCCGGCAAATCCACGTGACTCATCAGTAACT
This sequence comes from Hirudinaria manillensis, assembly GCA_034509925.1. Lineage (NCBI taxonomy): Eukaryota > Metazoa > Annelida > Clitellata > Hirudinida > Hirudinidae > Hirudinaria > Hirudinaria manillensis. Next base: position 4,932,364 of record CM067533.1, read on the forward strand.
CCTCGGGCTGCACCAACAACTCCACATGATCCACCGGCAATCCCACGGGCTCCTCCGAAAGTTCCACCTGCTCCACTACAACCTCCGTGAGCTCTCTGGGCCCTGCTGACGACTCGACCTGATCTGGTAACTCTCTGGGCTCCAACGTCGAGTTCTCTAAGTCTGCCATCATGCACAGCGTTTCTGGAGACACGCACGCACTGTGTTCGGATGTGTCTTCTAATGGCTCCATCCCAATGCTGCCAGAAACTGTACCTGGAACAACGGACATGATTTGTTCTTCGTTGGTAGCCTTTTTGCAGAGTTCCTCTCCTTGTTCCTCGCAAGATGGAAGCACCACTTTGCTCTCCTCAAAAGAACCAACAGGACTCTTCTCGGCAGAGTCTTCACCCGAAGCCAACGAGACATCCTGGCATGGAACCGCTCTGTTTTTCAAATCACCCCTAATACTCCTAATACATTCCCTCATCTCATCTACGGACTTTTTCATAAAATCAAGAAATTCATCCATCTTTTTATGGGATGGATTCTCGAATTCGTATTCCTCTGGGTCATGGCCATTCTCTGTCAGCCATGTTCCAAGTCGCTCTCGTATCTCAGCTTTCGTGCCTTTCCAATCCAGGCCACGCTCTCTCAATTCTTGTCTCAATCGAGGCACGTACAATTCATCCAAGTACTTCGGCATCGTTCACTTTTCAACTAAACAAGCTTCTACTTTAGTTACTTTTGGATACCCTTTAACTCTAAATCCAACTCCTGACACCAATGTAATAACCCGGGGTCCTCAAACTAATTATAGAAGGTCAGGTTTATTGAACGTTGTCAGATGGCTTGGAAGATGTAAAATGCTTAATTGATTAAGTCTTGAAATCTGCTGTTTCTATTACTCTCGCTCTACTTTCCGATATAAATCCATTTGTCAAAGGTACATAACCAAAGAGTCTGAATAGCACCAATTTAATTCTCAAATTATATTGCCACTAAATTTAATTAATTATTTAAATTAATTAATCGGCAATATAATTTTAATTATTATTCAATTTATTGGATCTAGGGATCCAACAATATTTTTAAAAAAATAAATAAAGTTGCTATGGTATGGTCGTTGTGCGCCCAATCTAAGTGTACCAGGTTAGATTCAGCATAAATCATAGATAACATTATAAATACATAAGTAATTTGGCCTTTCCTTCTTTTATCCGATATTGTGGAACAGCATATTTTTGCCATAGACCCGACTAGGTCTACCTTCCGAGACAAAAATGAATTAATTCGTTCGCTTGGACATGTCTTCCAAGATCCGCTTCAGTTATTGGGAATGTGCTCAAAATTTTGATACGTTTAATAGCTTTGTAACAAACGTTGACAATAATAATCAAAATAATCTTAAGTAGGATCCACAATCGCATAACTGTCGATTACTTTTAATTTTTTACTTTTAAATATGCTTATATCCGTGACGTCATTCGTTGGCATTTTAGTTGATTTACTGGTTATGGATGTTTTGAAAGTTATTTTTCTTGTAATTTTTTTCTTTATTAATGTTATTTCAGTGGGTTAGTGGCAATTCAATATTAAAAAATTAATAATAATATTTGGAATAATTACGAAGAACATTGATATCAATAAAAGAAGGAAATCATATCGTGGAATTATTGATAATATGATTAAAGACAATCTATTTGATTCTTTAAAAACCTTTTCCATCAATAACACCAATAACAAAAAACGTTCAAACTCAATAGTACAGTTCAACTCGCTGCCCACCTATCCATTTTGGGATTCCCAAATAGTTCTGTTTTCTATGTTTTTAAAAAGATTCGTTTCATTGTTATCCTCCTTTCGATAATTGTTTAATAAAACTCAATATTACAGTAATGAATAATTTTGTTTTTAAAATATTACAGAATATTTGAGAGTGTGTTATTATACTAATTGGTCCAAAAATAGAATAGATTTCAACTTCTTTCCTGAACATATTGATGCCAGACTCTGCTCCCACATAATTTTCGCTTATGCAGAATTCACGAAAGAAGGCATTTTAAGCTACAGTGGAACCAGCGACACAGGCATATATTATCGGTATCCAGGAGCGTGAGTCCGCCATGTCTTTGCAATTTAATTACAATTACAGTTCACAATTTTTATACACTGTTATATCGTTTAGTGGCCTTCTTTCCGTCATCACTGCCGCCCAACAGTATCGACTTGGGCTTTAAATTTTCTTTGTAGCGGCGCGCGGTAACAGACATTTCCGTCACCGTCTCCGCGCCTCTCGGGCGGGCGATGAATTGCTTCGGTGGATTTATTCTGACCGGAGATCGGCGGCTTTCTCCGGTCCTTTCGCTGTGGCATCCGAAGATGTTTCCTTGCCTCTCATTTGCCAGATCCAGAACGAAGCTCCCTCCGCCGCTTCAGACATCTTTGTCATCGTCTTCGTTCTTTCTCGGCTAGATAGGCTTATTTTCGTGAGGAATGCGTAAGTCGACTTGCCGACTACGCCCCTTGCGCCAACTTCTATTGGGAAGAGGTCAATTCTGAACCGTTTCGCTTCCAGGTCCACCGCCAGATCTGCATACTTTTCCGCTTTCAGCGCATTGCTATATTGCATTCTGTCCTCCCATGGGACCGTCAACTCCACCAAAATGATGGCATCCGACGACGGTGACATCAACACCATATCTGGCCTCTTGCCACTCTCAATCAGCACCTGGGGATAGTGCCTCATTCCTTCTAAGTCGGCTGCGACTGTCCAATCGTTTGCCTCTGCAAGGATGTCCTTTCTTGGCGTTTTACATCGCTTTCTGCAGAGGTGTGCGTAGCCCTCGCGCAGGAAGTAAATCTTCCGCTGCTTGGAGATTGCGCGCGAGTTTGCTCTGGTTACTGCTGCTTTGGTGGCCTCACACACTTCTCGAAGGACCTGGTTGTGTCACCACGTATACCGACCATGGGCAAGGGCGTAGGTGCACTTGCTGAGCACATGATGCAATGTCTCGGCTTCGTCACAGAGTCCACATTTGGCGTCTACTACTAACCCCCACCTCCTTAAATTGTCCTTGGAAGGAAACTGATCATAAATCGATCTTACCGCAAAGGCCAGCCGGAGCGGGGACAACTTCCATAAATCGCTCCAGGTAAGGGACCGTTGGATCACATCCTCCCAAGTTGTCCACTTATCCTGTTGTGCTAACTGTACGGCCTTTGTGACTCGATCTTGTTCCTCTTTCTGCCTCCTCTCCTGGCCAATCATCGCACCTCTAGTCGATGAGTTGGCCTGGGACCATTTTTGGAAGTGGTTCCACCCCACTGCGTGACGGTCTGACATGATAGGACCTCTTAATTCTTCGAACATTAGTACATTTACTGACTCGTCGATCTCTTTCTGCGCTCGGAACTTCTTTCCAGATCTGAGCATTGGATTAACTTCGCGGATCCTGTTGTCCGCGGAGTTATTGAGCATCCACTGCATTCGGATTATGGAGAGTTTGTATTCCTCCACGATGGACCTAAGTGGCAGTCTAAGGCTCGCGCTCCTGCCGTAGAGGGCAACCGACGACAATGCTGGAGGTAAACCCAGCCATGTCCTGGTGTGCCGATTGATTTTCCTCTCTAACCCATCGACCGCCGATAGACCAATTTCATAGATGGTCAAAGCCCAAAGGAGTCTGGGCAGGAGCACAAACTGCAAAAGCCACACTTTGAAACGACCCTGGAGCGGCGCCGCCTCGATCGCTTGCAGCCCCTTACTGGTTTGCGTGACTATGGCGTTCTTCATGCTCTTGTCGGTGAGCGATTCGTCAAACATCCTTCCTAGGCTCTTCACAGGCTCCTCGGATACTGTGGGGATTCGTTGTCCCGCCACCTCGAAGAACGCGTCCCTGCAAATTTTCCCTCTAACCAAAGAGAGACTCCTGGACTTCGCAGGTTTGAAGGCCATACGACACCATCCTAGCAAGTCGTCCAGCTTGTCCAGGGTTTCCTGAACGATTCGCTTCCTATTCATAATCAGGGTGGTGTCGTCCATGAATGCCTTTATTGGAGGCATGTACACATCCTTACCAATGTGCGCCTCTGGAATGTCGGACCCAACTGCCTTCAGTAGGATCTGCATCGCCAGTACGAACAGGGTCGGAGAGATCGCACACCCCATGGCTATCCCGACCCCCAGAGGAACCCATTTCGTCGTGTACGCTTGGGTGGAGAAACGCATCATGAACCCGTTAAAATATTCCTGGAGGATATGGACCTCCAACGTCTTCCACATGCGTTTGCTAGGTCCAGCCACACTACATACAGACGATGAGGCCCCTCTGGATCGCCTCCCACATCATGGAGGTGTGTTCGATGCAACCAGGTACACCTGGAACTCCTTCCTTTTGGACAGATATGTCAACGTACTGGTTAGCCATCACAAACTCTGTGAGCCTCGATGCCATTATGGAGAAGAATATCTTCCCCTCTACATTCAGCAGTGATATGGGTCTGAATTGATTCAGATCCCTGGAGTCTTTCTCCTTTGGAATATAGACGCCCTCTGCCTTTTTCCATTCATCGTGGGTCGTGGCGGAAGACCACGCCCCCTCGACGAGGGAATACAGCAGATATAGTGTCTTCTTGAGGGTCGAATTGGTGATGATGACGATGACGCTCGTGATAGTGATGATCATGATGATGATCATCATCTCTTGTACAGGAGATATGGAACTCCATTGGGTTCTGGCGCTGAGCGGTTTCTCGCTTTTCTAACGACTCTTCTCACCTCCTCGAGCGAAGGAGACGCCATACAAAAGGGGATGGCTGGCAGCGGCACCGCCGGAATGTCCAGCCTTTCCTGAAGAGCTTCGTGCTGTAGGAGGTCACTATAGGTTCTGACTAAGTGTTCCTCCAGTTTTTCTTGCTCTACAGTAAGCACACCCGATTTTGGAGGATCTAACAGCGATCTCCCATACTTATAGGGATCGCTGAAGAAGCTTCTCATAGCTCTCCTCCTCTCGTACTTCCTCTTCCGCGCTCTTTCAGCTCCGCGCAAGTCCCTCACACGTCTTTTAACGTCCTCCCACAGGACGGGGAGTCCTTCTCTCATCTTCGTTGGCCACTTTCCACCGCCGGCGGAGCGCCTTTATCTCGCCCTTTAGGCGGTTAATGTCGCGGTTATATCCGTGGTAATGCTTAATTAAGAGATAAGTTGGTGTATCAAGTGTGTCTCTTTTATTTCAAAATAAGGATTACAAGCTCTAGAAATATTCATAAAAAAGGCTATGAATATTAATTATTACTAAATACCAAATATAACCATCTATATTTTACAAATAATAAATTTACAATATTATTTATATAATTCGGCCCATAACAAGGAACATAGTCATCAACGAAACGAATTTATCCTCCGATCCCATCCTCGTCGCCAAATATGTTATATCATTTAATCGAAGGATAAGGATAAGACAACGTTTTAAGTAGCTTTATTCACTATTCACAATACCACGACATCAAGAGACAAAGAGCGCAAGCGGAATAGCCGCGAGGCTATTTATAGCGGTCCCACACAATAGGATTGCCGCGCCTCACTCCTATTGGTGCTCCACCACAACATACACTAACATTCAGCCCAATAATGATAGGAATTTCACATTTTTCCAAACTTCTCGCGAACTAAGCAATGAAATTTGTTCAAATTTGGACATTGCATCCTTTTATCACACACAAAACACCTTGTAAAGTTTGAGCTTCCTATGATTAATACAACTTGTAAATTGCACAACAATGTGTTTTTAGACAATAATCTTATCTCAGCCAAAACTTATAGCACATTCGGCGTGCAGGATGAGTAGCGTGTTGCTTCGTGCGTCTTGGATGGAAACACTCGATATAGTGATCTCAGCTAGTTTCCACCACTTAAAAATTTTTTGAATCTTAAATTAATATCTCATTTGTTGGGGTTTGTGGTTAATACCTTTTTGGATTCGATTCATTCTTTTATGATTCAATGTCCAAGTTTTGACAATCTTATTTTATTTAGTCCCGCCAGATCTCCTCCCCTATCCCGAGAACGGACTCGTACAGAAATAATCTTTTTGGAGTGCCTTTAGGTTGCAGTAACGATATTGCTATTATTCCGCCAAAATCACAGAAATGAATACACTAGCCATGGTCTCTGTCCAAAATAACTTTTCTTAAAAATAAGTGAAGCATTAGTATTTCATGTTGTTCTCACTGCTTCCCCACCAATTAACATATTGTTAAGCTGTTTTAACTCGTCAGAGAGAGAGAGAGAGAGATAGAGAGAGAGAGAGAGAGAAGAAATAACCAAACACGGATGGTCATTTAATTTAAGTTGCTCTTAAAAATATATATGACATTCCATGAGCAGCCATCAGAAAAACATCCATTATCCAATAACTTATATATTTATGTTTCCCTCTTAGGAACATTTAGCATGAGCTTGAAAAATAGAACAAAAAATAAAGTTGCTATGGTATGGTCGATGTGCGCCCAATCTATGTGTACCAGGTTAGATTCAGCATAAATCATGGAGAACATTATAAATACATAAGTAATTTGGCTTTTCCTTCTTTTACCCGATATTATGGAACAGAGTATTTTTGCCATAGACCCGACTAGGTCTACCTTCCGAGACAAAAATGAATTAATTCGTTCGCTTGGATGTCTTCCAAGATCCGCTTCAGTTATTGGGAATGTGCTCAAAATTTTGATACGGTTAATAGCTTTGTAACAAACGTCGACAATAATAATCAAAATAATCTTAAGTAGGATCCACAATCGCATAACTGTCGATTACTTTTAGTTTTCTACTTTTAAATATGCGTATATCCGTGACGTCATTCGTTGGCATTTTAGTTGATTTGCTGGTTATGGATGTTTTGAAAGTTATTTTTCTTGTAATTTTTTTCTTTATTAATGTTATTTCAGTGGGTTAGTGGCAATTCAATATTAAAAAAATTAATAATAATATTTGGAATAATTACGAAGAACATTGATATCAATAAAAGAAGGAAATCATATCGTGGAATTATTGATAATATGATTAAAGACAATCTATTTGATTTTTTAAAAAACTTTCCATCACCACCACCAATATGAATACGTTCAAACTCAATAGTACAGTTCAACTCGCTGCCCACCTATCCATTTTGGGATTCCCAAATAGTTCTGTTTTCTATATTTTTAAAAAGATTCGTTTCATTGTTATCCTCCTTTCAATAATTGTTTGATAAAACTCAATATTACAGTAATGAATAATTTTGTTTTTAAAATATTACAGAATATTTGAGAGTGTGTTATTATACTAATTGGTCCAAAAATAGAATAGATTTCAACTTCTTTCCTGAACATATTGATGCCAGACTCTGCTCCCACATAATTTTCGCTTATGCACGATTGACGAAAGAAGGCAGGTTAAACTACACTCAAACAGACGACACAGCAAAATATCCATTTCCAGGAATGTGAGTCCGCCATGTCTTTCCAATTTAATTACAATTACACAATTTCCACATTTTTTATAAACTTATCTAAGAGATCTTATCTCAGTCAAAACTTTTAGCGCATTCGGCGTGCAGGATGAGTAGCGTGCGTCTTGGATGGAAACACTCGATATAGCAATCTCAGCTAGTTTCCACCACCGATTAAAAAGCGCCAGAAATTCTAGTAATTTTGAAAAACGTTTGAGGAAAAAGACCTCCTCGATAACATCTCTTTGCCAGTGTCAGTTGGCCTAATTCTCCTAAATGTCTTAATCTGTCTTCATAATTCTATAATCTGTTCTTTTATACCTCTTCGAAAAATGGTCAAGTTTCTTGTTAATATTCACATCGTCGTATAAAAAATTGGTACATCCCTAATTTTTACTGACCTTAGAAATACCTTAATAGCTTGATAAAATCCGGCAGAAGAATTATATTTTAACTTTAAGTAGCTTATATCAATTCATATTTATAATCGACAATCGGGATATTAAAATTGGTCAAGGTTGGAAGCAAATTTAGTTAGGAAAGTCAAATTGTTTAAAGTCGGAGGATACTTTCCACTTATCTCCCCTTCTCTCCCGCCTTCCTATGTTTAGTACTAAATGTTTAGCACTAAATTTTGCAGAATGTTCGTAAACGATAAGTTACGTATTTGCTGTAAGTTTCGGCAAGATATGTTTATTTATAAGGAACTTAGAATCTACTAAAAATGGATGGGCCATAACATTTTTTTATACCATGTGATGTGGCACTTTAGATATGGACGACTCACCATCTTGAAAAGATGTAATGTGGAAATGAAGGTGTTACTTGCCGTTGGAGGGAAAGACACCAAGACCGAAGATGTTGTCGACATGCTGTCAACAAATGAAAAGCGCAAAACATTTATCGATAGTGCAATTAAGTATCTGAGAGAGTTGGACTTTGACGGATTGGATTTGCAGTTTGATTATGGCAAAGAATATTCATTTAAGGCTGATGACAAAAAAAAGTTGACTCTTCTATTACAGGTCGGAAATTAATTAAAATGTTATACATAAAAATATAGAACTGTTAGTATTTTTTTATATTAATAGGAATTTCGCTCGGCTACCGGAGAAGGGCTCCAGGTAGGAGCCCCGAGAATGTTGCTCACTTTGAATATGATTGGGGAAAAAACTTACATCGAAAAAGCGTACGAAGTCAAAGAAATCGGAAAGTGGGTCTGTTAAATTGATGGTTATCACTTGTTTTTTCCTCGAGCCCCAATGTAATGACTGATGGAAGTACTATTTATAGCCACTGTTGAGATCACGTATATTCTTATACCAATATTCAATATTCATATTCCGCCCTTCTCTAGAAATCGCTTCTCAGTTAAACTCACATTTTTCGAGTTACTTGAAGCTGTTCTTGACTTCTTCGTCGAATTTCGACATCCCAATTAAACGCCGTGGTAATGAGTACAATCAAGCTTATTAGATTGTCTTTGTAAGTAACCCCTTAGCCGTGTCCAGGGCCCTAGAAGGAAAGTACAGTTGCCCAACACTGACTTCAATATTTAGTATCTTTTATATTTGTTTGATTAACATTTAACACCCCATTTATATTAGGACCTAATACTATGTAGAACATGAAAATATTTTTCAATCTACCAACTGGCACGTCATTATAGAGGCACATGAACTAAAACATTAGAATTGCTCCTTTATACTTTCATTGGCCAAATAATATACACATAGAAATCGGCTTTTTCGTTAAAAACTTGTTTTCCTGTGAAAATATAAGCCTCATTTGTTTCAATTATAAAGGTATTTGGATTTCGTGAATTTGAATTCTTATGATTTCCATGGACCGTGGGAACCGCAGACAAGTCACAGCTCATCTCTATATTCGAATGCAGGCGAAAGCGTGGTAAATACTCGATTTAGAAATTTTGTTAGTCTTGGCAGGGATACCGAATCAACCGTTCATTCTCCATTTTGCCCCCAGTGCACCTCTATGGCTGCTATAGTTTTATTATAAAAATTACTGCAGTTATTTTCTAACATTGTTAAGTGCATCATTCACATTCATACACAGCCACACACAAGATATAAAAAAATGTTGAGGTTAATTTATGCCGCCATATTTTCGCCCAAAATAAAAGTTTATGAAGATGAAATGATCAACAAATTTGATCGATAGTGTCACTTGTTATATAGTTTTTCACACATGTACTTCAGAGCTCTTTTTATTTTGACATTCTTAAAAGTCAACCACTTATGCTTTTAGAAAAAATAACGTTATGGTTAAGTATAAGCAGACGCTCTACAATTCTACAAAGAGATATAGAAGGTAGTGATGACAATGTTTCTGAAGGTGATGCCATAAATAGTGAAGATGGAGATTAATTACCTGGAACTGGTAACAACATAGAAAATCATTTGACCGAATAAACCGAAAATCTGAATCAAAAACATCCCAGACGAAGAAATTGTGGAAGAACCCTCTATCTATACTTTATTGAATATAAAAAAAAGAGACACTTAAAAAGAATTTCTAAGAGATGGGTACGAAATTCACAGGGAAACTGACCAAAGTGGTCAAGGAGAAAAACAAAAATTAATGAGTAACCCATTGATATTCCTCAATACGTCTTTCGAACGGGCAGACAAAGGTATTGAGGTATTTGGCATTGAGCCGCAAACAGTGCAAGTTCAGGAAATAATCGGGCAACAACATCTGGCGGACCCAAAGATTCAAAGAAACATTTCAGCTCTACCTTTGAGTTTCTGGCTTGTGTTGTGAAAGCCAAAAAATGTCACAAGATAAAAAAAATATTGTTTATGATAATCTTCTAATTATCTTAATCTGTTAATTTTCATCGACTGAATTTTCTACTCCACTTTGATGCTTCTAAGCCACATGACGCAGATAATGTTCATTATAATATAATTTGTTGACTTTGTTTTATATTACGTATTTCTTGGTTGGTTTTTTTCTGGTAATCGATTCGTGTTTGGTAATAGGATGGGTTGGTCGAATATTTGATCCGCGAAGGCCTCCGAAATGACTTAATCGTAATTGGATTGGCTCTATACGGAAGGTGCTTTAAATTAAGCAATAAACTCGAAAAGGATCGCAATGCCCCTGTGAGTGGTGAATGTGAACCCAGCGCCTTTATAGGAGAAGGGTCAATGCGTCCTTATTTCGAGGTGAACTTTTTGTTATCTTTTTCTAGTTTCATGCTGTCTAATTTAACATTTAGCTAGATAGGGAAGTGTAAACGTTGGAGTGAGAGATATAAACTAAGCCAATAAATATTGAAATTAACGCGATGTTTGCGACTTATGTAATCTTTAATGTAAAAGATATTTATTTATAATCATAACATGCCGCAAGGTCTGCGATTGTAGTCATGACTTTTCACTTGTTTAATGATATCAAATCATTTCCATTTTCGCCATCCATCTTGTTAATAAAATATGTTAAATGCAGATATGTCTTATTAAACAAAAATCTCCATCTTATGAATACAAATGGATCAAAAAGGAAGCAGTACCCTACATTGTCTCTGACGACATGTGGATAGCTTATGAAAATACAAAAAGCTTGCGAGCTAAAGTATATTTTAGCTTTGTTCATTATGCTATATCGTCCTTGATCACATAAATAATATCATATGTGAAGTGATATTCTTTCTTTTTAATGAAAATGCATTGCTATTGCATGTATCCGATATTTTGAATGCCTTATGTATCCCGCAAAGGCATGCAAAGGCACTACTTACCCGATCACCATTTGAGGGCGCACCCCAGTGAGCTGACACAGGAGAGTATCAATCACAATACATATTGTTGGATCCCTAGATCCAATAAATTGAAGAATAATTATAATTATATTGCCGATTAATTAATTTAATAATTACTTAAATTTAGTGGCAATATAATTTGAGAATTAATTAATTGGTGCTATTCAGACTCTTTGGTTAGGAACCTTGACAAATGGATTTATCTCGGAAAGCAGAGCGAGAGTTAGAGAAACAGCAGATTTCAAGACTTAGACATTTGAGCATTGTTCATCTTCCAAGCCATCTGACAACTTTCAATAAACCTGACCTTCTATAATTAGTTTGAGGACCCCGGGTTATTACAATATAATAACGATTTGTTGCCGTTATTGCCGAGTACAGGAACGTTTTCCCATCCGATTATTTGCGCGCCACAACCCCCAGCCTTGGATTATGTCGACGAAATTAAAAACCCTCAATCCCTCTCTGTTTATCCGCTGTGGATAATTATTTCTATCGTCACATCATTTCCTTGACGTTCTTTCTTGGTGCATTTCTGCTTGAGTGAGATTCTCGAGCATTCAAGTCTTCAAGAAATCAGATTATTTTTTGTTGCCCGCTGATTTCATCCCAATTACTTCCACGTGAGAATACAAACTAAGAGGATGATAGGAACGATTGGAAAGTCAATCCTTTTTAATTGCCAAACCCATCTTTGCAAGTTGCCTAAGAAAAGAATTGATCATATAGGCCCAATCGAATAATATTTACTTATTAAAAATTACAACTTTGTTTAAGTAAATTCGAATATTGTAACTGAATGGAAACAAATATTATAATAAATCATAACCATTACTCAGGTGGATTATTTAAAGAAGAAGAAACTCAGAGGATGGTTCGTATGGGATTTATCAATGGATGACTTCAACGGAACAGGATGTGGAAAGGGAAGGTTCCCACTTCTCAGAGAGTTGAACTATGCCTTAACTAGGCCTATGGGTCGGTTTTCATGGTATTCTAGTTTACACTTATATTATGCCATCGCTATTTTTTTTTAATTTTCCGACAAAAACAATTGAATTAAAAAATGTAAGTGATCTGCCAAAGAGAGTAACTTAATTAAGCTAGTGAAATTAGTTGTAAAGAATTCGCTCATAATTTGAAGTTTATGCAATAGAGATTGTTACTTATCTTGAAAGAGCATTCACTTAATTCATTCACAGACATGGATTGCGAAGTGAGGGTCCAAGGAGTCTACGAGCACCCAACGAATTGCAGAATGTTTTTTACTTGCCAAGATGGAAATATAAGCGTCACTCACTGTCCCGATGACATGTACTACAATGCCGATAAGAAGAGTTGCACGGAAGAGAAATATTTGACGAGTGAAAGAACAAAATACTGCCGAACGTAAATTTTTATTTCTTGGTTCTTGTTGATAATGAGGGATCTAATCGGATCAGGGTATCATGCAAACATTGGCAGATCTAGAAAACTCTGGCAGGGGCCACGCATTGGAGCTTAGCTGGTGGTCTGGCGTACATTTTTTTTAGAAGAATCTAAACTTCAAACTTCAAATTTTGAAATTCTCCAAAATCAGCAGACATCCGCTAGCGTATTAAATAAATTTAAATTGACGAATTTAAATAGCGCTGATTTTAGTCAAATAAGACCATTTACATACAGGAATATAGGGATGACATTTCATCTTTTCTCGGAATGGGGTACAATAAAGGCCAATATTTATTAATATTTGACTGATCGTATTTAAAACTATTGATCTTCAGAAGCACAGCAGCAAAAGCGGACTGGAGTTGGGTGGTGGTTTTGCATCTTCTCTTGTGTTCCATTTGCGCTTCGAAGAAGAATGCACATTAAATATGATTTCATTACATTTAACTTTATGCTAACATTCAATGTGATTTCAGCACATTTAAATTCTGCGATGAAGATTTAGTCTTCACACTAAATTGTCCATTGCTACTTTGAGTTATATTCCCTCGCTTCTTACAAACTAAATTTATTAAAGGTGATTTCCTAGGTCGTTTGGTTATAAGTTTTGGTTGGATGACAATGTTTACAAAAAGAACTTTTATGTAAATTTAAAACTGTTTAGACACAAGTTTCTTCTATTGTTTAATAATAATAATAATAATAATAATAATAATAATAATAATAATAATAATAATAATAATAATAATAATAATAATAATAATAATAATAATAATAATAATAATAATAATAATAATAATAATAATAATAATAATAATAATAATAATAATATAATAATAATAATAATAATAATAATAATAATAACCGGCTCGAGCGGTTGACCGGTACGGACGAAATTTCGTTTGCTCGTTACAAATTACTGCTTTTGCTTAACGTAACGATTTTTTGCTTCGAAATCGGGTCAATTTGTGTCCCCTACCAATCTTTTCGTGGTTGGTGAGCTTAATTTCTGGAAAAAGGGGAAAATAAAGCTGTGAATTAGAAACAACAGTTTCGTCGATTGTCTAGTCATTTAGTTGATAGGACTTCACAGTTTGCAAAGGCTTTCAAGTTAGTTCGTTCAATTTGTGGGTTTTGGTTGAAATATGGAAGACATTCAGTCCAGAGGAAAATTAATTAGAATGTTACGTTCGAGAAATGTGTACGACGACAGTCTCCATTGTTCGAATACTGAGAGCGAACAACAAGAATGTCCGCCAAGTAAGTGCGAATTCTGCGGCTCCGAATTCAAAACAGAGCGAGGGCTAAAAATTCATCAAAACCATGCCCATCCAGTTGAATATCACAGAGATAGGGCCGGAAAAAGCTATTCCAAGTGTCGCTGGTCGGAAGAAGAATCTCATATGCTTGCAAAAATTGAAGTTGAATTAAAGCAGGAAGGTTACAAGAATGTAAACATTGAAGCTCAAAAAAGATTTCAACATCGATCCTTGGCAGCCATCAGGAGCCATAGACGCCAATCGTCTTACCGAAAGATTTTGAGGGCTCAGTCTGGTGATACGAACAACAGAGAGGTTACGGAATCAAGTGAGGAAAATAACGAAGGAGATTGTCCTGCCATTCCTTCCGTAAATGATGATGATGATGAGCGATGGGAAAACATTGCCAGAGCAGAGTTGAGTTTGAACTCATTAGAAAAGAAGACAATCAATCTGGCCATACACAGAATCGTGCCTCAATTTTCAATTAAATCAATTCGGAAAATCAGAAATAAACCCAGTTATCGCCAATTTCTTAATGACATCGTGATGCAAGAAATAACTTCAAAAACAAAAGAAATAAAAGTTCCTTGTTCCTTCGATCCAGTGGAAGACACGGTAAACAGTGAGATCAAATTACAACAATTCATTCTGAATCGCTATGAATGCATCCATCTTTCTAGCGAAGAACTGTCCTTGCTGCTCCGCAATTCAACAGACAAGACCACACAGCAGGAGCTAATTGACAAAGAATATAGCAAGTGGACAGAAAATCTTCTCCCTTCAATAACCGGTAAACAATTCATCCAAAAGATTTCGAAACGACCAACACAAAAGAAAAGTACAAAACCAAACAATGCCAAAGGTCGAATGTTCGTGAAAGCAAAGACTAGGCTCAGCAAAAAAGAACTGAGAACCATTGAAAGACAGAGACAAAGGAAAGTAATTCAAGATTTGTTCAGGAAAAATCCAGCAGCAGGGGCACGGGCAGTGTTGGCAGAGGAATTCAAAGAAAAGTCAAAGGCAACTCCAGGAAAAGAACTGATCGATTATTGGGAGCAGGTCTTCTCAAAAAAGTCAGTTGAAGACGATAGACCAGTGACAGTTGTTGGCGGAACTCTGTATGATTTAGAATTGCCAGTCACCAGCGATGAGGTGAATTCTGCTATTAGAGGTCTCCGAGATGCTGCGCCAGGACACGACAAATTAAAGAAAGATCACATACAAGGGATCAAGAACATTGACTTTGCAGTTCACATGTCACTGTGGCTGTTAACTGGTTTGCCCCCGTCTTCATTCAAAATTGGGATCGTCACATGCATTCCAAAAATAAGTGGAGCCACCAACCCAAGCGAGTTCAGACCCATCACAGTGAGTCCAATCATTGGTCGACTGTTTCATAGGATCCTGAACAGACGGATGATCTCCTTCTTGCCGTTGTCTCCGCGCCAAAAAGCGTTTCGTCAAGGAGATGGTCTGGCCGATAATATATGGTTGGTGAAGTCACTCATCAAGAAAAAGAAGCAGGAACTGAAAAAGTTAAATTTGACTTTCGTAGACGTATCCAAAGCGTTTGATTCAGTTTCTCATCAATCAATCATGAGAGCTGCTTCTCGACTCGGGGCGCCTCCATTGTTTATCAATTACTTGACAGAACTGTACAGAAATAGTTGGGTACAAATCAAGACTGCAGACGGAATTAGTAATCGCATTCAAGTGGGCAGAGGCGTCAAGCAAGGAGATCCAATGTCTCCTATGCTTTTCAATGCCGTTATTGACATGGTCCTTAGCGAAGTGGACAAGTCAATCGGCGTAACAGGAGACGCTGAGTCCAAAATAAAATGCAACTACGTTGCCTTTGCTGACGACCTCTTGCTGATGTCTACAACAGACGTTGGAATGCAGATGATGCTTCAACAACTTGAAGGAGGAATGTCTAAGGTGGGATTAGCGATGAATCCAATCAAGTGCGCATCTCTTCGCACCGAGATAAACATCGCAAAAAGATCGTGGATTGTTAATCCGGAACCATATCTTGAAGTTCAACACACGAAAATCACTGCACTAAATATCATTGAAACTTACAAATATCTTGGTATTGAGATTGGGGCACGATTAAAATATGCATCAATAGCAGAAAAAATTCAAAAAGACCTACACTCCATTTCGCGCGCCCCTTTGGAACCACATCAGCGACTCTACATTCTCAGAACTCATCTCATGCCTGGCCTTGTACACCATCTCAGCTTCGAAAAAATAAGCCTCAAGTCTTTGAACGCCGCCGACGTCACCATTAGACGAACAGTTCGACATTGGTTGAAATTACCGAAGGACGTCCCCAATGCATTCCTGTATGCCCCAGTCCGACTGGGAGGTCTCGGAATCCTTCAACTTCGGAAATGGATTCCAAATATAAGAATTCGTCGCATGTCACAGGTCTTAAAAGAAGCCAAGGCGAATAGAGACCAATTCATGCTGGACGTCCTTGGAGGCGGAACGACAGTGATGGGAGAAGTCAGGAAGTTTGGTCTCCCACAGAATTGTACAGACGCCAAAACAATGGGCATCAGAACGGCAAAACAACTGTACAAAACAGTTGACGGATATGGACTGCAATCATTTTCAAGCGCCATCGGTCCAAGCGAATGGCTAATCGATAAAATTAGCAGAATGACGTCAGATCAATGGATCAACTGCGTGAAGGTTAGAGCCGCGGTCCTACACAACAGATTGCGGGAATCGAGGTACAAGATGTATTTGAGCACTCTCTGCACTGCTGGATGCCGGACTGAGGAGTCGCTGGGCCATATCATACAGCGGT
Source organism: Hirudinaria manillensis (assembly GCA_034509925.1). NCBI lineage: Eukaryota > Metazoa > Annelida > Clitellata > Hirudinida > Hirudinidae > Hirudinaria > Hirudinaria manillensis. The sequence continues at coordinate 4,949,134 of CM067533.1, forward strand.
GCCATGTTACCGATGGTCCTAGACATGTTAGACACAACTCCATTTTGGCCACGTTAGGAAGCAAACTTGAGAAGATAGGGTTTACTACCAGCATCGAACCCAGAATCCCGACGATAGAAGGAACAAAAATTCCTGATTTGTGCGCATGGAAAGGCTCCGCATACGTCGTGTGTGACGTGGCAGTTGCATCGGATATTGCCGACTTGAATAAAATACATGCCTCAAAAGTCGCAAAGTATGACCTTCCGGGAATCCACCAATGGATGAAGGAAAATAATCCGATGCCAGAACAACGGAGTCAGAAAGGTACCATCACCGCCCTGGTCTTGAACTGGAGAGGAGCAATAGCAGAAGAGTCTTGGAGGGTTTGGAGAAGATTTGGGGTCTCGAGGAGGTTCCTCATGTGGACCTCCATCAGAACGTTGCAGGAGACCCATAAGATTTGGCGAACTTATAAAAATAACGCCTGGAGAAGAAGAAAAAAGAAGTTGAATTGAATGACATTTGTGAATGTACAATGACTCGTAAGATCGACTTGAAAGTTTCTTTTTTTGAATGGTCTGACGGGATTTCCCAGACCCATTGGCGGACCTAAAATTATTGAATCGGATTATGAATTGTATGAATTGATTGCTTTCTGTGAGTTTTTGGCTGGGCTAATAAAAGGAAAAAAAAAAAAAATAATAATACTAATACTAATAATAATAATAATAATAATAATAATAATAATAATAATAATAATAATAATAATAATAATAATAATAATAATAATAATAATAATAATAATAATAATAATAATAATAATAACAATAACAATAACAATAACAATAACAATAACAACAACAATAACAATAATAATAATAATAATAATAATAATAATAAATAACTATGCGTCAACTTAATCATTGTAATTGAAAATGGGGGATGGTGTGAAAGACAATAAAATGCTCGCCAATTGGACCCGTGAGATCGGGTGAACCAATACTGCCAGAAGTTTTCGAATCTCGTCCTCAACTCCAACTACGTTGTAGCTCTGACCACCGATGCCTCGGTCAGGATTCAGTGGTGGGACTCTTTTTTGCTGTGTCCAATACCGACGATATTTCGTCATCAACTTGAAATTTGTATTAATTTACTAGTTTTCATTTATATTGTTCCTTATTCAATAAATTCATATTAAATCTCTATATTAATCATTTTAACTCAACATTTTCAGAAAATAACCCACCACCAATGGGCCTATGATTGGTTAGATGAGCTCACGTGAGTGGTTGTTATTGTTTACTTTTTAAGTCCGGGCTCATGCACTTTGTTTTACACCGGCTTATATGACGCTGGTTATTTGCTGACATGGGGAATGGGATGAATAAGGTTGTTTTTGGCGATAAAAATCAGACTTTAAAGCATTTCCGAGTAGAATATTAAGTCGTGATATTAATCGAGATTTCAATTCTGTCAGTAGTTTTTCTGCTTCTTCCCAATCTTAGTGATCTTTATTGGTTGCAAATAGTTATTGGATTGGTTTGTCACACCATACCATCGGATTCACTACGTCATTTTGCCTAGAACATTTTTTAGAGGAAGCGTTACAATATTTACTTTCAAGTTTGGGGTAAATGATTAATGCGCAATAATATCAATATCGCTGCCGTTGAGGTGATGATTGACGTGGAGAAACACGTTATTGTCGAAATTTTTAAAATGTTATTAAGCCACGAGCTATGAAAGATGTCTTTCTTTGGTGATATTTAATAAATTAATTTTCAGAAAGCACTTAACAAAAGCAAGTAATTTACAAATTAAGAGCTGAAATGGTTATTATGCATATAGTTGAAAATTAGTAAAAACATATTTATTGATAATGGGGCAATTGTTTTATTAATTATCATATTTATATGTCTATTAAAGATTATACCTGGGCTATATCTAGGCAACTTCAGAGATGCCAAGGATCAAGCTCAGCTTCAAGCCAATGGGATAACACACATTGTATCCATCCATGAATCTCCGAAACCTTTTTATGGAGTGAGTTTTTGTAAAAACACAGTTCACATACTAGTTGTACTTAATTTACTTGAAAAATTAGATTAACAAGTAAACATTTCATATTTATTGAATCGAAACATGAAAGCAGAAACATAGCTCAACTAAATTCACATTACTCTATTAGGACAAAAAGTACTTGTGCATTTTTGCCTCTGATACTTCTGGTCAGAACATTTCTCAGCACTTCTCCGAGGCAAATGATTTTATTCACGAAGCCAGGACAAATGGAGGCAATGTATTGGTTCACTGGTGAGACTTGATTTTAGATGCATAAAATTCAAAGCATGGCAAGTTATTGACTTTGCTCTAAATTTGTTTAAAGGACTTAACATATGCCACTAAAATAAACTGAATTATTATTATTATTATTAATATGTAACAAGACCACAATTAACTTTTTTTTAGAAACTAAATCTGATGTTGGTTTGGCTTGTTTTCTTATAACTAAAGTTCCATGTAAATATAGCTCTGTATTTTCAAAGTAAAAAGTCAAGGAGTATTTGATCTATCAACACTTTTTTAAAAAGTGATTTGAACTTAGTTTGGCAGGGGTTTCCAGGAGCACTACTGTTGTCATTGCATACCTGATGACCCTCTCCAGACTACCTTGGAGGGATTGCTTGGCTGCTGTCCAATCTGCAAGGCCTTGTGCAAGTCCAAACTTTGGCTTTCAGAGGCAGCTTCTTGAGTTCCAATATGAGAATGTTTGCAAGGTATTTAATGGCTTATATTTCTCCCCAAACTACTCCCCAAGCTACTCACTTTAGTTTGTTGCTTTAGGAACAGAAGAGATTGCTCGAAAAGTTTCCAAGTTCCAAAGAGTCCGTCCAAAGCGACGTGGAAAAGATTAGGTTTGCTGCTGAAACCTTCAAGAAGCAACAAGAAGAAAAAGAAAATTTGAGACGAGAAGTCCAACAGCTAATCAATCGACCGACCAGATTGGAAACTTCCGAAGAACAGACCGACGGAACGAAAGAGTGCGAGGAGTCCGACGAGCCTAAAAAGGACGAGAGTCCTTCTGGAGACGTTCAATCCGTTTCTTGTACGGACATCCTAACAAATCTCGACTCCTTGCTCTCGGACTAGGAAGGTTGTCGGAGTTTATTTAACGAGGCTCTTTCTGTGCAACCCCTGCCTTACAAGATTCCCAACCTTAAAGAATGCCATGAACCTTTTGCCATCACTCAAAATAACATTTTGGCTGCAGATATTTTCAGGACATTTTTTTAAAAATCAATTTTCACACAATTGTTTTACTTTGCAATTCGTTGTCTTCCAGAATTTATTCTGATTAATTTGTCACTTTCAGAGTTTGCATTTTCAGGGATTATTATTTTCAATATTTCATTGAGATCGTAAAATCTTAAGTTGAGATTCATTAATTTTCTTTGATTTTACTGGACCGATCCATAGTCATGGCTTTAAATTATGATGGCTGTTGTTGACAGAAAGTGAGATTTCAATAAGATTCAAAGTTCTCTGTGTATGACTAAAGTCTTTTTTCATTTGATGAATCTGTGGCTTGCCTTATGATTTATTTTTCTGTGGCTTGCCTTACAATTTATATTTCTCATCACATCAAGATGACTCTTGATATAATGCCAGTCTTCATTTTGAATGATTTATGTCACAACCTCATTTAAATGAATTGTTTTTAAGGCATAAAACAATTTGTTATTAATTTTAAAGTCTTGGCAAAATTTAAATTCTTGAAAGATGGTTTGTGGGAATTGCAACAATTACGTGTGATGGTTGTACCAACTCAAAATAAGGTATAGCACCAATGCTTGCTCTTGGCTGTGAAGCGTGTGAAGCAAAGAAGTACATGCCCCATTTAAGGTTATTGGTATCTGGGAAAATTCATCGCCGGAAAATTTTAAAGGGTTATCATTTAGAATAGAATAAGACGACATGCATATTTAAAGATTTTATTTAAAACATGACTTAATTAATAATTAAAATTATAAACCAAGATCCTAAAATAGTAAATGATGTACCTTTTATGATTATCTTTTATTATATTTTGTTCTTTGAGAGGGGCATCTCGATTACACTTCTTCAGAAAGATTACGTTGATGCCTGCTCTATGTTGTTCCAACTTGCCCTCATTAAGGGTCTGTTCCTTTCTCAGGACTTGGATGAATTTCCATATGTATAGATGGCTTGCTCCAATAGACTCGTGAAAGGCCCTGTGCCAATCCTTACAGGAATTGTTAGTTTTAGGCAGATTTCATGAGACAAATTGAACAATTTAATCAAATAAACATTGAATGGTCTCAGCTTTATTTTATTGGGAAACAAAATAGAGGATCATGGCTAATACATGTATGTACAACTTTATTTCTCAAGCATCTAAATTATATAACTTTTGCAACATTGCCAGAAATTACCAGAAGTTATTGCATGTTGAAGCATAAATTGATAAATAAATAAAATTAAAATAAAGTACGGATAAAAACTGTAAGCTTTATAGCACGAGACATTTCACATATGACTAGATTGTAAATGCTTACTTTTAGGCTTAGTTTGACATTAGACACCATTGAGATACATATTTCTCACTACTTGATGTTCAGTTTAAAGGATTTGAATTACATTGTACATTGAATTACAATCGCTTAGCACGTATTATTGTTGTGAGGCACTTCAAAGCATGCAATCGATGTCAAATCACCTCAGTTCGCAGCAAATAAAAAAAAACTTTAAATTAAATTAAGGAGCACTCAATCATGATTCGTTGCAAACAATAAATTGGGGCGAATTAAAATGTCGAATTAAAGGTTTATTGCTTGAAATGTGCAGCCCTACGATTGTCAGAATAGCTCGAAACTCTTCTCTTGAATTCTTCCGCAGACGACTGCGGTTTCCTGTGCGTCCGGAGACTAGAATTCGTGTAGTTGTAGAAGTCGTTTGACTTTATCGCCAGGAAGTTGTTGCAGTCGTTATTAACTGAAAAGTTTTGATTCCCCTCCACGAATCTGAGATCTTCGCGACTTTCTTGAAGGTTGTTCAGTGAGTGAAGGTCGTGGATTACTTGTCCGCTTCTAGTTTTTCCTCCCAGATTTGCTTTGCCATTTGGCATCAAAAGATTGTTTCCATCACAGGGATGAGTCATTGCATTGGAGGCTTTGTTGTTGTTGTTGTTCATTTGGTTGGTAGGTTCAATTCTACAGCTGTTTATGAAGTGTGAGTCCATGTCTGTATTGGAGCTGCCTGAAGGATCTTGTCTGATGAAGTCCTTGATGTCATCTGCATCCTCATCATCATCTTCATTGTACTCCTCTTCTTTATAGTGTGGATTGTTGTTTAATGAACCTTCCTCAATCATGGTGACATTGGATGAGTATTGATTAAATGGTTTTATGGTGATGATGAGATTTGAACTGTTGGCAACCATCATGTCTGTCACCTGAGGATGTTGTAATGTTAAATAAATGAATTAAGCAACATATGATAATGGTTAAGATTAATTTTAATGGTTAATTTACATTGGATATGTTATCAATTATCATATCACAAAAGAACAGTCACAATAATGACAAAAGAAATAGTTTTTTCTTATGTAACAATCTAAACTACTAAGATTATCTTTTATTTAAAGTTTCGTTTCATTTTAGATAAGACAAACTTCAAGACGAAGCTATGCCTACAGCAATATAATAAGCGACTTAAAATTGAAATTATTATTAATGGAAAAAGTAGATATCTACTACACTATCTACTAATATTTGATCACTATGGCAATAACTAGCTTCTTAACTGCACATCTACTGGTTAACCTAATAAATTTTCCTACTATCTAACATGTTTTTCACATTTCATTTAATTTTAGAAGTTCAACATGACTGATCTGTAGGGCTGACCATTCCATTTCATACAATGATAATAAATATTCTGAAGCAAAGAATAAATATAATTTATTAAAAATAGTCGATAGAAAAGATCCAACCTGATCCAGAGTTTTCCCAGCAACCTCTATTCCGTTGACTTCCAAAATTTCATCGTTCACTGCAAGCAAGCCGGTACCAGCAGCCAGACCTCCAGGCAGAAGTTTTGAGATGAAAATTCCGTAAACTTTTTCCACTTGACCTGTTGACGAGTTCGGATAGACGTTGAATCCGTCTCTGATGTAGAATCCCAGCGGCATGTCCTTGTCGCTCTTTATTAATTTCACTCTCCTTTGGGTGGCTGGCAGTACGTCCACATCTATGATAGCCGAGACGCACCTGATGCAAACGTTTGGAAATTTATTTAATCTTAATATTTTCGTTGTTTTTTTTTAAACAATAACAATAATGATGATGATGATTATAATGTTAATATTGATGAGAATTATAATGGTGCTGCAAAACAATATCTTGGCAGCAAGATATAATTGTTGTCTCTGCATTTATTTTTTTGGTCTCCAAAAGGCACAATTTCAACAATTACAACAAATGCATTGCAAGAACAAAAAAAATCCAATCTAATTAATAATCATAATTAATAAATAATTAATCAATCAATAAATAAAAAACTAAAATAAACATTGGATTGTGCAATTAAGCAAGAAGGACAATATATAAAATGCACGTTTGCAGAGAAATGTATAAAAAATTAATAAATGTAATAATAACATTAATATAGTAAATAGGTAAGATTTCAGTTGGTATTTCCAACTTTTTTAAGCAATATAATTTAGTACTTCAAAATTTATTAAGTGCTTAATTTATTTTAATTTGTATTTGTTTGATTGCTTTCAGTGCTAAACATCATGGAAACTCTTATGAATAATTGTTTCTCAAAAGTACTTGGCTGAGTTTGAATGTTCAATAATTTATAAATCTCAAGTGATATTCTTTCTTTCAAAGAAACTCCAAAAATATTTCAACTGAAATATCTATTATTATCCTTATTATTTTAAAAGAAAGCAATTTCATTTTTATATTTTGCAATGGACTGCTGTACTGAAGAACAAGAAAAGTTGGTGATTGTCGATCATATTTTCTGCTGCCATTCACATTCAATCATTGATTGAACGTTCAGAACATTCAACCGACGCTGGATGATGAAACAAACATTCACGCACACCAATCACTCAGCATTCACTTATTCAACAATGAAGCAAAATGAACGACGACCGACTGAATTGAGAAGCACTTAAGAGGTGAGTAATGTGGCACCATAGGCAGAAGTCATGAATGTCAGTGCTTAAAATGACGTTGACTCATCTACCCGTGACGTAGGCTTTAACTGCTCGCATGCACGACAATATAAAGCTCATACTAACAACTCGAAGCAAAGCAATGCACCTGAACCCACCTGAAGTTCTGGGGCATTCCGATTCTTTTCTGAGGAACGTGAGGCCTCGTGTTCTGGAGTTCTCCTTCGAGAATTCTGCTTATGATGTTCTTTCTTGGATGGGCATTCCCATAACCGTTCATCACGAACTGATTGTTATCTAATGATGATGTTGTTGTTGTTGATGATGATGATGGTGATGACGACATTTGATGACGACTATGATGATGACTCATCATTGACGAGCATGTAAATGCAGACGTCTAATTAGGGCACAAAGTAAAAACAATAACTTCTTTAGCGGGATTTGGTTCACTTAGTAATATAAATTTAGCAGCTCTTCAACGTATTTAAAACATATTGATTACTAAAACTAAATGCAATATTAACTATATTATTTAACATTAACATTAATTATTAATTTCTTTTCCTTTACATGTTCTAATTGCCTACATTTATGCTGCACTATGAGTCTCAGGAGAGGCTTTGACACGTGAAGGGCTCGAGCGAAATTTTCCTCGTTGTTGATCGGAAGCAAATCCCCTTCCGGGTCCTTGTACGTCAGAAAGAAAGGAATGTCGCACAGCTTGTGGATGTCGCATATCAGTCGATGGAAGTCCTGGAGAGTCGTCGGCTTGCCCAGATCGAGGGAGAATCTTCTGAATTCTGCATCGAACTGTCATCAAAGTTTAATTAAGAACTCGGCCAATATATGACCCTTTTGTAATATTAATGTCACCTGGCCACTCTTTGACCCTTTGAACTTTAATATTAACATCACCAAACTATAAAAATGAATTGATTTAATTGTATTACCTCACTCTTCACTTCGAGAAGACCGAGTTGAATCTTTGCGCTCAATTTTGCTTTCCTTGACACGGTGTTTGTATCAAAAAACTAAAAAAAAAAATAGCAATCACCGGTTTTAAGACCTCATTGTTTTTCATTGTTTTACAAAATCTGAGTCTAAGAATTAACTCAGGATGGATTATTTAAATCTCAGGAAGTAATTTATTTTTAATTACGAAACACCAATCATTTAAACTGATTAAACGAATAATAAATTGTCCACTGATATATTAATTACTGAATTAGTAACTTTTATAATAACTAATGAGAGAAAAGCATCCTCAATCAAAATTATTATAACTATAAATTAGTGACTATTATATTACCTAATGATAAAAACATTCTAAGGGTGTAGCATTAAAAAAAGCCCTTTCCCTATGTCCATGACCTTATTACGCATGAATTTAATTACATAATCTGTTGCTAAAGAAATACTTTTGGCAATCGTCATTTTTAAACAAAAGCTACGTTTTCCTGAAGATGCAAAATATTCAAATGGCTTGTAATTGCTAAGAAATATCCAAAATAGTGCCAACAAATATCCAAAATAGTGCTCAAGAAATGTTGGTTCAAGCCTTTAACTTACCGCAAGCATTCTACGTTTGTTGTTCAATGACGATGAATTTGTTCAATTCGAAAGATTCAGGTGAGCTCCCTTCGAGATTATTGTTTTTATCGTCTCAAAGAAAATACCTCATCACTCGTGCCTACCTGTTCAAGGTATTTAATGAATAAGATTTTTTTGAAACTTTTAATTTTAATTTATTCAAAGTTATTTTTTTTACGAACATTATGTAAAGTAACACGTACAACACTTAATGAACTCCGTTAGACTAGGCGTTCTCTTCTTATTTGGTCCCAGTAATATAATATAATTTTTAATAATTATTTGTTGTCTAATTAATTACAAAATGCAGCAGAGTTTTTGCTGAGAAAAAAGGAGGCGAGTAAACATAAAAAAATAAGGTTTACAGCTGTCACCAGTTGTAGTTGTTAAGGCACAAGACATTGTCTTGTTCAACTGACGACAGCAACGCCACTGGACAGTTTATCTCCAGAACAACTCCTTAAAAAATGTTTAAGTGCAAATCACATATATGTGAGCAGCGAACGAATTATGGGACAAGAAGCGCGTTATTAAATTCTTTAAACTAGCTAAATTAATTAAATGCTCTGAGGTGGCAACAAGCACCAGTAATTCTTTCAAAGTGTTTACGAACGAAGACGTTGAGACAACCAGTTGTACAACTTTATGGTAATTATTAGATCTCAAACAGACCTTTAAAATGGCTTTCCTATTAAATGAAAACAATAATGAAATAATTGTCTAAAATTGGAAACAAATATTTATTTATTTATTTATTTGGGCAGTCAATCTTCAGCATCATCAGTTCTTTTGTTGGCATGCAATTGGCTCAGAAAGTGACCCATCTTTATTATGCAGTCTGGGTTTGCAAAGTAAACTTCTGTTACCATGCCTCGATATTCTGATGCTGAACAATTTAAAATTTCAATTTCAATTAATGATTATTTAATAACAACAATTACAAATTATAATCCAAAACACAATGAATAAATTAATATTATTTATTATAATAATATTTATTATAATATTATTTTAAATTAATATTATTTAGTATGAAAGGAATGAAATGTCATCACAAACTTGGAATGGTCGTGTATCTTTTGGAAAACAGGGATGGTTTGTGAGACTTTTTCAAAAGCATTTTCTTCAGGACACCAATACTCTCCAAGATCTGAGCGATTATATTAATATGTCTTATCAATGTAATAATGGTATAATGATCAAATGTGAATACAATACTTAGAAATAAAATTGCATGAATTAAGATCTTATTATTAAAACATCTTATGAATGTTATCATCACCTCAATGAATTCCAGCAAGACGATCGGTTGCAAGACTTTTTGATATTTTTCCAGGAAGACTTCTTTCGTGATTCCCGGATGTTCAAGAAGGAACAGACAAATGGACTCCAGCATGGAGGAGAGTGCAGCCCTGTTTATGGTTCCCTCTGGTGTCTTCCAAGGCCTGGGTAACGTCCTCACTGTTTTGTATGTCCTACAAGTTATTTACATATTTAAAATGGTTAACAAAATTAAATTTATAAGTATATATGTCGTATATATATCTATATGTCAGTTTAAAAATGGCACTTTGTGTAAACATCAAGCCGTTGCACAAACCCTTTTGGAGTGGGACCAGAGGAGTCTTGTGACGGTGGGGTCTTGTGGAGGTTGTTTCGGATTCTGTCAGAGAATCTTAGCGGAGGATTGTCTTGACACTTACGGAAAATAAAAGTCAAAGAATGTCAGTTTGAAATAACATTTAACCATGCAACAGAGGAGCCATAAAACTTAAATTAACTTTGGTATTAAAATGATATTAAGAAAAACAATTAATATTCACTTTTTCATTTTCACTCGTAGAATCTTCGACATCGGTGGCGCCATCCAGTTGATGCAAAGGTGCACCGACTCGTCCGAACAAGGCCACATCCCTTCCGTCTCCCTGGCCATTCAAGAGCACGGGGATGTCTTTTCCTGCCGAGATGGGCATCGCGTAGCCTTGGCTGGCGGCACCGTTGAGATCCTCGTACAGTGCGTATCCTGCACTCGATTGAGACGAGTACGGCAGACCGAGAGATGCCGGACTGCAGAGTCGATCGGGTGCTAAGTGGTGCCCGTGCATTTGCAGACGTCCTGCGTCGTGAAATTCACTGGAATCGTTCAGGACTGACGACGACTCTTTGAGGTACGAAGAAAAATTGAAATTTGGATCTTGCACGAAATCAGTGTAGAGCATTTCATCGCTTTTCTGCCTTTTGACTGGCAGGCAGACGGACGGATCACCTGGCCTTTTGTTATTAATGCAAAAAGATTTATTGTTGTGATCTCGAGACAGGACTGGTTCTGCGTAGTTGGATTCGTTGTGTGTGCTGTTAGAAAACTGATCGATCAGGAAATCTATTTGAGTTTCGTTCGATCGAGACTCGCACGCATCCCGACCGCCGCTTTCCGGTGCTTCCGGAACGTCCGCATTTTCGTGGGAAGTCTTTGCCTTCTTGGCAGGTCTTGGAATGGGAGAATCGCAAAATCTTTTCGAATTGACTGGCTTTGATTTCGCTTTCGTTGGGGTTGCATTGCCTGATTGCAGGGTTTGTTTGTGAACCTTGTCATTCTTGTGAGTTGACGTAGGATCAACTTCGGGAACTGACTCAACGTTCGACTCGAGAACTTCAGAAACTTCGGTCGTTTTTTTTGGAACCTTCTGCTTGATGGTGAAGTTGCCGTACTTGAGAACGACTTCCACGTCTTCTTCTTCCTCTTCCGTTCGCTCCTCGTCGCTCGGATCGTCACTCGAACTTTTGTCCTTTCGAGGACATTCGACTTTCTCCAGCGTCTTCTCGATCGGGAAATCGTCAAAACTGAATTGACACTGCGACGAAATTATAGAAAAATTTTTCATTTTCTGCCCACAAAAATTAACAAAACTTATTTTAAACTTAAAAACTCGTTTAATTCGTACTCGGTTTTTGTAAAAGATGCCTCTGCCTTTTAAATTCTTCTTGGCCTGAACGAGCCAATTCTTGGCGTTCTCGAAGCACACGTACCTGAAATCATTCACTCCGACCCTCACGACCTACGAAGCAACAACAACAAAAACAGGTCATCCAAGTGCATCTAGTCAATTGTTAAAAGCTGCGCGCTCACCGCATCCGCTAAATAATCGAATTAATTATAAAGAAAATGGAAGAAAACCAACCAAATTCAAGGCACTCATAACTTTCAAAACGTGATTTATGCTTTCCATGCTGTGCGTTCCAAAAGTGACCTGAAGAAGGACGAGTACAGAACTTAATCAAATAATTAATTATTATAATATTGTTAACATATAGTATTATATAATCGAGTAATCAATGGAATAATTAATTAGTGCAGACTGAGTTAATGAATCAATCAATCAATCGGGCCTCGACCGCAAGACACCCACCAGCAGCTCTTCTATGGTTCTCCCGATGAAACCCGACTTCCGAACGTCCGCCAGGACGTCTTCGGCGACGGCGAAAGACGAAGGACCGAGGACCTCGAGGCATCTTTTGGCGAGTTCGTCCGAGTCGATCGACTCCGGGAAGGAAGTCCTCAGGAATTTCAGGAGCACGGAGCAGGTCTTCGGGTGGATGGACGCGTTGCTGGAGTTCCAATCCTTGACTTTTTCGAGCGCGTAAACGGAGTTCACTGGAAATTGAAATGCGATCTAACGACTGATTTTAGCATTTTAAATTGAAAATGAAATCCTAGGGTGGTCTTTTTATTTGTGTTGTTGTTGTTGTAAAGCATTTGTTGCCTCTACAATATATCGATACACTTGAAAAATATACTTTCATCAGGTTGTTGCATTTCAAGTGATAAGTAAATTTAAAAAAAAAGAACCATCTCTATGGTATCATGTAAAACATTAAATGGATAAAAATATGTAATATGAGTTGCTCACTCCATGACACATAAGTCGATGCCTTTGTGGTGGTCTGATAATCATTTTGGAGTCTGATTTTGACAGAACAGGAATTGATGAAGAGATTGTTCCCCAAGTCCATGAGTTTTGAGGACTTGCTGTGTGCATACTGACACCTGTACCAGGACAGGAGAGTTCTGGAATTGGTGGAGGAGGCTGAAAAGAATGTTGTTGTTTACAAGAGGTTTTAATAACTTGTAATTAATTTGTTTTATAAAAACATTTTTATTCCAATAAATTCGATGATTTACAAATGATGTACTTATTATCAAGTACATTAAATATCAAGTGTAAAACCATAAGGACTCACTCTTTGGGTCAATGTTGTCGAGGAAGTCGTTGTCGTCACTGTCATCGTCGTCGTCGTCGTCATCAACTCGAGGGTCGGCTTTCTTTGTCGGTTTTGCCTTCACGGGAGACTGAGCCTCGGATGTCGGTTGAATGACCACGATCTCTGCTGGTGTCACAGTCTCCACTTGGAGCTGAAATCGATTAAAAGCCGATTAAAAGTTAAAGGCAAATCAAATACTTAAATGTTAAATAAAACAATAGCAAATCAATCAATCAATTGATCTTCTCGAATAATAACTGAATAACTGTTAAAGGCAAAATCGAATACTTAAACATTAAATAAAACAATAGCAAATCAATCAATTGATCCTCTCTAAGTCCAATTAATCAATGAAACAATCAAGCAATCAATCTGCAGACCATGTTGTTGACCATGAGCGTCGTGACGAGAGCGGCAGACGCCGAAGTGTCCGTGAGGGAAACGAACTTCGAACCGTGGCAAGGGTCGCGACTTCGAGACGGAAAGGAGGAGTAGAGGTCGAAGGTCGACTTGAAGATGGTCTTCGGGTAAGTCACGAGGAACAGGTAGTGGTATCTGAGATGATTAATTAAATAATTATTATAATTACAATTCAATTAATCAATGGTTAACATTATAATTTAAATAATTATAAATTAAAATTTATAAAAACATTATAATTTAATTAATTATAAATTAAAATTAATTTAACATTATAATGTTAAATTAAAATTAAACAAGTGATTGATTGAAATGTTGTTTGAATAGGAAAATTAACCTTTGCGTGAGTTGGTACGAACCGGTGCTGGTGGGTGGTATCTTGTCGGTAGACTTCGGGTCGCACTAAACGTTGGCAGAAAATAATTAATAATTAACGATTAATAATTGCTGTTAATAATTAATTATTATTAGTAATAAATTTATTAGTAAATTATTAACTCAGGTTATTGTTTCCAGAAATGAATGTTTAAAACAACAAGCAAAACGTTTCTAAAGTCCGTCGTAAAAGCATTCAAAGAATAAAAATTTAAATTGATAAATCAAACAATTTAAATAAAAAAAAAATAAATGAAAATAATTTCAGGAGACGCGATCTACCGACCCTCTTGAGCTTCGTGAAGATGCCGACCGTGATCATGTACTTGAGAACGGGTGACAGAACTGCCTGCGGGAATTGACTCAGGAGTTGGTAAAGTTCGTGCGCTCGTCCGATCTTGTCTGTCAACAACGCGAATGCCTGCATAGTTAACGACGGAATATGTTTGTATCGTGCATAGTTAATGATGGAATATGTTTGTATCGTGCATAGTTAATGATGGAATATGTTTGTATCGTGCATAGTTAATGATGGAATATGTTTGTATCATGCATAGTTAATGATGGAATATGTTTGTATCGTGCATAGTTTACAATGGAACAGTAACATGTAACATGTAAGAACACACAGCCGATGAAGCATTCATTAAGAGCAAACCAATTGGAACACTCAAGCATGTAAAGCTGCTGATAATAATAACATTACTAATGGTGATTATCAAAGAGACAAAACCATCATCATCATCATCATCATCACCACTACTTACGTGGACGACATTCTGCAGGGTGTAAAAGTCAACTTGTCTGAGCGTCGTGGCCTCTTTCAGTGAAGTCGCCAGGTGGCAGTAGGGGTCCGTGATGGTGAAATTCCTGTGGAATTCTTCGGTCGTATCAGGAAGGTTCAGAGTGCTCTCGTCGTGGCTTTCCCTCTGACTGCAATGTAATGTAATTCAATAATGAATTGCTTCAATAACAGTATGTTAGTTATGATGGTAATGATGACAGAAATAATAATAATAATGTAGGTAGGAATTTTTCATTCACACAATTTTAGAACCTCATGGCATTGAATTTTTAAGCAAAATATTCAACTTTAATCGATCATAAAATTGCAAACAAATAACTTAAACTGACCAAAAATTTCTTTCCAATTTCTCGAGGCAGGATCTGAAGGGAACCTCGTTGTCCTTGATCCGACTCATGTTGTACTTCTTGCCCTTCCTGAACTCATCACACAATTCCTGGATGGAAACAAGTGCCAAACGTCAACAGCAATTAAAATTATTGTTTATTATTTATTATTAATATTATTATATAATTATTATTGTAACAATTAAAATTATTTCTAAATATTTTCTTTAAACCACAACTTAGTATCAACATTATCAACAATATTAATACAGAATTAAACATTCCGTGCAGGTCTCGTTGCAAGAGATTGTACGAGAGAAGCACTTTTCTCCATGGACATGATCTCCATGGACTCGATCTCCATGGACTCGATCCAACGACAACATCAACAGACCTTGTTTTGAAGAGCTTCCGACAAATAAACGAGGATGTTCTTCCTGACTCCTTCCTTCTTCAGCAAATAATTCTTCCTCCTCAGACTCGCCAGTGCCGTTTTGGTTCGCGAACTCTGCAAGCAACGACGCATTATTGAAGTGACGCTTCTCCGAAGTGAGACTAACAAATGACAAAATGAGAGAAAAATACGGACCTCGATCTTCTCGTGCAATATTTCCCTGACGGCCGTGCTCGGAACGATCCACTTGAAATTGTTCGCCAGGAAGAGGTTTGTGAGAATGCAGAGTAGAATCTGAAGACGAACAGAAGAAGTTGCTGAATAAAATAAGTTAACAATTCCACTGAATGACTGAATTGATGCTTCGACTGATTTGGATTGAATTAAGTCCTGCATTGAAACCCACCACTCGGTCTTCTTCGGGTGACCACGAGACCCTCATCCTGGTCATGAGTTTGAGTGCCTCCTCGTCCTTTTCGTCGTAGCATCTCTTCCTCTTCAATCTCTCCCTCATGTCGTTCAAAGCGGTTTCGCCCACCTCGGCAGTAACGTGGTCTACTAAAAGAATTCCGATGATTCACGGATTTTATTTTAAATTAATATTTATAAAATATATTTAAAAAAATGTTGTCACCCAACAACATCAAATTGCATACAACAACAACAGCAAATCATATTCAACAACAACAAATCACACCAACAACAACACAACCAACCTGCATTGGTTTCCTCCTCTGTATCTTCATGCAAATCCTTACTCTGCCTCTTCTTTTCTTTGTTCAATTTAGTGGCTACAAAAATAAATAATAAAAATAAATGTTTCTTACTTCTACAGTTAAATAATAATAATAATAATATTATTATTAATTAATATTAATTATAATTATTATTAATGTTATTATTATGAATTCAATTGCACATAACTTGTTGAAATAAAAAAATAATAAATTTAAAAAAAAAAAACAATAACAAGGAGATGCATTAAACAAGTGAAGTCATAGAAACCGACATCTTCTTTTCAGATGTTTTGTGCCCAGCGACGGACCCTTCCTCGTCGGTTTTTCCGCTTTAACTTTGACTGGTTTCGTAGGTTTCACTTTGATGACACTGGTTCCAACTTCATAAATGATTTAATAATAAAATATTAATATTAACTGAACTATTAATGTTATTATTATTATCACTATTATTATTATTATTACTATTATAAACACATTTTTCCTTCTTCTTGTATATATATTGTTATTTTTATTATTATTATTATTATTATTATTATATACACACTTTTCCTTCTTCTTGTATATATATTGTTATTATTATTATTATTATTATTAAAAGCTTATAAAGTGTTAAACTAGTTATTAGCAGAACTTAGAAACCCACTGGTCAACGTTTTCTCCTTCTTTATCCTCGGATGTTTCTTCGTGTATCCCGAGAATGCAAACGACTCGACCTGAATGCAACCGTCGTTACTTTGACACCAGTTTCTCCTGAGACTCCTGCAAATCCGTGAATGAATTTGAATATAATACACTTTTAAATTCCAATGGCATAATAAGTTCAAATAATAATTAATTTTTCTAATAACAGTAAATATTCTCATTTATAACTCTTTATTATTATTATCATATTCTTTATATTATTAGAATAATTGCCACTATTATTAATAAATTGAAGTGCAAATCTCACGCAAAGAACGTGGAGTCCGTGCCACCCGGTCCCAAACCATCCCCTGGGATTCTGCCGTCATCGACGATCTCGTCCGCCATCTTTCCTTTCAAGCAGTCGCAGAATTTCATCCTCAGTTCTTTACTTTTGTATTTCTTGACTGCCAATGGTTCTGCAAAAAACAAAACAAAACATAATCGTTGATCCTTTGAACGCGATCTTCCTTTTTTTGCGAGAAAGCGGATCTTAAAAGCTTTTCTTGCGCATCACGAGTTGGCAAAACTGAGAGGTTGTAGTTTATGCCAACATTATAATTGTATTTATAATTATTATAATTGTAATACCCAGTCAATTGCATAGTAAAGAACACTGCATACACACACACATACATATATAGACTGATATATAACGCATAGAAAAATATATATGAATATTGGTATATATACTGATACATAATGAAAGTATGCCTCACCTGCAGTGACGTCAAGACTGACAGTTTGGAATGCAATCCAGTAATTGTGGATGTCCCTGAGGGAACTCAGGTGGAAAGACTTCCTTCCGTCTGCTCCGATGTCCGAGAAGAGAGGAGTGTAAAGCAAGCGGTCGGGAATGTTCGTCAGACTGGCCTCTAAGTGGATGTACATGAACATCTGAGATGACAAACGATATTTCCATAATTAATGTAATATTAATTAACTATAACTATTCTAATTAAAGTAATTATAGATAACCAATTTGGCAATCTATTCTGTTGGTTTAACCATGAAACATATTTTATCATTGTTATCATCATCATCATCATCATCGTTGCAATCAATACTGGCTTTGCGTACCTTTTCCTTCTTAACGAGGTCGTACTTTCCAAAGGACAGGAGACCAAGTTTGGCGAGAGTTTCGCAGACGCCGAGGAGTTTGAACAAATACCTCCTGCCGTTGGTCAATTGGCAGACGATTTGGACGGGAATGTCGTGGAGTCTCGCGTGGATTCTCTCGGAGTCGCAGGTGTACGACTCCAGTCCTGACACTTCGTCCTTGGGTGCGATATTATTTATATTCATAATAATAATAACGTTATACGATAATATGATAATAGTGTTACATTACATAATATGCATTAAGAACAATTATATTTAATTAAATTTACATAAAAATATTGATTTAGCTAATTATAATTCAATTAACATAATATTTTAAAGTTTAATAATATAATTTTTAAACAAACAAAATAGTTTTAAAGTAATGAGTAAAGTTTGTACATTCATAATTAAATTTAATTCTTACTGGAGAGATCGACAGAACGGCATTGAGAAAGATGGAGAGGGGCATGTTGTCCACCACGTCGCTGATGTTGCACCAACCTTTTGGGTGGTCTGTTCTCAAATTAATTAAGTTAATTAATTAAGTTTAATTAGACCATCAATTACTGTTAATCAACATTTGCAAATTATTCGTAAATTTTTCTTAAATAAGATCTTTAAGACTAGTAAAAAATAACTAATGAACTGAGTTTAAGTAATGCAAGCGAATACATTATTAAAAAGTTGTAATAATAATGATTATTATTATTATTATTGTTATTATTATTATTATTATTAGAATAAGTCACCTGGAAGCTTCGGTAGTGGAGAGATGTGTTTCTGCCAGTCAGGAATGTAACTCTCGTTCAACTGTTGGAATGTATTAAATACAAAAATTAATTACAGGATATTTAATACAGAATAAATATAGAAATAATTTTAATTCAAAGTAATTGTTGAAAACCAATTCGACCTGAGAATGATGTGACTCCTCTTCTAAATCTTCAGAACCATAGACAAGATACCAAAGAAATTGGTGGATCACTTTTGCTTTGGCAAACTTCGGTTTGTTGTGCGTGGTTGAGGGGAATTTCTGATGAAAGAAACGACGAGTTAATAAATAATTAAAAATAATTAATAAACAAACTACGAATAAAATATATTTTTGTAAAAAATATAAATTTAAAAAAATGAAGATTACTAGTATGGGAATATTCTCTGACGACGTTGATTCCTGGATTGTTTTAGCATCAGAAGCAAGCTGGAACAAACAAAAGATGAAAAGATGAAATAACTTCCCTTTCAATATAGGAAATGATGAACTGCACTCATAAACACAACAATAGTTAAATCACATTATTAAATTAATTAAATAATGCTAATAATTCTCCAATGGTTGAACAAGATTATTTTTTAATAAATTTTAAATTCAAGATGAAATATAATATAAAATCAAATTAAACATTTAAAAACACGTGAAATAAACTCAAAAGAATCAATCCATCACTCACGAGACTAGTTCTTTCCTTCTGAAGTTGATACTGAAGAGCTTTCTGCAGGTCAATACTTTCCTCTTCAACGCTCAGATCGCAGTAGAAGTCAAACTTAAAGAATATTAATTATTAACGTCACATTATAAATCAAATGCAAGCAAATAATTTTTAAAATTATAGCTAAAAAAATCAATAATTCAGACCAACAATTACGTTACACAAATAAATATATCAAGCAAAATGTCTTGAGGCCATTCTAAGAGATCAATTAAACATATAATTAATCAATCAATCAGTCAGTCAGTCAATCAGTTACCTTTCTTTCACCACTTTCAATCAATCCAGATTTTTCAAATTTCCTAATTTTTCCATTTGAAACAAGAAGTTGAAGGATCTTCCTCAATGACTTTGTGGAGAACAATTTGTTTCCCTCCTCGTTGTATATGCGCTGTTCGTATGTAATGGAATAATGAACGTTGTTAATTCAAGCACGAGATGTTAACTAGCAATTACTTAATCTAATTAATTATGTACTTATATTATTGAATACTTAATATAATAATTATAATCAACCTGTTTGAAAACTTGTATGTCTGAAATTATTTTATGGTTCTTCACCAGATCCACGATAATGTTGGCCCTCGTGACATTTCTCAGCGATGCGGTGTTTTCTAACAAGAATTGCAAAAGGTAGATTTAGTACAGGTATATTGTACAGACATACAAGAAAAACATTAGATGAATTAATCAACAAAGTCATGAAATAATTCAGAATAATTGGGTAATTAATCTCACCATCAAAGAGAGGCAAAAGGTCCATTGAAATGTTCTGAGAGATGTCAAGTTCATCCTTCACCTCACACAATGAAACAGAAGAACAATTGAAACTTTGGTCTGAAAAACAGAAAAAGTCATCAATGATGGCAACTTTGCAGAACTTGAGTAGGATTCGTGTTGAATGAAAAGTATTTAAACAAAATCATGAACCATGACGAACTCTGACGAACCTAATTTGGAATTTTTGCAGGGAAGAATCAACTTTGGAAGACAGGAAGGTCTGGAATTCTTCTTCAGACAAAGTCTGGGATAAAAAAAATATATTCGTTATCAAGTATTTCTACAAGTCATCTCTGATTTTTGATCAACATTTCTAAAATGGTTCTTAAATGAAGCTGCAGGTATATGTAGTATATAAAACAATAGTAACATAAGCGAGCCTGTAGCTCACGTGCACAGCGTTATATAAATGACATATTATTATTATATTATTATCATTATTAATATTATATTATCATTATTATTATTATTACTATTATTATTATTATCATAAGAACAAATATCAAAAATACAGATAATTAATGAGCACTTTCTGAATCTGTGTTTTCCTTCCTCGACTTTGATGATCTCAATGGACTCCCTTTTCTCCAAACTCTTCCAAATGAGTCTCATGTCGAAGACGGAGAAGTGCATCCGAGCACCCAACTCCTTTCCTTTCACTCCTTCGGTTCCGTAGGCGTCGATGACTTTGTGGCAGTGGGCCAACGTCGACTGGTCCAGGTGTGGCAAGAAGGTCGATTCTGGAAAGTAAATAATAGTTAAGTCATTAAATATTTTAATTACATTGAATAAATTATGTTAAATAAATTAATTAATGTATGTTTAAAGAGTTAACTTTAAATTAAATGAATCCAAAGAAGCAAAGTTTGACATCGAGGTGTCTGCTTCTAAACGTGCAAGCATGCCGTATGGTAAACACCATTTTCACAAATGAAAAAGTTATAAGCATTTCAAAATATGATTAGTCAATTTAGTCTCAATTTAGTCTTCTGAACTATGGGAATCACAGCAGCTCAAAAGCATTGAAATAATTATATACGTTTGACAATCATCTTATCAATTATAAATAATTTCATTCATTATACATTCGATCAAATGCGATTAATTAACATTAACATAATTAATGAACGACAGACCCTCCGGAAACATGCCGAATCCGTTGGCACTGGAACAGTCGATGTCAACGTCGTCCTCGTCGTCCCCCAGTTTTTCTTCTGCCTCGTCATCGTTCATGGTACCTTTGTACGGAGCCACCAGCTTCAAAACTTTCACACCACGCTCTGCATTTTTTCTTGAAATTAAAAATTATTTTTATAACAATTGCCGTAAAATACTGAAAAGTCGAGAACGCTAATTTCTGCAAAATGATGCGGATGGATTTCGATTATTTTGCGAACGATTCTTTACCCTTTCGTGAGGTATTCCTTGGGTTCTGCGTTTGGGAAAAATTCTCGGTAAGGTCTCATTTCGACCTTCATGTATTTTGAGCCCAATCTTAGTATTTTTCTGAACACTTCTTCGGAGAAATTCTGGAAAATAACATTTTGTTTACTAAAATTATTTTTATAAAAAATGATACAAATTGATTAATGAACAATTTATTATTAATTGCACAAAATGATGCATTATTAATTAAGAGGAGCAAATGAATTCTGAAGTCATTGAAACAATAGCCCATTTGGAGTGAAATATTTTGCCACCCAGCCAAAGCTCATTTGGCATTAATGCTAAATTAAATGGTTAAATTAAATGTCATTTAACTTAAAAATCAAATACTCTTAAAATGTTAATATAATTAAATGCCCTCGTAAACTTACTTGCGACTCTTTAACTTGCGTCAGAGGCAGCCTTTCTTGGTGGCAGATGGAAAGAAGGTTGGAAATGTTGGTGAGGTAGTTGACGTAAAGGGGTACGTGGTCCTTGTGGAACCTCGTCAGAAACAAGAGTTTGCCTGCGGCATTTGGCGAGGAACCCAACTGTTTCAAGCTAAAGTCCTGAAGGAAAGGCAACGATGGCTCAGTTAATTAATGAATCTTCAAGACGATTGGGAAAAACAAATCGTTAAGTACAACACCTGTACAGTGATTAAATGGTACTTTTTTAATTTCTTCCTCAGAGGAAAAGTGTTTGCAGGTTTGATTTTGAATGCGTGATTTATGTTTCCGTGACCGAACGTCAGCTCCCCCTGGTGCCTGGCCCTGAAACGATTTCATATGAACGTTGGAAAAAGTAAGTGACTCGAAGAAACGTCTCTAGATGTGCCAACCTTCCTATTCTTTCCAGGAAAGAATATATTTTGTCGTCGAAGATGATTTTATAGAGCTCCGTTTCGTAGTTATTTCTGCCATAAAGTGCCATGCATCTCAGTCTCTGAGATGCGACGATGACGAATGTTTCTCCGTACCTGGTGATACGTCAACATCAGTTGTACAAAGATGTCAGTAATATTTATCTCAATTTATCTCGTATTTAAAATCAACAAAAAAAATAAATTTGTTTTGATTCTGAATTACTTTTTCTCAACGTGTGAAAGTTCGTTTTCGTGGAGTCTGACATTGGCCGAGACGTTTCTCCTCGAAGTGAAAGTACTGCAAGAACCTTTCAAACCACTGCTGTCCTCTCGTACGATGCTCACCGGGTAGCAATCACTCGTAGGTTTCTTTGCATAAAGAAGTTTTATTGTCAAATGAGGGGAAAAATTAAATAATATATGCATATATAATTTATATAAATAATTATTAATAAACAAAAAATTATTCAAACCTGTTCGACGCAGACCCCGGTATCGGGGTCGACAAATTGGAATCTGTCGTTGTAAATGAATTTTGATCTTGGTGAAGGTAAATTGAAAAACTCAAGTTGTTTGTTTTTTAGAATGATGTTCTTCCAAATGTAACATTTGCAATTATAATCAAGGTTGAAAGGAATGCTTGGCTCCCTTGTGGTCAGTCTGATCCAGAGAGTAGGCAGTGTTATTCCTGAAAAGTTGCATCATAAAAATTCACATAGAAAGTCATTCTAATCTAACAGGCACAGGTGGCTGAATTGGTAACATTCCTGCATGCTGTTTACTGCTTGCAAATGTCGACAAGCCATTATGTGTTGCGTTTCATACCCAGCCTGTCCCACTAGGGAGCGATGGGGTGTGCCACGCAAATGGAAATCGGTTAGAATTGCCTTCACATCCCATCGGGATACGTAAGACACTCAAAAGATTGAATTGCATTGGAATTGGCAACTGCAAATCTCTTACCATCCAGTCCTTCCAGAGCTATTTCGTCCAAGACTATGTCGGCCATGTGTGCTTCCACATTCCTGGGCAAACAGTTTTCAGATATTATGGGATTGGCAATGATGGAAATATGATTGAAAATGATTTAATATGATCAAAATACTCATATACAAATTATTATGACTGAAAAAATAAATAATTGTTGCATGTTGCATAATTACAAAGTGAGGGCGACGTATTTTGTTATGCATTGGGCTCATTTGTTTCCAATTTAGCAATGTTGCAATTATGCTGATTTTGATTTAATCAAATTCATCAATTTTAAAACAAAGAATACTAATGCCGTGTTATGTGTTTAATATTTATGTAAACAATCTCCACTATTATACAACGCTCATCCTAGCCCAAATAGCAAGATGTTAGTAAAGTTTTAAAACCGAAACTAGTTAGCTTTCCACGTTGTTGAGGATTGTTGCTTGGTGAAGATTTATTCTTAATGTTCGTACTTCAGAAGCACATTTAGTTTGTAAACAGTAATATTAAGGTCATAATTAATATAGCCTTATGCCAAATTTGGCATTTGGAGTAAAGGCGAAAGAATCGAATACAATAGCATGAAATGGTCATTTAAATGTTTGGATTTGTGACGGTTCGGAATTTTCAAATATAGTTATTTCAAATCACTAATCAGAACCTACATTTTGACCGAAAATATAGAACCCGATGCAGCAGTGAACAAATGCAAACAAAAACAAAGAATAAATCAAAACATTAAGATGAAAGAAAAGCATGAGTTACATTATATTGTAATATTTTACAAATTAAAAATTTATTAGTAAGGTAATTTACTTCAAATCATTGATTTTTATTTTTTATTGTGCCAGTCTAATGAACTGGATGTTTCAGAATTTAATGAATGAAGCGTAAAAGAACCGCTTAATAATTGGGTATTTCTGGCAAATATAAGTAACCCAGAAAATATGAATTACATAGCAGAACTGCAACATCTCAAAAGATTAAAGGAGCTCATGGCCAGTGGCGTGCCAAAGGGAGGGCACCACTTTTGGGAGTAAAGATTAAAGAAAATTGAAAAAAAAGTCTGATAGTTATATACCAAAATGAGTTTTTAGCGTCGATAGTTCAATCACTTTAAAGCACACATGTATTTTCTAGTATTGTTCAATAACGAAGTAAAAGCAGTTCCTTGCAATATTTTAGCACTTCCGAAGTACTTTTTACATGGACAATTTTAAATACTTGCACAAAGTAACAAAGCTGTAGCTGTTCTTCCTGTGAGTTTGACCTACCAATGAATTACGCAAATGCAATGGTGGCAAAGTTACTCAAAAAATAACTAGTTAGTTACAAGCATTCTTAGTAACTCGTTGCAGCTACTCATTACTAAGACGGTAACAAATTTAATCACTTTCGTCACGAGTTACTGTCCACAAATAGTGCGTATCAACCAAGTGAATCACCAAAAAGTTTTCGACCAGAACATCCATTTATTTCTGAAACGTGAACACTATTTTGCTTAATTAAATGACTGTGTCGAAAACTCTCATGAATACTCGTAACAACAAGCAGATAGCACCTCATATCAAAATTTATATTTATCAAATATCAGTCAAAGAGAATTGAAAGAGTGTCTAATTGACAGCTACGATTACTGAGGTGCCAAAATATCAAATATAATCGAACGGCAAATGGGCTAATGCCCATGGACCTCCAGGTGTACATTTTATATATAGACCGAAAGGTAGTAAGACCAATAAACAATATTAAAAATCAAGAAAAACGCTGGAAATAATATTCTTGAGACTATTTCGACTGACATCGCCGGATCAGAAGAAATTTTTACTTTTATAAATTTTGTCACGGCCACAGAAAATTTCATTTCTTTCTCCTGATTGTCTGTTGCTTTTTCAAAAACGCCTTCAGACTAAAATAATAATAATAAAAAAACTTCATAAACAAATCTTTACAAATCATTTTAGTAACAAATAACCTGGTATCTCTTATGTCTTCTCCTAGTGAGAGTATTAACGATGCTAAACTCAACAAAAGCTGCAAACACAAAAGCAAGACAAGTTGCCATCCAAAAATCACTCGCTTTTGCAAACGATCCCGCGGGAGAGCTTTTGGCCAAATTAGAGCTTTGAGTGGTTATAGTGAGGATTGTTAGGATGCTGAGGGAAGTACGGGCAGGAGTGGATTCGGGATCGATCCAAAAAGCTAACCACGATAGCAAAACAACTAGAAGACTAGGCAAATACGTTCCAAGTATGTAGGCTTTAATTCGGCGCTTCAAGTAGAAGTATCCTCTCACACATGAATAACCTGAACGTTTGCCCAGTTCTAACTTTTGGTTAAATTTTTAAACCGCTGGTGATCTTCTACAAATACCAAAACAGTTTTACAAAAACAACGCGAAAATTACCTGAAATATACTCCGAAGTGCAGTTCCCATAATCAGTTCCTGTTATTTCATATTCTGGCAACGTAAAGCCGTTTCCAATTTCTAAAGGTTTTTCAAAACTAGTGTCCCACAAATATATAATATCTTCAACTGTATCGGCATCTGAAACGATATCAATCAATCGCAGATTAAGCTCTAAAGTGCATTTAATCTAAACTTACAGCTGGAGAGATCAATAAAACAAGTTTGATTATCCATGGGATATCGATCCAGGTTCATGCTGCAAATAATTTTCGCGGAAACACGCTGACTATAATAAACACGTCCTTCAGGAAAGATTCTTATTTGCCTGTTTGGCACAGTTGTGTTATGTAAAAATGCTGATTTTGAGTTTCGAATGTACAAATCCGAAGTCCATATTTGGTCAAAGTACTTGTAATTCAGAGAAATGCTGGTAGTTTTTTTTTTAAGATAGTTTTAAAATTTTAATTCGAAATTATCAAAAAGTGCACTAAAATTACCTTTTGTTAAAATCTGTATATTTTAGCCGTTCGTCAATCCACGTCTGCTTTATGTGGCTAGTCATAGAATAATCCTTAATAACATTAATACATTCATTGGTTGAGAACAAATATTTGCAATGTTCATAAGTTAATTAATTTTTAAGTAATGTTGCGAGCTATTGCTGAATTCCTTGCAGAATGGCAGATCTGCATGTGAAGATATTCCTGGCTGTGGGGCCACTACAAAGGCAAATACTGAAATATCACCTTGAGTCAGTTTTCCTGACCCTTCACCCTACCTCAGTTTTCAATTTTCGTGTAATAAATCTGTGGGAGTTCCATATTTTCCCCATTTTTTTATGTTACCTCAACCTTGGCTTGTTTTCAGGTTTGAGCTTATTTAATTTTTTTTGACTTTATTTTGAGTATTTTTTCTAAAGACTATGATGGGTTTACTTTCAGGCCTTACTAAATAGGTTTTACTTTCTGGATTAACGATAGTCAAATATAATTAAATTCAATTTACGATTCTTAAATATTTTAATATTTAATATTTAATCTTAATTATTTACTGTTTAAATTTTCTATCATAAACTGATAATATATGATAATCAGTTATTTTATCATTGATTTTTTTAAAAATCTCTGATGACCTAAAAAATGGAGGCATTTAATTTAAAAAAAAATAAATTTCATTCTTTATACGAAGTCATCTAGTTCTTAGTTCAATTACTTACCATGTCAGCTTCGTTAATGGAACTGATCTCATTAATGTTGAGACCAATGTATATTGTGACAGGTTTACCTAGAAATATTGTCAATAAGCATATTTAAGTTTAATATTGGATATCTATTAAACGTGCGTTTCCATAGGAACATATTTGTTTATTGGCAGAAATTATCATTATCACGATCATAGCCGTTTCGTAATATCAATATCAAATCTTGTTAAGATAACGGCATTGATAACTATTTTTATCCCTCGTGATCGAAACGTGTTCAAAATTATTTCGCTTCAAAAGGAATTCCATTAACTTATTTATATATTTACTCAAATGGAAAAACCACCGAATAAACAAATATATCAACATGTAGAATAAAGGATCCAATTAGTAAAATCCTTTTGGATCGGTTCCAACTTTGATAATATTTAACTTTATCTTTTGCTTAAGTCACAGTCCTTTTAACCGCTTCAGCAAGTGAAACTTCATTTGTTAGTTTACATAAGACTTCATTTATCCAAACATTTTTCAAAAGATGGCAAACCTTTATCGGAAAGAGGTCTCACTCTGCTTTTGTATATCGAATTGTCCAAAAGATTCTCGATAATGTCACTCTCCGACCTACAAAGTACTCTTCCCATTACTATAGTTTACTGATTAAAATTTGAGCTGCGGAAAACTATATAGTAACACTATTATTTATATTATTAAATAGTTAACAGATTTGATTTCAGGTGTCTGATTGAGTTAAATGACGCTAATTGCTTCAAAGTTCTTCCAATTTAGATCTCATCGCAATTTATAAAGTTAGTACCATTTCCCTATTCATTAAATTTGAAAAGGTTGGCTATGCTATACTCTTGAAGCTCGAGGATTCGACTGCATCCGATGATCGTTCTAAGCAACGGTTGCTCTCCAGAACATTGCTTAGTTCCATATTATTCTCCCACGGAACTGTTAACTTGATCATTATTAAGAGATCCTTCGCTGATGACAATATCAACAAGATGGGTTTCACCCGTCACTCTCTTTTTAGCGCCTGGTGACACCACATTCCTCCCTGCAGATTTTCCGTGACATTTCAGTCTCTAAGTTCTTTAGTTTTCCCCGCACTTCGTGCTCTTTTCCAGCTGTCCACATTCCATTAGAATATTCATGAACTGCCACCCGAGTCAAAATAAATGAAGTTGTTATATTTTGTCATTTTAAGCTCAGTTAATTAAGGACTGTTAAGTCGTCCATTTGAAGCACATGAATATATAAACATCGATCCCTCCAGATTTAATACATTCGTTGGATGTTGCGAGAAAAGATTGATTGATTCCATATTTAATAATTTTTAATAATAGAACAAAACCATTTTCTGGACCAGTGCTTGCATTGAATTGAATGACTTCGTTCTGATAAACGCTTACAATTACTTTTTTTTTCCTTCTTTTGGTTGCGGAATTAAAAATTTTGACCGACGAGCAAAAATTTGGAAACAAAACAAAAAGCTTTGCATTGGGGTTTCATTATGCGTCGAATGCATGAATAATGAGCATTTTAAAAATTATTACTAAACCGAATAATATATTAACCAATCGCTGAATGCTATTAATATTTTTGTTTGATGGTTTTTATTTTTGTGACACCTCAATGAAGTACTCTCGTGATTCTGGACAAAAGAACGTTTCCATTACCTAAAGCTAATATATACCTTTAAATACGAAATATACACATATTTAAAATAAATCTTAGTTAATAATAAAACAAAATTTAACTTTATCCATTAGGTCATTAGAAAGTGATAAGTAACAGTCACTTTTCAGAACTTTGGAAATATAATCGCAATACCTTTTTGCTTAAATTAAGCTTTCCAAAAGTTTACAATAAAGTTAATAAATAAAATTTTCTTTGCTTTTATTTTGGATTTTTAAATTCAAATTTTAGAATTACCCTATCATGTATTTATATCTTATATCACTCCTGTCATACAACTTCTGTCCTTGCTCGTCTTGACGATTGAAATTCTCTCCTTCGTGGATTGCCTTCTTCTCCGATCCAATACCTCCAATGCATTCAAAACAACCTGGCCTTGTTCTACTCAATCCAACTCTCAATAGTTCTGACTATCAATGGCTACCCAGCCCTCACATTCAAAATAGCGGTCATACAACCCCGCCGCACACTCGACAACCTCCGTCCATACCATCCACCTCCATCAACCTGTCCATAGGTCGTCCACTGTCAACAGAGTTTTCTCGCATGTCTCTCCTGTTATCTGGAACGAGCTTTTCTTGCCGGCGAGAGCCCAACCATCCCCGAAGTTTTTCAGACGTTACCTGAAGATCTACCTTATCAGTAAATTCATGGTAGGAGCTTGCAAAGTAAACAAGGTTCTTCTTTGTGCACATGGCGACTTGCAAATTAACTATCAACATTATAAATATTCAATCAAAATTCACAAATACTGGCACCTGTTTGAAGTCCCATAGCATGAGTATACGAGAAGAAAAATCAGAAATCCTCTTCCGAGGTAAAAACCCATGTTGAAAAGCCTGGACTCAGTCTTCAGCTTCAATCTTCAGTGAAAATACTGAACAAGTAAGAATTTTTGAATTTTAAATAAATTGTTGTGACTCTGGCTCCTCGTTGGAGTTCCTTTTATTCGAAAGAGATGTCTGCAGAACCGCGTGTATTGGTCCGATGCGCTTGAAATGTCTTCGCAATTGTTTTCAGCTGAAACGTAATCCAAAGCCTCTGAAATATCACTTGCTGCCACAAAGTCATCGTTTAAATGTCGCTAATGAAAGCATCAACTGGTAATGTTTTGTGACGAAGCGCCACAATCATTAGTGTCAGGATCGTCTGTCCGGCCTGCTACGGGATGACATGGGTCAAAAGTCCTGAAGAAGCTGGACGATTCGGAAATCCCTAAGACCTTGAAGGCTCCTTATTACGTAACCTAGACGAGTGGCGTACCTAGGGAGGGGTCTGTATGTATCAAAGGGGATGTCATTTAGAGGGAGTAAATTTTAAAAAAAATTATAATCTTAAATATTACACCAAAATAAGTTTTTAAAGTTATAATATGCAAGTTTTAGCGCCCACTTTTCAACCACGTTAGTACATTGTATAAACATTGCAGTAATAGACAAAGAATATAGCAAGTGGACAGAAAATCTTCTCCCCTCAATAACCGGTAAACAATTCATTCAAAAGACTTCGAAACGACCAACACAAAAGAAAAGAACAAAACCAAACAATGCCAAAGGTCGAATGTTCGTGAAAGGAAAGACTAGACTCAGCAAAAAAGAACTGAGAACCATTGAAAGACAAAGACAAAGGAAAGTAATACAAGATTTGTTCAGGAAAAATCCAGCAGCAGGGGCACGAGCAGTGTTGGCAGAGGAATTCAAAGAAAAGTCAAAGGCAACTCCAGGAAAAGAATTGATCGATTATTGGGAGCAGGTCTTCTCAAAAAAGTCAGTTGAAGACGATAGACCAGTGACAGTTGTTGGCGGAACTCTGCATGATTTAGAATTGCCAGTCACCAGCGAAGAGGTGAATTCTGCTATTAGAGGTCTCCGAGATGATGCGCCAGGACACGACAAATTAAAGAAAGATCACATACAAGAGATCAAGAATATTGACTTTGCAGTTCACATGTCACTGTGGCTGTAAACTGGTTTGCCCCCGTCTTCATTCAAAATTGGGATCGTCAAATGCATTCCAAAAATAAGTTGAACCATCAGCCCAAGCGAGTTCAGACCCATCACAGTGAGCCCAATCATTGGTCGACTCTTTCATAGGATCTTCAACAGACGGATGATCTCCTTCTTGCCGTTGTCTCCGCGCCAAAAAGCGTTTCGTCAAGGAGATGGTCTGGCCGATAATATATGGTTGGTGAAGTCACTCATCAAGAAAAAGAAGCAGGAACTGAAAAAGTTAAATTTGACTTTCGTAGACGCATCCAAAGCGTTTGATTCAGTTTCTCATCAATCAATCATGAGAGCTGCTTCTCGACTCGGGGCGCCTCCATTGTTTATCAATTACTTGACAGAACTGTACAGAAATAGTTGGGTACAAATCAAGACTGCAGACGGAATTAGTAATTGCATTCAAGTGGGCAGAGGCGTCAAGCAAGGAGATCCAATGTCTCCTATGCTTTTCAATGCCGTTATTGACATGGTCCTTAACGAAGTGGACAAGTCAATCGGCGTAACAGGAGACGCTGAGTCCAAAATAAAATTCAACTACGTTGCCTTTGCTGACGACCTCTTGCTGATGTCTACAACAGACGTTGGAATGCTGATGATGCTTCAACAACTTGAAGGAGGAATGTCAAAGGTGGGATTAGCGATGAATCCAATCAAGTGCGCATCTCTCCGCACCGAGATAAACATTGCAAAAAGATCGTGGATCGTTAATCCGGAACCATACCTTGAAGTGCAACACACGAAAATCACTGCTCTAAATATCATTGAAACCTACAAATATCTTGGTATTGAGATTGGGGCACGATTAAAATATGCATCAATATCAGAAAAAAATTCAAAAAGACCTACACTCCATTTCGCGCGCCCCTTTGGAACCACATCAGCGGCTCTACATTCTCAGAACTCATCTCATGCCTGGCCTTATACACCATCTCAGCTTCGAAAAAATAAGCCTCAAGTCTTTGAATGCCGCCGACGTCACCATTAGACGAACAGTTCGACATTGGTTGAAATTGCCGAAGGACGTCCCCAATGCATTCCCGTATGCCCCAGTTCGACTAGGAGGTCTCGGAATCCTTCAACTTCGGAAATGGATTCCAAATATAAGAATTCGTCGCATGTCACAGGTCTTAAAAAAACCAAAGCGAATAGAGACCAATTCATGCTGGACGTCCTCGGGGGCGGAACGACAGTGATGGGAGAAGTCAGGAAGTTTGGTCTCCCACAGAATTGATGAGATACAAGATGTATTTGAGCACTCTCTGCACTGCTGGATGCCGGACTGAGGAGTCGCTGGGCCATATTATACAGCGGTTCCATGTTACCGATGGTCCTAGACATGTTAGACACAACTCCATTTTGGCCGTGTTAGGAAGCAAACTTGAGAAGATGGGGTTTACT
This sequence comes from Hirudinaria manillensis, assembly GCA_034509925.1. Classification (NCBI taxonomy): domain Eukaryota; kingdom Metazoa; phylum Annelida; class Clitellata; order Hirudinida; family Hirudinidae; genus Hirudinaria; species Hirudinaria manillensis. The sequence goes on from CM067533.1 coordinate 4,981,269, forward strand.
ATCAGCATCGAACCCAGAATCCCGACGATAGAAGGAACAAATATTCCTGATTTGTGCGCATGGAAAGGCTCCACATACGTCGTGTGTGACGTGGCAGTGGCATCGGATATTGCCGACTTGAATAAAATACACGTTTCAAAAGTCGCAAAGTATGACCTTCCGGGAATCCACCAATGGATGAAGGAAAATAATCCGATGCCAGAACAACAGAGTCAGAAAGGTACCATCACCGCCCTGGTCTTGAACTGGAGAGGAGCAATAGCAGAAGAGTCTTGGAGGGTTTGGAGAAGATTTGGGGTCTCGAGGAGGTTCCTCATGTGGACCTCCATCAAAACGTTGCAGGAGACCCATAAGATTTGGTGAACTTTTAAAAATAACGCCTGGAGAAGAAGAAAAAAGAAGTTGAATTGAATGACATTTGTGAATGTACAATGACTCGTAAGATCGACTTGAAAGTTCCTTTTTTTGAATGGTCTGACGGGATTTCCCAGACCCATTGGCGGACCTAAAATTATTGAATCGGATTATGAATTGTATGAATTGATTGCTTTCTGTGAGTTTTTGGCTGGGCTAATAAAAGGAAAAAAAATAATAACAATAATAATAATATAAGTGATTATTGCTATCATCTCAATTAATAATTAGTTAATAATCAAAACTTAATTTGATCTGTGTATTTCTCATGATTTTTGGGTGTACTGGTAGGCGAATGGATTTCATATTGAGTTGAATCAGTCAGTTTGCTATCGTGAAGACCTCTTTTGTCCGAGATGCAATTTGCAAGCACGTGGTGTCATTGAAAACAGTTATTGAATGAAGTTGTTCTATTGAATCAACTGACTTGATTTATCGGGGGTTCGAAGGTGACGACACAATCTGACACTACACTTCCGTGGGTCGCGCTAAATTCTGATGAACATCAGAATCTCATCCAAGAGAAACTCATCGCTTTTTACCGATTTGGACGAACACCTGTTCACCTATCTCGCATAAAAACCGCTTGTTATGCTGAAGTGACGAAATTATTTCACTTCTTATGATTTGTTTTTCGGACGATATGCTTTATAGAGTTTCGTTGGTTAATCGACATCGTTTCAAAGTCACGCAAAACTGTTTGCTAAATTTTGAGCTTCAACAGCTCCATTTGAGCTTTATCGGAACTAGATGAAACCAGGTTTGACAATTTTTTGATGATCTCTATCCGCCACCATCATCATCATCATCTCATTCAAATGATTTTAAATGAAACTAGGAGTAAAATCAGATAGAAGTTAATCAATCAAACCTTCCAATTTATCCGTATTACCGAATATACTGCTCGATTCTTCTTAGTTTTGAGAACTGTCTGCGATTATCATCAGTCATTTAATGAACTTCAACAAAGGACGTAAACCATTTATTTACCCCAATTGATTAGTAACTCCTTGTCGTGCCAATCCTACATTTTACTTACCAATGATTCATAAAGGAATTACAAGTTTCAAATTAATCACAATTTCAATAATTTGGCAATAAATCGTAAAATAATTGCAAGATTTCTAGAGGTGACCTCAATGTTCGTTTAAAGGTCTCCAGATATTTTTGCCGATTTCCATTTCTTGCATTTTCGATTCGCTTCTTTTCCTCAAAACATAGAGACAATCGCCAATCTTTAAACTCGAGCAGCACAGTCCATATTTGCTGAAGGATTTCACGGGATCGCACGATGACCAACCGGATCCAACAACAAAAAATGGATGATTTCCAGGAACTTCGAGATGTACCTTTGGAAATGGTTATTATTATAACTTAACTTTTCAAATTTGAATAACAAAAATGATAATAATTCGTCATCGCACAATGAATTCAGCAAAAAAAACTTATATTCGATAAATAAATGAACGTCACCAATTTTTAATTTACTTATTCAGCCAACTTATTACAGTCAGCTGACACATCATACATGTATATGCGGAGTTGATCTTAAGATTAGGATGGCTATATTACTATAAATTTTAAGTGTCTCGTCTAGATATGCTAAATCATTATCCATATTAAGTGGAGATTCATAAAAAAAATATAAATAAATATTTAAAAAAAACAACAACAATATTGGAGAATATTGAAATAATTCTTAAGTACCGTTTCGTCATGGACAACAAGTTCCAGAAGGTAGGCATTGGAATCCCCTGCTGGTGAAATGTTTTTAACAGTGGCTCCATCTAACTGAAACTTTCCTCCTTCTTCTGGACTCATGTCATGCACAAAATCATTGCTAGTCAGTTCATCTATGACCTTCACCTTGTTACCAGATAAGCGTATCAGCGTCCCCGATTTAAACGGTGAATGTTGAATATCTGAATCCGCTGATGGACTCGATTCGCAGCAAAAGTCGTACATTTGGAAATAAATTATATGAAAACATTAAAAAATATATGAGTCAACTGAGATTTTCAAACCCTTTTATAAACTCATCGACTGGTTGCTTCATGGCACAACACGTACATGTAATACATACAATGTATCTCTTTGCGCGTGCCACGATGAAAATGCCTTGGACAAAAACTTTGTTTTACGCAAAATAAAAATAAATACCGTATCATAATTAAAATCAATTTTAAAATATTCTATCATCTCGCAACAAACGTACGAGTGCCAAAAATCCCGGAGAAAGCCAAAGTAGTATTAAGTGACACAATAGGTATAATGCATCTGTCCATTATTATATCTAAGATGTGGACCTATCTATACTTCTTCAACTCATCCCCTCGGAATTACAGAAACATCAGTGAAGTCATTAAAAAAAATAACGTTGTGAAGTCGAATGTAAGTAGGTTTAAGAAAGATCTCTTCTTTTGTGATGCTCATTTCAAATCCATTAAACATTATTTTAAAATTATGCCATAACATTAGAAATTAAGTCATTTTAAACTCAGTATGAGAGATTTCATTATGATAATGAGAAGATAAAAGAATAATGGTGATTAAACTCCAGTTTCTCAAATCAGCCATTAATCAATGTTGACCCCTACTCGAGGCTAAAATCGTCGAAAATGTAAGTAAGTTTTGTTTAAGTTTTCGTATTTTTAGCTATCAACAGTGGTCATCACAATTACTAATAATTTTAATTAATAGATCAAATAACTTTTTTTATTAATAGTGTAGTTAAATCTAGAATTCAATAGCGATTCATCTGCGACGATAATTATAATTTGGCATTTTCTATCCTGACTAACTTCACCTAAAGACATCACGTTTGACTTTACTGGCTGGTTATTCCTAGCAAACACAAACAAGCGGGGCTTAAAGGGGGCCCGCTGGGTCAAAAATTAAGGCCCGCATAGACGGACCGATGGTACTCGTCATATTTGACTGCGGGTTCTATAAAGGAGCCACGAGGGTAGCCCACCCGAAATTATTGTATGCCGATTTACAAAACGTTTCTTGAAAAACAAATGCTTGCCAGTTTATAAAATGTTAATTGAGAAATAATTGTCATAATTTTCTTCCTAATTCCGGAACGTCTGCCATGGGAATTTCCAAACCACTTTCGCAATTCAACTGCCAAGCCTTGTTTACTAAAAGTGCTTGGATTATTTTTTATTGCAGTTGAAATAATGAAAACAAAAAAGTTAGTTACTCCAGAAATTTCCATAATTGGATCATTTTCACTCACCAAACATAACATCAAACAAATGAGATTGTCCAAATTGACAATTGTCAATTGTTCATTTTGAAACAACTTCAAAAAAGTTTTTAATAGACCAGGAACTATTACTTTATTTATTTTAAACAATTTACATTACACACTTTTACCAAGCAAATAATACTTACTAATACTTAATATTGCTTACTAATAAATGAATAAAGCAATCTGTTATTTCAGTTTTTCTCAGAAAGAGGAATTAATTTTCAGAAAATCCAAGGACTTCTCATTAATCCAGGGCGCAGCAAAATGTTGTGTCCCCCCGCCAAAAAATTACGCCGCGGTTTTCAAGAAAATAGACACTAGAGAATTATTTGTGATAATTTGCACACTACTTGTAAGAATACAAGCCTATTTATCATGCTTTAACGCGAGGCGCACTTCTCTTAAAAATATGTCATGAGCAATTACAGCTTACAACTACATTTATAAAAAGCATGAATTCTAAGTGAGATATTAAGGGAAACGAGACATGCTCATTATCACATTTCTTTTATCCTGAATCACCTTGATGCAGGATATTATGTCAGATAAAAGCATCCACTAAAAGAGCTAAACATAGACTAATTCAAGTAATCAGGTGATGTTTATAAGAGTCATGGTTTACCCGTAATCATCAACTAGAGGTGAACATAATTGGTTCGAATAATTAATTTTGGTTTTCTAATTGGTTGTATATTTGGAAATTCTAAAATTGTTTTAATTTATAAAACTAATTTCCTTGGAATGTAAAGAATATATCATTATTTATATTTATTTGATCACTTAAATTACTAATTAAATTTCTAATTTAAATAATTTATATTCTATATTAATTTACACAATTAGATTTTTAAGAATCTTCTTAAAAGGCACATCTTCCCTGGTTCCAGAGTGGCTGAGTGTGGTAAACGGGGCTTATATTTTGCATATTGAGTGTCCTATAGCTTCACAGCGGTGATTTATAAAGCAGCTCGCAGTCGGACATTTTCGGAGCAAGAGTTATGGGTTCTATTGAGGATCTTCTGGGCAAAGTCCTTGTGGACAACAAGAAAAACAAGGTTGATTTATCCACCGTCGTGGCAAATAATGAAGTCATAGGTAGGTCTTTAGATAGCTAACGATTTGATTATTTGTTTTGATTTTATGTCAAAGTTGTAAGCTAGTTTACGAAAAGTTAATAATTCGTTAACTGACGACAGGCTTGTATTTCTCTGCGCACTGGTGCCCGCCATGCCGCGGTTTTACGCCGAACCTCGCCAAATTCTACCAAGCCATGAAGGATGCTGGCAAGAAATTTGAAATAGTGTTTATAAGCTCAGACAGGGATGAGAGTGACTGGCAAAGCTACTTTAATGAGATGCCTTGGCTCGCTTTGCCCTTTAACGAGCGTGAAAAGAAGGTAGGATGATTTGACTTAAACAAAATGAGTATTTTATATAATTCGTATTTTTGAATTTCTGTACAGAACCATGTTTCTACGGCATTCGGTGTCAACGGAATCCCAACCCTAATCCTCCTGGATGCAGAGACTGGTGATATCATCAACAGTGGTGCAAGAATGAATGTGATGCAGGATCCCACAGGTGCCAATTTTCCTTGGAGGGAATAAATGCTGTGATTTCCTTGTACTTGGTCATAATAGGCATGCCTCTTTTTCTTGAAACTTAGAACCCCTAAAGAAATGCTTTTAGTATTTTAAAACTTGCTTTAAATGTTCATTTTACAAATAATCATGGCTTTGAAGTTTTGATTCAATCATGCTATTTCAAATTTTGCAACAACTATTTTACCAACAGTGCAATCGGTGCCCATTTGCTAGAATAAATTATGTATTGCTCGACTGTCTATTGATCCATTCTTTGTGTTCATTGTCACCATGACAACAGCTGCGGGGGCAACAACGAATTGATTAATTGTGTTTTTACTTGGACATACATGAGCAAAGCTTTTTATTTTTTAAAAATGCTGTGAGATTTTGGGTAACATTTTCTCTACATAAACTCAGCGATAGATTGCCTTCACTTTATCCTTTATCAGTTTCCTGCTAGTAATTTCATCCAATTCTTCCAAGCTCCTAAAATAAATAAAGGATCTCAAGAGTGAAACAGTTAAATAGGCATTTAGTGCATTCTGACCTGCATTGTGATGCCTTAGATCTTGAATGGACTGAAAACATTTGTTAGAATGATTAGAAATGAGGGTTATTTTAAAATTTCATTGAAAGCCCTTAGCACAAATCTTGTGGGTTTACAAAAGAAAACTTGTACAAAATGAGTCATCATACTAAAAATAACCTTCATTGGTTGATGGGCAATCATAATCACGCAGCAAATTGTCATACGTTGGTGAGGAATCTCTACTCCTAGTCATAGAATCTTTGTTATCATTGATGCTGATCAGTGTCCATGAAGGAAGTAGGGTTCTTATGGAGTCGCAAACACCCGCTTCTTCCCTTCCAAGTCTTACTTTCTCTTGGCCGAGATGCTTGTCGACCTTTGAAATTCCTGACAAGCTGTTTCTGTTGCTATCTACTTGTCTAGCATAATTTGTAGCAATGCTTGGCATAAGCATCTCGTAACTGTTGGTTAGAGACTTGAGTTTAGAATCTTCCGTTCCTCTGTCGGAATGATTGTAAACGCGAATGGAGGGTCGGCAAAGGGGTTCATTAGGAAAGTCGCTGGGATGTGTTTGAGGACATTTGTTCAAGTATTTGATGACAGTGGCATTCCTTTCATTCTGATGGTTTAACTCGATCGGACCTAACGAATTGCTCGAACATTTATTTTTATTGAATAACTTTAGATTCTCAAAGTCTGCAAAAAAAATAGAGATTTATGTGTAAAGTTTAAATGAAATACTTAATGGTAATTGACAAACAACCGTTGCTAATGTGAGTTGTTTTTGGAGGTGCACTTGAAATATCTATGAGCTCAGCATTTGGATTCTGATAAATGAGCAGGAGAGGCTGATATCTGCCTTTGCAACATTTATCCACAACATTTGACCAGTCTTTTCCAATCTTATGAATATTGTTTGTAAATTGTCATTTATTTAGTAATTTATTTTTGGGGATCAAATAAGTAATCAAGAGAAAAAGAGACAAACTGACTGATCAAAATCAAGGAAATTTTCCTCTTAATCAGAAATGAATCAACTTCGAAAACTTAATGAAGTTTGAACAAACAAAACAACATATTACAAAATATTTGAGAGTAAACAAATCACAAGTGAAGCAGGAATCTCGAGTAAACAACATTCACGAGAGCTGTTTAAAAGACAAGGTTCAGAGATTCCTATCTAGCAACGACGGTCATAACGTCTTATGTTAGAAACCCAGCTGTATAATACTGAGGCATAATATGTACAGCAATGAATGGCCTAAATGGAATTCATTTGAATTTACAGTTTTTAATGATAACATTATTTATTATTATTTATTTATTTATTTAGTTACTTTTATCAGTAAGAAATTTAGCAAAAATTTATCATAAACTGATTAAAAATTATTGAAGAAATAAGAAAACATTGAATGAACGTGAACCTCGTTGACACTGGCATCGTCAAATGAAATCCATGTTTTCTTTTTTGAATGGAAGAAGAATGTTGAGTAGTGTTTCATGTAGTAACACACGACTCCGACCAAGTCTCTTCGTGAAGCACCATTTCCTTCGAGAACCTTGTCGAATAGCTGAAAGCATTGTTCTTGCTTTTAATTATTTTGATTTTATTTTGATTTATTTTGATCATCACTTGGATTATCTAATTCTGGATTGAATCAATTCAAAACTTTTATCATAATTAAACAAAACATTGCATTAACAATGATCCCAATACAATTGAAAGTGTTTGCGTACATCTTCTAAATTGATTGAAGTCTGGATGGCAGAAACAAATTGCTTTATGTGGCTCGGGTCCGATCGGTCCGATTCCCAAATGAGTCCGATGTTTATAACATCGGGCAGATTGACCAGAGTGTGATTGACACGATACGAATATTGGCAGTCTGGCTGTAGATCAATAATTAATTAAACTGCATAAATAGTTTTACAGCATAATGTAAAAATTTTAAGCAAAACTTTAAAACAATGCCCTGGTGGCTTTCTTGAAATATGTTTTTAAAATGAATATTTGACAAATGTAAAGTAACTCAAAGAGACAACAGCAACAGACAGAGTTAGAATTTAAATCAACTTACTGCAGAAAATGAAGGGTTAGTAGAAGGTCTTGCAATAATAGATAATAAACATCACTGATGGTGACAAATATGTCAAATAACCTTATAAACATATCACATTAAAATAAATGTTTTTAAAGTTTCAAAAGACTATAATAAAATGAAGCTCACACTTACTGAACAAGGTCTAGAAGATTGGCTGGAACCAAAAGCCAATTTTAGGATCTCCCCAAAACATTTTGATTTTTCATTGTCAGAAAACTTTCTACAAAAGCCCAAACGTGTTGCAAACTTTAAACAATTGGAAATCATTTAAAAAATTATGAATAATTTCCTGTAAGAGAACATTTCACGTAAACAAAATATTAATTACTTCTACCTTTGACATCACAATATTAAACACATGACATGAACATTAAACAAATATATGTACAAAACAATACATAAAAATTATTATAATTAAAAACAATAAAAGACTTATTTATAAAATATATATGTAAATGTAAATATATATGTAAATGTAAATATATATGTAAATGTAAATATATATGTATAAAACTATTTATAAAAATTATTATAATTAAAAACAATAAAAGACTTATTTATAAAATATATATGTAAATGTAAATATATATGTAAATGTAAATATATATGTAAATGTAAATATATATGTAAATGTAAATATATATGTATAAAACTATTTATAAAAATTATTATAATTAAAAACAATAGAAGACTTATGGATACAAGCATAACTCACACTACAGACGAAGTGGAGATGAAATGAACCAATTGCACAAATGGAAATGGCTCAGATGTGGAGCCACAATCGCATACTGTCTGCAATATGGGCAAATGGGCAAAATGGGCAAATCATTTAATTATATAAATTATGATAAAATTATTCGTAACATCGTAATTGATTGTAGTAATTTATTAAGGAATACAATTATAATTGCATTAAAGGAATTACACATCATAAAAACAGTTTCTATGAATATAAATGAGTATTCTGAAAAAGAGAATAACCTGATGAATGAGAGACATGGCAAACTTGTTGTGGGTGATACAATGCTTAAGCAAACATGAATCATCATCCACACCCTGAGTGAGATGAAAGTGAATTCTCGAGAGGATGTTTTCGTAACATTCTGAGGCATCATCCACCTCTCCGAGCTGAAATTTGAGTTGGTCTTGGAAGGCAGTGGCAAGCGTGACTCGAAGCATGTCGGGATGGAGGACATCTTCAGCACTTTCGTTGAATTCTTTAAAAATTTCCTAGTCATTTTGAAAATCAAAGTGCAAATCAATTAGAATGCATTTGCATGGAAATGTAATTATTTCAATTAACCAATCAAACATAGTTTTGCAGTAGGATTTACCTGTAAGGAACAATAAATACATGGACCCTGTATGCAATAATGATGCTTCAGAGCCATAAAGTTTTTCCTAAAAACATCCAAATGCCATAAAACCTGAAATAAAATAAATTTCAAAATAATTTATCATTTCCTAGTTTAAACTCTATCATAAATGTTTAGTTATTTCTCATAAAGTCAAATTAAACATAAATTTCAAAAATGTCTCGTGTGGATTGTATCACACCTAAGGAAACAGTATGAAAACATATAAACATTATAAACACGATATAACTTTATGTTGGATTTGGATCATTGTCATAAAAACTTTGAGATTGAGACTTTATTATATTATACTTATGCTCACAAGTAAAATGTAATACCTGTACAGCACTATTGAGGAAACAGTTATTATGTCCCAAGTAGTTTGAAAGGCCTTTGTCAAAAACCAAAGAGGCGTCAAAGTTCAGACTCATTGTGACTAGTAGAAACTCAAGTAGCAAAATATAAACTATGTATATTGAGTAAGGACACGGTGAATATTTTGATTACGAGTTGAACTGTAAATAAACAAAGTAGGTCGTCGTTGCTAGGCTTACTTGCTGACATAAGAAAGATAAATAAAATGAGGTGATTTTCCATGTGTTTGAATAATATTGTGCAAATTAATAGCAAGCTTCTATGTGTTATAAAATTATTAACTCATATAAGGAGGGGACTTCGAAAATTTATTGCGAAATATGACGTGGAGGAGGGGAATTACAAATTGTGGTAGTGAATGGTGTTCAAATTTCACCGTTATGTAAATGGTTGACAGAAAGCTCTTCATTTATGATAATGAACATTTTATAAAGTGACTTGAGGCACTTAATATTGTCGTACACGAAATTAGCGTATGTTCAACATGAAAAAATTGATATATTTCAAGAATATGCTTAGTTTTTCCGCTTATGCAAAGCGAAGTGAGACACATCAGAGACTTAACCATTCAAATTTTGTTTTCTCATCGCTAGGGAACACCGGCCTCATAAACAAAACATTCTAAAGAGAAGCATTCAAAACATAAAGACTTTAATGAGAAACTGCTTCAAACGTATTTTAAAATATTTGGTCCCTCATTTAATGATTTCAATAGCAAAATGAATAATAAAGCATTCAGGCAGGGAATGTCTTCATTTTATTGTCTTTGTTTGAGACCATTTTCACAGGGTCCTGAGGAAATGCAACTGAATTGCTCAAAGTAAGATCTGGATGAGATGTCAGTGTCGGACAGAGTGGATTGTGACTGAACGAAAGAACACTATGGTCAAAATTTGAGGAATCTGTCACACTATCTGGTAGGATGTTTTGTGGGAGTTGATCAGTTGAATTTGTGAAATCTCCTTGAAGTTGACGAGGAAGATGGAAGTCATCAAAATCATCATCGATTTGAGTCCGATAGGTGAACAGCATGCTGGGGGATTGAGAGAAACTGAAAGCAAGAAACAATTTAAATGTTCACATTTAAATGTTTTGTTACCAAAAAATCAAATCTAGCTATGTTAGCAGAAAAAGAATATTAGCTAGCTAATTAAAATTATAATATCAGTTACACAATAATAATATACTCAATTTTGCATGCCCATCTGGCAAACTTGAATGACGATAAGAGCAAAATTTTAACTCACTCGAAGAATGTGTAGAGAAAGAAAAAGTAGACCAGTGGTGGAAATCCCACAAAGTACAAATAACTTGTGACATCCACAATGCTGTGAAACAAAAATATAATTGAATCATTTACAATCTTCCTCTTACTAATGCTTACTAAATGCTTGGTTGCTTATCAATATTTATTTAACAAAATTAATAACAAGAAGAGTGATCTAAGATACATAAGAATTTAACAATGTATTGACTGGTTAACCAACCACATGCCAGGTATGGAATAGTTGTACAATAGGACACCCCCAATGCCCTGTACCAGATCCAGAATTGAAAGGATGAGGCAGTAAATATAAAAGGATTTCTTCGCTAGAAACAAATTTAAAGAAATCATGCTTTATTTAAATTAATAAGTTTAAGTTTTATTATTTAATAGATGTGATTATTTTATTTTATTTATTATTTTTATTTACACATTTTATTTATATTATTTATATTTTCTTTGATTACGAGGTGGACATGTTACAACGTGTAGTTCCATTTAAACCTGGAAATGTGTACTTTTCCTTAAGTCTTGTAAGGGGAAGAATGCAAATGATGGCATACAGCTGTAATTAAAATAGCAGGTAGCAATTAATAGTTTGCCAGTTACAATTAAATTTCAATTAATTATAGTTGATCTTTTTATATTAAATAATAAGAAACTTCGAATAATTTTCATAAAAAATACATTCCATGAATAGTAGGAAGGAGGTTGTAAACCAGAAGATCGTTCCTCCGTGACCAAACAAGCTGTTATCATTGGAGCTGTCATTGATGTCGTGAAATGTCTTGTTATGATAAACAAATTCCAAAACTCCCTGGTTAAAATGAATTAAGCAGGGTTTAATAAATGAGGTTGTTAATAATTGATAATAATAATAATAATAATAATAATAATAAAAACTAGGTAGATACTGGAAACTCCTCCTCGGAGCTTTCCGACAGGGATCCTCAGAGAAGGTCCCCCATCTTCGAACGTTTCGGCCCTTTGAAACCCCTGACGTTCTCCGGGGGTGGGCCGCATCCGGTGATCAGCCGGATGTCCCTGTCGGTTTCCATTGTGCGGACTCGAAGCTTAGGCTTTGGAAGGTTCTCATTGGCCTCTTTATGCCATCACGTGCCAGACTGGAGCGACTACTGAAAGCTCTCGTTGGCTTCTTTCGTCGCTGCACTCAGTCGCTGAAGCGACGCCACCTAGCCCCAATGACTCTCAGTGGCCTTCTTTCCGTCATCCCTGCCGCCCAACAGTATCGACTTGGGCTTTAAATTTCCTTTGCACCGGCGCGCGGTAACAGACATTTCCGTTACCGGCTCCGCGCCTCTCGGGCGATGAATTACTTTGGTGGATTTATTCTGACCGGAGATCGGCGGCTTTCTCCGGCCCTTTCGCTGTGGCATCCGAAGATGTTTCCTTGCCTCTCATTTGCCAGATCTAGAACGAAGCTGCCTCCGCCGCTTCCGACATCTTTGTCATCGTCTTCGTTCTTTCTCGGCTAGATAGGCCTATTTTCGTGAGGAAAGCGTAAGTCGACTTGCCGACTACGCCCCTTGCGCCAACTTCTATTGGGAAGAGGTCAACTCTGAACCCTTTCGCTTCCAGGTCCACCGCCAGATCTGCATACTTTTCCGCTTTCAGCGCATTGCTATATTGCATTCTGTCCTCCCATGGGACCGTCAACTCCACCAAAATGATGGCATCTGACGACGGTGACATCAACACCCTATCGGGCCTCTTGCCACTCTCAATCAGCACCTGGGGATAGTGCCTCATTCCTTCTAAGTCGGCTGCGACTGTCCAATCGTTTGCCTCTGCAAGGATGTCCTTTCTTGGCGTTTTACATCGCTTTCTGCAGAGGTGTGCGTGGCCCTCGCGCAGGAAGTAAATCTTCCGCTGCTTGGAGATTGCGCGCGAGTTTGCTTTGGTTACTGCTGCTTTGGTGGCCTCACACACTTCTCGAAGGACCTGATTGTGTCGCCATGTATACCGACCATGGGCAAGGGCGTATGTGCAGTTGCTGAGCACATGGTGCAGTGTCTCGGCTCCGTCGCAGAGTCCACATTTGCTGTCTTCTACTAACCCCCACCTCCTTAAATTGTCCTTGGAAGGCAACTGATCATAAATCGATCTTACCGCAAAGGCCAGCCGGAGCGGAGACAACTTCCATAAGTCGCTCCAGGTAAGGGACCGTTGGATCACATCCTCCCAAGTTGTCCACTTACCCTGTTGTGCTAGCTGTACGGCCTTTGTGACTCGATCTTGTTCCTCTTTCCGCCTCCTCTCCTGGCCAATCATCGCACCCCTGGTCGATGAGCTGGCCTGGGACCATTTTTGGAAGTGGTTCCATCCCACTGCGTGACGCTCTGTCTGGATAGGACCTCTCACTTCTTCGAACATCAGTACATTTACTGACTCGTCGATCTCTTTCTGCGCTCGGAACTTCTTTCCAGATCTGAGCAGTGGATTAACTTCACGGATCCTGTTGTCCGCGGAGTTATTGAGCATCCACTGCATTCGGATTTTGGAGAGTTTGTACTCCTCCACGATGGACCTAAGTGGCAGTCTAAGGCATTATACAACAAAGGCATTGTAATTTAATACACAAAATCTCTAGGTAAGCATTCTGCAAACTTATATCACAATTTTGTTGTCTTTATTTTTTTCAATAAATTACTGTTATTTCCAAGCTATAAAACACAACCTTTGCCCAAAAAAGGTGGTGCTGGATATAAGCATTTATGGATTTTGTCTGAAATCATGATTGGTCAACATTTGTTGCCAAGAAGTTAGTAAGTTCTTTCAGCTTGGTGTGTATATATAAATCAAATCTTTATTGTGTTTAATAATTACCATAAACTAAATTATCCGTCTTATCATGAATGAATTCATGCTAAATAACAAATGTTATGCTCTGTAAGGGCATCTTCATTGATTGTTAGGGTTAGGTTATGTTTTTTTTATTCTTAGATTTATGAATGTAAGAAATGATTGGAAGTTCTGACTGAATAAAATAAGTTAACAATGAATGGACTTTGTTCTTTACTTTTTGTTAATATGTAATAACTTACCATACTATAAACAAAATATATGTAAAACTATTTTGAAATTAATGGTACAGGTTATGTATGGATTTTTTTCATGGCTTATAAATTTAAGGTGTTGCATGCATGGCTCAAAAGTTCAAAATAGCAATAAAAAGGGCAAAAATAAACGCAAACTATGATGGAAACAAAAACAAGACCTGCACGGAAGAGAATACAAGAGAAATTGTGAAAGTAACCAGGACAACCCTCTTTATGCTTGAGTGACTATCAAGGTGACCTGCAGCATTAAAGCAACAGATTTAATTAGTTAAGCTATTAATAATGAAACTAATAAATGTATTTGTGCATATTGAGAATTAATAATCAGATGTGAAAATTACCAAAGAAAAATCCAAAAGTAACAACAGACAATTCTGTAACCAGAAGAACAAATCTCAGGACAATCCACATAGCCTGAAATGTTTCTTGAGATATTAGTGGTCTGTTGCAGAGATTCATTGTTATGGACACTAAGTATAACAAATCCATGTACTACAAACCCTGTCTGCAAATCCATATTCGTTGGTATGCACCGTCATAGAAATTATGCACCTCAGAATACTGAGGAACTGTGAAACAAACACCTAAAATTGAAATGCAGAAGGTTGAAGGGCATCTATCTCAGCATTCGCTGTTCACTTAAAAAGGATGCTTACCATGGCAAACAAAACAGCAAAAACTTGCAGGTTGGAACGCATCAGAAGTGTAACTGCCTTTTTGATTTTGAAGAATAGGTACATGAAAAATAACACGTTCGGGATCAATATCATAACATCCCACACCCTGACTCTGTAACATCGACATTTAGGAAACATTTAGTTGATTTGAGAAATATAAGATTTGTGCAACACCTTATAATTTATATTTTATTTTATATTATTATATTTTATAGCATTTACTTTTATAGATATCTTTGTTCTGGTTAAAAAACATTACCTTGAGCCTGGAATCTCCCTATACAGGATTTTGTAACAAAAATGTTGACAAGATGCATTGGTAATATTGATGGCATCAAATGATGTTGAATAAATGTTGTAATGAACTACTGTTTCATCATCCATGATGAATTTCTTGACCTATAGCATGATAAAAAAAAATTCCACATTTTAATGGGGATTTCATGTTTTTGAACCTATTGCCATTCACAAGTTAGTAATTGTTCTATTGAAATTCATTAAAAAAAATCATTTAAGTATTCACTCCATGCATATACAAAAATCCAAAAGGGTACAAAAGCAATGTAGGAAGCAAACAATACAAGTGGCCTTGTATCTATGGTTTCCATCTATTTCACCTTAAGTGTGTCTAATACTATGAGGCCAAACCAAGATGGGAACATATTTTTTGTTCCAGACATTAGCTAAGCTAAAGGGCATTCATAAAATACAACACTAGTAAATTCAATTTAAAATAATTGATACTACTAAGATTATTATGTTAATATCAAGCCACTTCAGTTAATATCAAGTAACTTCTAGTTACGATAATGAAAATAAAAATTCCAATGAACAACTTTTGAAACTATTTAAATTTTAATTGCTTCAAAGTAATGTCTACATAGACCTAACAAATAATCTAAAAGAAGTAAAGTCGCTGGTTTACCAACTACTGTCAGCGACTCCTGTGAAATAACATTTATATTTTTGTTAAAAACTGAAACCATAATACTCATAACTAGAACAACTAGAACTAGTAGCTATATGCAAAAAATATCATATGTACGCATACACAATATACAGCGCCGAAAATTTGACGTTATCCCGAAAATCTTTTGAACTAATATAAAAATGTTTACGGTCATTAGAAAATAGCTTTAAACATCAAGATTAAATCACCACCACCCTCTGTCCATGGAGAGGCTGAAGAGTATTAAACGATGTAATTGTTTATTTATTTAGTATAAACAAGATTTATGTTTAAAGCTCTCCACATAATATTTAAGTTAGTACTCAATTTAAATAAAAACTTTGTTAGCTAAAAAGCAAATACCAACTCAAAATCAAATAATTTGCCTGTTCAAGAAAGAGGATTTATTGGCTAAAAATACATTAGAACTCAATCTCACAAAGAATAATCAAAAATCAAATTTTGTTCGTCGAGGTTCTTCAAAGCATATCAAATCTATATTATAGATCTACTATGAAGTTTTCAATTGGATTCTAAGGTCCTTCAATGCGATTGATCAGCGTTTCTGGAGTCATTCTATTTCTTGCCTTGCTGAGTATCTTATTCACTGTACTATACGATTTTTCTACTGAGGCAGTTGTTACTGGTATCACAGGGAGCTTATAACTAACAGCATCCCATAACAATATTTTTGTCAATGGACATTCGTCTGCTTGCTAAATTCTAAAACTAATCTTAGATATTAAATATTAATCATAGAAATATTTAAAAGATTTCTGAGCGAGTACAACTTCTGCGTTGAGGTAGTAAAATGGTGACAAAACCTTAAAATCTATCTTCTATTTCTAGAAATTTTTTATTTTGAGTCTCTGGCCCTTCAATGCTTATATGGTCACACAATGAGTCAATGTTTCTAGTATTATTGTATTTCTTTTAGACTATTATGAACTACAATTTTTTTACATTACAGACTTTATACTTATTCCATTTTCGCGATTTGTCTATCCCAAGCAGGATATCCAATGGTTGCCCTTGAACTCTTGAAGGACGTTAAGCTTTTAAGATCTGGAGACAAAATCGACACTTACAATGTCGCACTTTTCAACATGTTAAACATTTCCCCACTGTACAATGGCATTGTCATCGATACAGTATCCGACAGCGACATGCCTGTATCTTAAACATTACTAGAAGTGATATCGAGCCTTGTGGTAGCCTGATTGGCTACCCAAGCATGGCATCAATTCTTCACTCAATTGTGAAGGGTATCAAGAAATATGCTGCTGTGACTGAAGATATCTTTAAGGAAGCTGAGGCCACGGAAGAAGCCCTGGCAGATCCTTTCAATATTGTTTTTGATAACTAGGCCTTTGCCAACATAGAGGCACCAATATTTTGGAAGAATATAAAAGAAGTGAAGAAGATAAGGAATTGGGATTTGATTAGAGAATTTTTAATCTTTTAAGTCAGACATGCATTATATGGGCACAAGATTTATTCATTTGCACCACGGTTAAACAGAATCTATTTATAACATTTTTTTAAAATACTATCTTTTAAAGAGAGTTTGAGCCCTTAGATATGGGGTTAGGAGAACCTGATATAGGGTTAGGGAACTTTGGTTTAGTATATGTCGCGTTCTCGGGTTAGGTTGTTAGGATTTTGTTTTATAAAGTCATCCTTATGTGTTAAGGGCAGATTTTATAAGTTCTGTCTGCATTAGAATTAAAATAAGTGACGGCAGCTTAGACGATTTTACCAGGCGACAAAATAAAAAATTTATTATGAATTATGAATAGGCAAAAAATACTTTATAAAAAGGGTGTCTTCTTTATTGACTACCTGCAGCTCCTCCCTTCACAACTAGCGATCAGGCTCTGACTCATTCCATTAAGTCTTAGCCGAGAGCCACAGGTTTGAAATAAGGGAAACCCCAAACATATATTTGGCTAGGTATTTTCCAAATTAAGATTTATTCTTTTTTTGGTGAACTAGGTATAAATAGGTAATTCAAAATAAAAGTTCAACCCCTCTAGAACCCAAAAATATTTCTAAATACTTCTATATGGACGGTAAAACAAACTACAATTTTGTCAAGTTAACGTTAAATTTTTTAAAGTAATACAAATGAATGAATAATACTTATTTTAGAGAATATATTATATTAGCGGCAAATTTTAAAATTTGATTATTTGTCCAAAAACGTTAATACACGCAAGGGTCTTTAGTTATATCGCACACGCGTGCATTTGTTTACTTGCCTTCATGGGTCGGTGATTTCTTCCTGATTGCGTTTACAGGTCTCAACCTCTTAAAATGCCAAACCAAAGTCTTTCCAGAAGGAAAATTAATACGTCACAGAAGTCATCGAATCATTCGATTAAAAATGTCGATAATACATCATTTATGCCAGCTCTGAGTAAAATGAAAGTATCTGTTATACTGGATAGTTTGTCCCAGTTATTTCCTCAATGCTCGAGGTAAGTTATTTTGTAATAATTCAATAAGTAATGAATTGCTGGCTCTTCTCATGAAGCATTACATAATTTAGCTTGAGTCTCCAGTACATGTTGTGGACACAATTATTGGCTAATTTATGAGGTGTTCAAAGTGAAATATTATAATGTGTACGAAACTAGTTATTCATTCAATAATTACAGAAACACGTTAATTTCAGATCAGAGTTGTACCAGCACATCCTTGAAATTATTCAGGCAGAAAAAAACAACTTCTGCAACATAACAAACAGCGTGATAATTTCAAGAGCAGCAGAGTCTGTGTTGCTATCTGAATCTTTAAAGGTTGTTAGTTGAATGATAGTAGTTTTTTTTTACAACTTTTTTTCAATTTATTAATCACCATTTATCAACATGACACAAAAATCACCTTTCTCACTTGTACACAAACTGGTTTCCACTGGTGTTACTTAAATCAACAGATTTCATATTTTAACATAGATGTCATAAATAATATTATGGTTTTGTGGTTTGTCATTAATTATTATTAGGTGCAGAAGGGCTGTTTTAATTTCACAATTTACAATGGTCTGCATAGCTTTCAGAGGGCTATGATTTTTTAGTGGTGAAATTTGGCAGAATGAATTTAGAAAATCTAACTTTGGATTTATTATTTGAAGCAGAAGTTGCAGTTAAGGTCAAAATAAGATTTCATAATAGTACTTCAATCACATGACTTAAAAAAAATTAATATTTACAAAAGTTATGCCAAAGGTGGGGTCCTCTTAAAGATAGCTCCATAGTACTTGGTTATTGGTACTTAAGCAATTGTGACTTTTGCTTTAATGTGGCTCAAAAGGAAGTTAATATGAGTTGAAACACCTAAGAGTTTCTTTGAATATAATTAGGCTCACTAAATATACAGTTAGTATACAACTATATAACTATACTGTATTGTACTAATATTTATTTTTACAAACCAATTTTATCATATCCCTGCTTTAAGGGTTTGTTTGGTATATTTAAAGCAAGTTATAATTATCTCTAAGCTCCTAATTCTTGGTGACTGTAAAAGATAATTATAGATATTCATTGTTAAATATTTATCATTAAAATCACAATTTCCATTTATTTACTTTTATTTATTTACCTTTTATTTACATAAATTTATTGTTTGATATTAAACTTCATTTATCAAACATGAATTTCATTATTTAAGATTATTTTTTGACAATTGTTTATCATTAGTTTTAAATTAAGGCATCAAAGGGAGAGAATGGAGCGAAAGAATCCACATCATTTCATTCATCATGCAAAGAATGCCTTATCTGTTACACTCAGTTGGCAGCTCAACATTCAATTAGACTGCAGTGTGGACACATGTATCATGATACAGTAATATCCATTGTTCATTTCATTCAGAATTATAAATTATTTCTAAAATTATTGATCTTATTAATCATAATTAAACTTGCAAGTGGCTAATAAGGTTGTGTCTGATTTGACTGATCCAAATTATGTGCCTTTATAAATTTTTTAAGCACATACAATGCTTGTGCTTGTGGTACATCCTTACCACTTAAAACATTAAATTATATACTTAAAATTTTGTTAATTTGACTTAAATACCCATTTACAGTGCCTGAAAAGATGGTTCGAAGAGCAATCAACTTGTCCCACTTGCAGAAGACATTGCCTTCTTGATGAAGATTTCCCTCCTCTGATTTAAATGTTTTCTGATGGAAATGCTTTCTAAAAATTATTCATTAACTTATCAGGGACAGTTTGTGGTTGGCAGCATTTATATATTCTCTTTTGATTTTGCTTTAAAATTTCTATTTCAAATTGGAGATTTTTCATTGCACAATGGAGCTTACCATAAAAAGTGAAATTTGTACTTTGGAGAAGTACATTCAACAATTTGAATTTATTGAGTCACCTATGCATTTTTTTTGTCTCTGATCTAATTTTGCAGAATTGTTGCTTATAAGATGCATGTAGAGTATTGTGGATAGAGAAAAGGAATCAAATTTCTGAAGATTGGTTGATCAGCCTGTTGGCATTTGGACGTATCGGCCAACTCCGTGGTTTCTGCGGGATACCAATTTTTAGTTAAGCACTCAAGTCGTGTTTTGTGGTGTTGAGTATTTTTGTGCTAGTAGTAGATGTAAATTTTAAACGTTCGGCGGAATATTTGAAGGCTTGCTAAGCTCCTTAAAGTTACCGAGCCCCTGGGCGCTTTCCCCCTTGACCCCGGTTGCCTAGGTCGCCCCCGCCTTGATTTGACGGGAAATCAATTGCTTTAAAAATAATAATTGTAAAGAAAATTAGGACCATTTATATTGTACGCATTTTCCGGATTCATTGCTGGCAATAAGACATGTTGCGAGCCTGATGGTGCCTTTTTTATCAAAAGGTTATTTGTGGCTTTGCACGTTAGTTGCATATAATATTTTTAATTAGAATTGCAATTGCAGCAGAACATGTCCTTTCAGAAATTTCGTGGTACGGATGCAAGGCATGAAATACATTTACTTTAAATTTTAAATGGGGTTGTGTCTGAATTTAGTTCATGCAATTTCTGGAATTGTTCAATTCCATATTTGCTAAATCTAAATATTATTTAAAATAAAATAATAGACAATAGAGATTGTGTTGCAACACGACAGAAGATGGCATTTGAAGTAGAAATCGCTATAATGATCCTGGAAAATGATGGATATACTTCCAAGGTCTAAACTTTGTTACTTATCCATCTGAAAAGCAGGGCGTTGTTTTCAGAGAAATGGAACTTATTTTACTAAATAGTAACGAATGAAACGCTTAAACACTTTAAATGTATGCGACAATTTAAATGACGTATATTAAATGTAATTTTACTTTTAAATTAGTGATTTGTTATTGTTAACTTTTCGTCCTTGGATTTGCGAGTATTGCAATTGAAGGCTCGAGCCGGCGTTCCTCTAATATAATATGGGTGGTCAACAGAGCAGAGAAGAAATCGAAGATGAGTCCGATAACACTATAGTTGGAGTATGATTCAACATGTATTTTAATAAATGCAAAATATATTAAATTAAATTAATGTCTGCTAACTAGGTGTCAGAAGAAGTTGCTAAAAGATTGCTCAGGCAAGTAAACAATCCTAGTAAGTAATTTAAATTTGCAGCCTCCAATATCAATATAATAAAGATTATTTCAAAATCATATTTTTGTAGAGGCTGCTGAAGAGTCAGATGATGTAAGTATTTTGCATAATCAGTTTTTTTTAAATTCATGCCAAAACTTATATACACTATTATAAGGCGATATGCTAGATACTTTTGGATTTATATTGCTGTATAACAGACATCTGATTTTTTGAACTGTAACGCAGGGTATTTCTCTTAACAATGTTTAAATGTAATATCACACAGATTAGTGGTGGACACTATTTGATATAATGTATCAGCTTAAACTTTAAGAACTTAGTTAAGCTTTGTATACATTTCTTACTGTAAGTTGGTATTCATGATAACAAGATTGTCATGTTCTATGATGACAATATGTTTGGCTTAATTTTGTATTGAAACAACTTTCTTGTAAATGATTTATTTAGTTAAAATTTTTGCTTAATTTTTGTGTAGATACCTTAGTGTTTATATAATTATATTTGTTCTTCAATTTTTTAGTTGACAGAGAAATTCAATATCTGATAGCTTGAGCATATCTGAAGCATGATCTTGCTCATGCCCAGTTTAATTTATTTCATTGGACTTTCATTTTAATGCTTCATTTTGTTTAAATTTTATTTTATTCAGTTAATAAAATTCCTCAAAAATCTATAAAAAAAAAAGCTTCATGACATTTTCAGAGCAGCGGACCGTCACCTTTTGAAACTGAGGCAACTTTTCTGTCTAAGAAGGAACAGATAAAGATGTTTGAAGATTATTACAAAAGACAATTAGATTCATTGAAAGAGCAGGTTCAATAAATGTTATTTCTATTATTTCTTATTATTTTTTTAATTCTCTCAATAAATAATTGAATTGAATAAATGGTTTATTGTTTACAGAATAAGATCCTCAAAGAAACAAGCCAGGAGCAGTTCCAGGCCACCATTAAGGAAGTTGAGAACAAATTCCCGTAAGAGAAATGTGATAAATAATAGCTATATAGTAACTACATTGCTAAGATTTGTTGCATTTATTGATATACTTTTGATTTTTTTGTTAATTTTTCCATTGAAGTGAACCCTTGAAACAGACATTAGTTTGTAAGGAGTTGCAAGATGTTATGGTCAGATGCTATGAGGAAAATAGGGGAGCCACTCTGAATTGCTCACATGAAGTCAAGACATTTGTGGACTGTGTCCAGAAGCATAACCAATTGGTATAAAAATAAAATACTATATAATAATAAATAAATTAATTTCATGATGATTTTCTTGAGTGCAACTTGTCTTTTCTTGTTGCAAAGTTTGGAAGGTCTTATCATAGGTTCATGTGTTTAGTCGGTGGGATTCCTGTTTATAGTTGTTGCAGAATGCCACTGATGCTTAATCTGCCACACTTACATCATTGATATTTTTTTTTACAATTTTTGATAACATTGTTCACTTGTAGTGTAATGGTTAATGAATTGATGTTGGCTCATTCAACTTATTTAAGTGCAATTTGATAAGATAAGTAAAGATAATTGTAACAAAGGTGATGCAAAAATGTCTTGTTTATATTTCCAGGAGACCCAAGAAAGCAGTTGACCACTTGTCATTACTTCATGTCGTCTTTTTCTCAATTAGTTATCAATTGAACTATTAAAATATAGTTTGTGGTTTCACAACGTAATACAAGCAAGCTTATAAAGTTTGTTGTGCTTCCTTTGATTGCTTGTAAGATGTGCCAAAATTATCTTTTAAACTTAGTTTTGGCACTTTCCAGAATATTGTAATTGAATATATAGTTAGTTGTTATTCCATTGTTTATTCCTGAGCAAGGCAAGGCTAAGGGTATTGTACAGCGTACAATTTATACAAATATTCGTTGTTTTAAGAAATCAAGCATCAGAATAAAGCTTAATTCCAGTGCTGACTCACTCACCAAATGTATAAAGTCAAATTATTATTATTATTATAAGTCTTTGTCTTTTTCTGAGAAATAGAACTTCAGCTTCAAATAAGAGAAATGGTATAGCTTCGTTAAAATAATTATTACTGGAAGATAAACTGATCTCTTTTGGAAAGAAACCTCTAGTTATATTCTTATAAGGAACTGGAAGGCTATTTAAAAATCTTGGCTTTTAAACTCACTGATTGTTTGAAAATGATCGTAATGGAGAAGAAGTGAGCTTTATACAAAATTTGAGATATACACAAATTTGAAAGGTTCATTCAATTCGCACGGATTTCTGGATGGTCTTCATATTTGGGGGCGGTTATTTGAAATGTGACATCCAAATTTTTGAGATCAGGATCTGTGGTACTTTGGCAGGGGTACACTCTGAGATCTGACCCTTACCTGGCTTTTTGCTGGCTAACAAAAGGCGAAAATGTTAAAGATTTTTTCGTAGAAATGCAAATTTACAATTAATTCTTTATGCTTGTATCTAATGTATTATTTTAGTTTTAATCTCCTTTATTTCAATTCCAACAGATTTGTTGGGGCCAAATCAAAACCTGATCGTGCTGGCCAGACTAAATCAACGTATGGTCGATTTGTGTTCATCATGGTTTAGTTCATGTTTAGGATCCTCGAGACATGTGTTCGCCCAGGGGTGGAATCCTCGCTCACTTTCTACCAACTAAATTTCCCCTCAATGTACTTATGAGAACTTTGGACAAAGTGTCAAATGTTACAGCATTTTTAAAATTTAGTATCTACATTTCTAAGTCTTTTAAACTAAACTAGACTTTAACTTCCGAATAATCGTTTGAAAACTGAGTGAAGGCGTAACAATCTGATAAATTCCACATATTCTTTAATATATTTTATCTCCGAAGACAGGAATGTCCGAAAAGTTTTAATGCGTTTTATCAGATTGGATGTCCATGCTGGGCTTGAGAAACAATCCTGCAATACCAAAAATGACTTGAAATCTTACGTATTTTCGGTCCAGTTTTGGAAAAAGCAGGTCAAAATTCTCAATAAAATATTTAGGAATCTGGAAAAATTGTTAGTGTTGGTTGTGGTATTATTATTGTTATTATTATTATTGCTATTGTTATTTAAACAACTTTGTGCCTATAAAAAGTACCTTAATTAAATTACATTAAGTTTAACTGGACCATTAGCTTTTAATATGTTCTTTATTAGGTTTTAAATTTTGCTGTAAAGGTATCGATTACATCGCAATCAATATATTTACCTTTTTAACAAAAAAAATAATAATATCCATTGCTACTTCTACATATGAGCTAGTAGAATTATTACTCTTGAGTGCCACATTAAACTTTAGCAAGAATAAATATCACTCAAATATGTATTCGGTAATTAACAAAATGAAACAAAGTGAAAATGAAAAGGTTCTCCCGAAATAAATGGGTGTAAAGAGGAGGTTTGTGATGACAAGGACGGCCCAAATAAATGTTGAATGCCTTTATCCATGAGTTGCTTTGTTGATGCTGATGCGATGATAACGATGGTGATGTTGGTGAAGATGATGATGATGATGATGATTATAATTGTGATGGTAACGATGAAGGCGACAAAGATGGCAGTGATGATAGTGATAGTAGTGATGATGATAATGATGATGAAGATGGAGTTTAGTCATGGAGCACACAAAGCTGTTGAGCGAAGGAAGCAGACTTATAAAAGGTGAAAGTTATCCGCAGATAACTAAATGAACCAGCAACTGGAGCAGCAAGCTTCACCTGTCTTATCTTAGGAGTTTGAAACGCATATCGAATGGACTTTGAATTTTGTAGCCTGCATTGAGAAGAAGAAACTAAAAGAAACTCTTTAGATCAAAGAAGACAAAGATTCTCAAAGAAAGAGCTAATAATCGTCATGTCGTTTCGAGTAGTTCGCCAAAGTAAGTTCAGACATGTGTTCGGACAGGCGTTGAAAAGGGACCAGTGCTACGACAACATCAGAATCACGACCAGCAGTTGGGATTCCACCTTCTGTGCCGTCAACTCAAAATTTCTTGCCATCATCACCGAAGCTGCCGGAGGAGGAGCTTTTCTTGTCCTTCCATTGGAAAGGGTTGTGATTTCTTATTCTCTTTAATACCTCGTAGCTGCTTTAAGATTTTGTTGATGGTTAATGTATTTTAAATAATTGGATAACAACAATTAGACAAGATATTCTTGATTGCTCGGTATCTCTAGAAATATTACGTCACTCTTTAATACACCACAAAGTTTTATTAATCAGTTATCTTCTCTCGTAGTCTGCTTGTTTACGCAGAAGAACCATCTATTACATACTTAATACTGCAGTTCTCCTTTTATATTTTTGGATTAAAATATCGATTGAGATAAATAAATATCCGTTATTTTCTTGCAAAAATACAAATTCATCTCACAATGATATTAGGAATGATAAGTCGAATGAGTTGATGGTTGAAGTTTAAAGCGCAGAACTAAGGTGGTTTAAGATGAATCTGCTGGCGCTGGAAACAAAGCAGAGCTGCAGAGCTAAACAACTCCTTATATGGTGCTCTGCCATGATTGGCCGGCAAAGGTGATGCGGAAATTTTGAAAAGAATTTACAGAACCGCTCTAGATTGTAAACAATGGACAAAGGAATTTCAAAAAAATTATTTGAGGCAAAAAATTAACAAAATTAATCACAAAAAATAATATTTTTGCGTAACTCTGATTAGAGTGTGAAATTATAAATTTATTTAAAACAATTTGCTTTTTGCAAATCTGCTCAGATAGGACGAGTGGATAGGGATGCCCCTATAGTTGGCGGCCATAAGGCGGCGGTACTCGATCTCCAGTGGTGTCCGCACAATGATGATGTCATAGCAAGTGCTTCGGAGGACTGCACGGTCAAAATATGGCAAATTCCAGAACACGGCCTCTTCAGAAGTTTGGAGGATCCAGTGGTGGATTTGGTTGCTCACCAACGGAGGGTAGGATTGGTGGTATGGCACCCATCCGCTCAAAACATTTTGCTCAGTGCAGGTAGATCATTTTCAAGTTTATTTAGTTGCTTCATCTTTCCGAAACATTTGAATCGAGTATGAATTATTTCAAGTCGAGCAATTACATTAATCGATTTTCCATGCTTTCAGTTTGATTTAAAAACTCTAAACCAACATTCATCCAGGCTCAGACAACAAAATCTTCATCTGGAACGTAGGAACAAGCGAAGTAATAACCGAAATAGACTTTCCTGACATACCTCTCAGCGCTTCATGGAATTTGGATGGAAGCAAGATAGCCACGTCGTGCAAGGATAGGAAACTCAGAGTCGTCGATCCCAGATCGGGAAGAATTCTGAGGGTTTGTTTCGAACTTTAGAGGTTATATCTGGAAGAAGGTTAAATGTAAAACCATTCTCACAGGAATGCTACGCTCATGAAGGTACAAAGCCATCTCAGGTGGTATTTTTAAAGAACGGATCGCTCTTCACAACCGGTTTCTCCAGAATGAGTGAACGACAGTATGCTCTTTGGGATGGGGTTTGTCATTTAATATTTAATTCATTATTTACTAACTAATTAAATATTCATTGAACGTCATTTACAAGCTAATAAAATAAAATTAATTGCAGCACTTGAACAACATAGTCACTCAAGAAATCGACACAAGCAACGGAGTCATTTTTCCTTTCTACGATCCGGATACAAATCTCATCTATTTATGCGGAAAAGTTGGCATTTCCTGTTTAGTCGAAGAATCATTTCACGTTAAACATGAATATTTTTAAGATTTTCGAAATTCTAATTATTTGACTTCTAATATGTGGAAAATCCTGGCAAGGGAAGATGTCTATAAATAATTAGTATTATGTTTAAATTAGGTAAAACAATGTATCCGAAACTTTGTCCCTAGTTATTAAGATAATCGTACGTATTATATTTAATTTGTTAAAAATAAGATTAATCGGCAATTACTAATTATCGATCTCAGGGTGATAGCGCCATCCGATACTTCGAGATAACAGACGAAGCACCATATGTCCACTACTTGAATACTTATCAGTCGCACGAGCCTCAGAGGGGCATCGGTTGGATGCCCAAAAGAGGGCTCAATGTCAACCAGTGTGAAATTGCCAGGTTTAACTTTTCAACCACCTCTCGTTTGCCTGTCAGTTGTGTGAAGGGAAGCTTTTTTCCTCCCTATCAGGTTCTACAAACTTCACACCAAAGGGCTGTGCGAGATTATTCCCATGACAGTTCCGAGGAAGGTAAATTTTATTTGTCAGTAATTATAATATTTACTAGTGATAATAACGCTTTCCAATGAATATTATAATGAACATGAATATTATAATGAGCTGTTGATTCTTAGACGAATAAAATTATGAATAAATTAATTCCCTATGGTGGAAATAATAGTTGCTTATTATAAAGATTACATTTACTTCACATGATAACGATGGTAATAAAAATTTCAGTCCGAACTATATCAAGACGACTTATATCCTGACACTGTGAGCGATATTCCCGCGTTGACAGCAGACGAGTGGATAGAAGGACGCAATGCACCTCCAACTTTAGTAAGTTGTTCTTATGACATTAGAACAAATATTTTTCCATGTCTTTTAACAGATGTTTAACAGTCTTCAAAATGCCGGTGCAGATCACAGTTTTTATAAATTTTTATTTATTTTTAAAGTAATATGAATATGCGGGCGTATAAACAAACTATAAGGAATTTGATTTCATTCACTTTTCCTTGAAAGTACAAATTGTTAGACAAAACACAAAGTTTTCTCCACGATATACCAACGAGGTAACAAGTATAACGAGCAAATAAATATAGCAAATAATTCAATTAAACGAATTAAATTTAAAAACAGATGTCCATGAAAGAAGGTTACAAATCCGCCAAAAAGACTACAGAAATCAAAGTGCAGCCAAAAAGAAATATTCTTGCAAACGCTGCTTCTAAAAGAACAGAATCAGCGAGCAACACTCCTCAGGGAAGCAGACAAGACCAACAAAACACCAACACATCCTCGGCCAACCCTCCACCGGTAAGTTTGTTTCTCAGCTTTTATCTTCCTTAAGTTTGGAGCAAATCACAATTTAACAACAAATTAAAAAGTAATTTCAATCCGTAACTAGAGTTTCGACGTGCAGAGCATACTTGACGACATCAGAAAGTTGAAGATCATCGTTAAAGGACACGAAAGGAGAATCAAAGGGCTTGAGGAGAAGCTGAGCCACTACGAAAACCACAAAAATGATTTCTGATGCGTTACAACTTCGTCTTCGGTTTATGTTAGGCAGGTTTACGAACGATCGTTTTAATGTAGTTGCCGAGGAATTTGATTAATAAGCTAATTTATTTCAATTTTGTTTAGATAAATGGACGCAAAAACACCACTGTATCGTTCATTTGAGTGTCAAAAAAATTAATTTGCATACTTATTTGAGCTGATTGGCCCAAAAAATCGTCAACATTATGCCTGATCAAAATGATGTCAACAAAACACATCCAAATAACAAGGACGGTCTCCCTCCAAAAATTTCAAATCCTCTTAAAGGTTTAATTTCTGATTTCCTTCTATATCAAATAGTTCAGTAAATCTTTCTCAAACTATTACTAGATGGTCTTGGTAATGAAAACGTTTTTTAACCCCTTGAGTGTGCCAGCAGAAGCAACAGAGGAACCTAATTACACATCCAACACATTCTGATGTTGCTTTTCCATTATATTATGATGCGTACTTTAATCTAAAAAATAAATTTTAATTAACATATTAACACTGAAAACAGAAACTAAGCTATTTTTCAACTTATTACATGATGTTTTAATTATTTATTGGGTTTTGGAGAGCTTTTGGTATCCTTGGGTACGTTATTGATACCTCTTCCGTCGTAAAAAACATAACACCAATCAAAAACTGAACGGACAGCGATGAGAAAGTTTTCAGCAGTACGGAAGCGAACTATAATTGAACAATTATTTTTAATCTAACAGTAACAAATATTTCATTCGTCTTCGACACGACGGGCCTACCACGTATTTCCCAGACTTCCTGCAGCCGAAACATTTAAGCCGCCAAAGACTATTAATTAACAAGCTTGATCTTAAGGTTCTTTGAATTGCATGATATTGTATTCTGAAAACCAAATTGAGATTTTTTTATATATATAAAATTATGCTTTTCTTACAGTAGTTTGCGTGAATTGTCTTTAATCTTGCTAGATTTAAGCACCTTTATATTCTTATTATATTTGCATTTTCTAAAGTGATTTTTTTATCGTGATTACAATACAGAATATTTGCTGAATGGCTAATAAAGTTATTCGATTGCTTTTGTTCTCTTATTTCCCAGAAAGTCTTTAAAACATTGTTAACGCCCGTCGAGCCTTATAGAAGAAATTCGAGATATAAATTTAAGTGTCACAAGGTCTAAATTCAAATTTCATCACAAAAATAGTCACATTATAATTGGTTTCGAGAGAAGTTTAAAAGCTCACACTCATTCTAGGTTGTTTGTTTTGTTAGCATGTGACTTTGTTGATCATATGCTTTTGCGCAAATTGAAATAATTGCACCTTATCAGTTACTGTGAAATCAGAGGCGAATGATATTATTGAATCCTCTGCAGATTGCTTTTATTTATACGATAATTTGCGAGGATGAATATCTCCGACTTGCAGGTTTGTTTCAATAATCGAGGATCTCTTATGGCTTATTGAAATTGTTTTAATTTTGTTTGCATCTTTTGTTAGTTAAAGTGGACAACTTTATGATAAACCTAGCGGTTAAGCGTGATCGTTTTAGATGCTTATACAGAATTGTATTTTCTCCTTCAATTAATTTTAACGGAATGATTGATATACTTGATATTGATATGCAAGACTTTTTCGAGTATTGGTTTAAGAAACCTTTATCTAGAGAAGAGAAGGCAATAAGATATTAATCAGCTGCTGTCACTCTTCCTTAGAGATGCTCATGCACAGGTCCGCTGGTAACAACAGCTCCTGACAAATTATTTTATAAAGTTTTTAACAGATTTAATGAACTAATGTAAAGTCTTGTACACGAGAGCCTACTTAAAACCTGTTTAGGCAAATAGTAAATTTGTTTCTTTTTGTTCAATGATCTTTCTATAGCAGAGTTGTTTTAAGAATATTTCTCTTAAGATACCACTAACATTACTCGATTCAAAATGTCGATGGTTAACTAAAATATTTTTCTTTCAGTGTGAAAATGTCTATTCAGTCAATGCAAGCCAGAGATGTGAATTTGTCAAATCAGTTAATGATTGCTATGTGGAAGATGGGTTATTTGAATACACTATATTTCTTTATTGCTCATTTCCCTTCAAACTTTTTCCTCTCGGAGTAGCAATCCATGTTAGTCTGTTTGTGTTGCTTAACATTTGGAATTCAATCATTTGGAACTAGTCCTTCCATAACATTTATTGATCCAAAAGGATTAAAAGCATGTTTTATTTTGATATATGGTTGTTCGCAGATTCTATGGCTAGCATTCCTCTTTGTGTCTCTGGCTGTAGCAGCATCAAATTTGTGAGGATTTAAATTTCTGATGAGTCAAATGTCAATAAATAAATGTCTTTTATTAATTTGGAAGTCATTTTCTTGTTTTTTATAAAATTTATTTCTATAATTTTATCATAATGTTAATGATTATTAGTATTTTTCTTAAGTGGATTTCAAATCAATATCTTAGTTTGTATGATAATACATGTTTTCGTGGCTAGAGGTTATTTTTAAGTCCACGAATGTTCTTTTGCATTTCAGCTTCTGTCCTTCTCTCATCGTGATAGCAAACGTCCTGAGGATGAGCGACAACATTGCAATATCCTTTTTGAAACTTTTAAATTTAATGGGCTCTTAAACAGGATGTAAAACAATTTTTCCTTAACAAATAAACACGGCATCACTCTGCTGGCATTCGGGAATGGTGCACCGGACGTGTTCTCCGCCATTGCTGCCGTACGAAACATGAAACATGGTGACACAGGACTGATATTTGGTGCTCTTATAGGTACTTGCTGTTTTATTAACTATTATTAAGACATAATTCATATACATTATTTAGAAAATATGTCATATTGTAATAATAACGCACATGAGTTCTAACCACTTTTATTTAGACACATTTTATACATAATTATCTTAATTATTATGCTATTTCAGGTGCTGGAGTCTTCTTAACAACCATTGTTGTTGGCTCCATTGCCCTCACTATGCCTTTTAAATCAATGGAAAGGCCTTTCTTGAGGGACATCATCTTTTACATCATCACCACCTACTTTACTTTCTACATCTTCTATGACGGCTACATTACTACTTACGAGGCTGCAGGTTTGTTGTTCTTGTTTGAATTGCATGTGATTTGACCTCATTCGACTGTTCAATTCCTGGCAGGTTTTGTCATTGGCTATGCTGTATACGTGGCTGTTGTTCTAATAGGCAGGGTCATAAATCAGAGGTTAAAGAGGTCAAAAATATCTGTTCAAGCAGGTTTGTGTGTTTAAATTTAAAAGTTTCATATGTATATATAAAATATATATTATTATTATTATTAATGGTATTTTGTATGCTCTTTGTATGCATGTACCATAATTTGGACAGAGCACAATAGACACTTTCTTTTCAACATCATTACCAATATAGCTTACAAAGCAAGCATGGTTAAGGTTGCTTAGCTTAATTAGGAAGTCAAGTGAGACAATTATATTGCACCATGTGTAATAGTTTGAGGAAATTTCAAGAATCTAGGAATAGTCGTCATGTGAGTAGCACACTGTTTTATTGTGTAATTGCAGTGGATCCAAATCCATTCAATCAACTTTAAATGGCCAATTTATATTGTACGAGCAAGTAGAGAAACTGTTTAATAAATCCAATATCATTGGATTTGGTGTGATAGTTAGACGTTCACTAGAAGGTTAACATTAAACTCCAAATTCTCTCAGAGAATTCTCCAAAATAACAACAAAAGTTACATGGTAAGGAATAGTGAGGTTAATGACATCTTAAATGTTAGGAGTCATCCAAATAGATATTCTATTAATAAGGTGTTTGATGATCATGTCATATTAATTAATGAAGATTTAAAGGCTGGAAAAGAATTAAAAATATGGTTTATAATGGCTATTACAAGGTATTGTGATCATATGTGCTCCATCTCACGTCTACATTATGATAATAACTTGCAACATATTCTGAGTCTGCATAGGTTGTAGACTTAAAATAAAACTTTGACTAATTTATGAATTTTTAAATGTTGCTCAATGCACTTTTAAATATTCATGTCTTGGCCTTAGTTTCATGCTCCAGGATCCTATGAGAAAGGCTTTCTTTCTTGCAGATATCTAATTAAGCATCAAAATTAGACAGTATTTTTAATGATGCATTAAATCCTTATATCCAATAATCTATTGTCATTTAGGATTATTTTATCATTCCTCAATGTATCCTTTAATAATATAGCTAGTTAATGATAACAATTTAATAATGATATTCATCAGATCCTCATATTTTGTCTGAGGAGAGGCAACAGTTTCTAGACAGTGACAACTTCAGGCCAGAAGAGCCCATCGAAAATGGTTAGGGTTGATTGGTTCATTAATTTTTTTAATATTGATTTTCAGGTTAATATTAAAAACATTTTGTTGATTAATAGTTGCCAAGGCATTCTTAGTTTGTCATGAATATTTTTGAATAATATATTTTAAGCAGAGTCCAGAAATAGCTTTACAGAAGAAGAGGAATATATAAACAGCAATAATTTCAGAGTACCTCATGTAGAGATCTGTGAAGCAGGTTAGAAAATTGTTGCTCATTAACCATTTGCCTAGTGCTTGGTGGATTTGAAATGCCACATGTTATTACCAGTTCTTCTGCATACCTTATGATTTGATTGGCACGCTTGACATGTGCAATCAATTTTTTATTGGCTATTGATCTTTCAAAGATGATTGCTTCAAGTAACATTAAAATTAGGCCAAAATTATACACAGAATTTTTTATTAAATGCACACCTAAATAAAGGTCTAATGATCTATGTATTTAGAAGATCTTCCTTTGTTACCTGCCGCTCGGATATCTACGCACGAGGAACTGACGGAAATGCAAAGGTTCCTTTATGCTTTATCCCCTGTCGACATAGTTGAGTGGAACAACTCAGGCAAGCTGGAGAGGATATTTAGCATAATCAAGGTGATTTTTTTCATCTATTCCCTATTTTGTCATAAGTAATGATTTAAAAGTGAAAAGGCTTATAGAAATGACTTAAAAATTTCATTTTTTAGGCCCCTGCCCTGTTTCTTTTCAAGTTGACAGCTCCAGTAGTGGATAAGAGCTGTCCTCTCCAAAATTGGAGCAAACCTCTCAATGTTTTACATTGTCCAATTACTCTGACATTTAGTATTTTTGCCATGAATTATGAATGTGAGTTAATGATAACATAAACCTAGGTATTTTAAAAGAAATATTGATTTCTAATTACTCCATTTCAGATGCAATGTACAACATCTGTGGAGTATTTCCTGTCTATGCTCTGGTGCTCATCATTGGACTAATGTTGGGTGTGCTTGTGTACCTCACTTCTCAATGTTCAAGTCCTCCTTCTTATCATGCTGTTGGTTAAATATATCTTCATTCTTCATCGTATGTTCGGATGAAATATTACAACCGTTTGCATTATTTCAGGCATTTGCTTTTGCTGGCTTTTTTGTGGCAGTTTTATGGATTAAGGCTATAGCTGGTGAAATCATCAACATATTGCAGGTAATGTCCAATATAGAAACTTCTTTGTTCTGATTAATAGTTTTTACCGAAATGAAAGTGAAAAGTTACGTTAAAGTTGGTTCGAGAGATGATTTTGATGGCCATATATCTAATCATTAACAATCTCTTAATTATAATCCTTTTATATCCTCTAATTATAATAATTTTTGCAGATGTTTGGAATCGTGTTCAATATCAGCAGCGCCATTTTGGGATTGACTCTGTTGGCTTGGGGAAATAGTATTGGAGGTTAAAAAAAACAGTTGTGGTTTTAAGGCATTCAAATGATAAAGCATATGAACATATGTAATATTTTGCAGACTATATATCTGATATATCTATGGCCAGGAAAGGCTACCCGAGGGCTGGATTCTCTGCCTGCTTTGGAGGACCGTTATTCAGTATCCTTTTTAATGCAATTGGTTTTTTTTATTAAATTCTAAATTAATAAATTTTAATAATGGCTTTGAAAATTTTGAAATGATGTGGGGCTTTGATGTTACTATTATATATTTATTATTATTATTATATTATTTATAAAAAAATTTTATTGAATTAATATTTAATAGTTTT
This sequence comes from Hirudinaria manillensis, assembly GCA_034509925.1. Classification (NCBI taxonomy): domain Eukaryota; kingdom Metazoa; phylum Annelida; class Clitellata; order Hirudinida; family Hirudinidae; genus Hirudinaria; species Hirudinaria manillensis. The sequence goes on from CM067533.1 coordinate 5,015,760, forward strand.
TAAAGTAACATCTGTATAAAGTAATATATCTTATTTTATCTATATTTTAAATTTTAATAAGACTTTAATGAATTTGTCTCCAATGTTTGGGCATGTTTGTCCTTTACTTGTATCTTTAGACACATTGCTTGGAGTTGGAATCCCATTTACTCTGGCCACATTGGCTGAACCATCTAAAATGATACAAGTACTCTTTTTTTACTCTTTGTATTTATGTTTTATCCTTAAATTATTATGCCAGCTCTACCTAGCAATTGATTGTGCTTTCACAACAGTTGATATTATCATACTTTCTTCAACATTCACAAAGTTTTAATTTCAGCATTTAAAGTTGTAGGCTTATCTCGTTATCTTTGCAATTAAATTTACTTCAAACTATTGCGTATAATTGTTTCCAAGGCTAATTATTAGAGCCACTTTGATGCTATCAAAAGCAAACTTGAATTGTACCCTTGTTACCTTGACATTCGGTGTATTGTTAGAGAAAGGTGTTTGTGTTAAATGTATTTTCATCTCTAAAATGTCATTCTGTTAAGATTCAAATCTTTTAATCTTTTAAATGGAACTAATGATGACTTAATTGGGACATTTGATACCATCCCTAATTCGTTTCAGGTCATCTACGAACCCATTCAAGTTGTTTTGTTGGGCACCTTGGCAATCAGCTTGATGTCATCCCTCTTGATTATTCCTCTGCGAAGGTTTAACATCGGAAGGATTTACGGAGCCTACCTTATTCTGTTATACATAGCTTTCTTGGTCATGGCAGTTCTTGTGGAAAATCATGTCATTAAATTTTTGTAATATGCATCATGTTTCTTCTCTAATGACTGTGATGACTGATGCCATTGAACTATTTATTGTTTTGTTTTTTATGATTTTATCATAAGCTATTCCTACTTAATTTTGTCTTTATTAGAATCTTGATTTCAATCTTCCATGGACAATCTTGGATAGGCAATATTTCAAAGCTGCCTATTTAAATTTATGTCTTTGAAGTGAGAGTCTTAATTTTGGCCAAAAATATTGAGTGCCTTCCTAGTAAAAGTCTGTCAAACATATTTTATTCATTATTTCTAGTTAAATGAATTAAATTGATTTTGAGATTTGATTTCATTGTGTGACTTGAGATGTAGAGGACCTCTGACCTGTTGCATTCATTATGATCTGAAGTTGTATCGTTGGTACTTAAGTGCAATGTATGGATTCCATAATTTAATCGTATTAGCGCTTCCGCGCAGATATGTCTTTCATTTTTATTGTCGAAGATTTTGATTTTTTATGAAATAATAATTTGTTTGTATCTTGGAGTTCATGTAAGTTACTCCATTTTGAACTCATTATTCTCTATTCTAATTATATATTAGTGTAATAGTCGGAACCAAAAAAGGTTTATGATCAAGCACGCCTCAAAAATTGCCTGGATTCTAATTGGTCTCCGGTCGACTTTGCAGTTTGTCGATCCCCGGTTTGGTCAAAGTGATCGTTATATGCTACTGGTCCAATGGGTCCACTTGTCGATTTGTTTTATTTGGTTCGGAAAGGGTCTAAGGTCAGTCGTTGTTTGACATTTGCAGGCTAAAATTAATCCGGAGAGAACTGATGACATTAAGCATGTTTTTAATAATGTTTTACCTTTTTTAATTAATATTAACGATAATTTAGAATGGCTGAGAGGGGCGTGTTATAAATACTCATTAGGCAATTTGCTTACGACGTTTAAGCATCTCAATATTATCCTTTTCGTGCATTTAATCAAAGAATGTTACTTTATTTGTCGTACAATTTAAATATTAACTCTAAAAATAAACGTTAAACAGATGTAACCAAACTTTGGCAACGCCGTTGCTAAGGAGAACAATTACAATTGTTTTGCAACTCGGGAGAGGATAGTTTTGTCCTGAGAAGTTCGAGACATTTTGCTCATTCCCACCATTTGCGAAGGTGAGCTTATTCTTTGGGAGATAATGTAAGTTAATTTGGCACAAAATCTGTTTCTCATATCGAATATGAACAATGACTCCCGCATAAACCCAGCTAACACACCCCGGAAGGGCCCTCTCGGGCATATTTGCGGGTCCACGGGCATGCAAGGGGCCCTTGCTGATGCGGGCAAAGCGGCTCTTCAAGAGGCAATATTGTTTGTAGAAGATCTTTAACTTACAACCTTTACAAGAGAACAGAAACTGATTAAATCGAATTTTTCAATGTTGGGTGACAGATGATCTGATGCAAATTAGATCTCAATACTAATTCATAAATGCATTTGTCAGACACTTCTTACCCATACAGGAATATTACTCATTTGGCCACTGGCAGTGCAAAATCTTTTGATTTTTTAAAGATTTAAAGCAAATGTTAAAATAACTTCCAGACATGTATGTATTAATATTATCAGCATACAAATGACATTTCAAAGACATCTGTCTAAGCATACAAATCATCCATTTAAATAAGAAATATAATTGAACTTTTCTAAAACCTCAATGTATATTTTGTAATATTGTGAAACCAGTTAAGTGGGACACCTAAAAACAGTGCAAAATCTGACTGAAGGAACGCTTTTTCTAGAAACCAATTTTACTTTGGGGTATCATTTGACACCCAATAAAAGGGACAACCTCCCGATAGTAACACTATTTTCATTCAAAATCTAGCTGAGTCTATAAGCAAGTTTTCCTGCAGAACCAACACCCATGTTATTTGTATTGTTGCATGTAAACCTTCAAATATTAGATAAATAATCAGAACCTTTTGCCTGACCAACTATGCCTAGCTTCTCTACATAATTTTTTTCCTAAAAAATGAATAAGAAATTATTTCTAGAACAGAAATACAAAACCAAATGTAATTTAAAAAAATCAAGGTTAATTATATTCGGACAAGAGTCAATGTTTTCATAACTCAGCCCCAAGATATTTAAACTCTATTTCACTACATAACTAATGAGAAAGGGCCTATTTGAATCAATCATAGTTACATGTCATATAACCATTATATTTTTTAAGGTCATTGATGGCTTATCCCAGACTAGGCTAGAACCCTAGTAACTACTGAACATTTCACTTCAAACTTGGCTGTTGATTTAAGTAAAATACCATTTAGACTTTCACCAATAAATAAATAACACCATTATCCATGACTAACTTCATTGAAATGAATATGTTGGGTTGCAGAGATATCTACTGGCATAAAAGAAGATAGCTATAAAGTACCACCCATTGTTATTGCATTCAAGAATTTATAATCCTTCTCAAACTACAGGGACATGTCGATTACAAACCAACTAAAGGATCCAATCAATAATGGAACTTCTTCTAGAGCTCCAAATGAAATTTTTCTGCAGGTAATTTTCCATCTGCCATTGAAGGAAAAATATTTTTATAAAATAATTTCCACAACAGTTTCTGAATTACATTATGGATGGAAAATATGAATATGCCCTGGAGATCAACAAGATAAGTTAGTAAAATTGACCTTAATTAAGCAACATTACATTTTACACTACATTACTTTCTTAAATAAATCAGTCCTCCAACACGAACCAAATAATGAAAATGCCATAAAATTCAACGCATTATTAAAGGAGAAAATCTCATTGGGTGAGCTTTAAATTGATTAACATTGCTTTAGATTCCACGACCATATGTCATGAATAGTTATTAATTGTAACATACACTTGGATTTAACAAAATTATCCTGATGCTTATGCATGTGGTACTAGTGTTTCATAAAGGGCAGTACATAGAGCCATGTCAAGGTAGTAAAAACCCATTTAATTTCACACAAATCAAAGTTTTCGTCAACTTTTTATGAAATATGATTACACTTTGCAATTGGAATTGCTTTTAGTTAGGATTAGTTTGCTTGGACAAGCTTTATGAGTATCAAGGTGATTAAACAAAATCAGTTATGATCATTGAAACAAATTCCAGATTTGATGGATGCAGAAAGTGAGTCAAGTTCAACCACGAGGTTTGATTCATAATATTATCAGTGATTCCAAAATATGTGAAATGATAACATTTTAGCAGTGAAACAGAGTCATCAGAAAGGTAAAATTGCATGTGGTCATTCCAATTCTCGTTGGTCCACCTCAACCAAACCTTTTCCAACAGTTCAGAATATTCAAGTTCATCAGAAGAAAGTTCTAATGAAAATTAGAAGATAAGCAATAATTTCCAATGCCACATGTCTCGAAATTTATTACCTCTTTTTCCTATTAGATAAGGAAGTGAGACGCAAGCTCGCTAATTATTTATGTAGAATGGACAAGTTTATAAGTATGTTATCTAGGCCCTCAGCGTTGGATCTCGTATGTCGTCATGAACTCAAGAAACGCTGTTTCCTCATCGAGCCTAACAAAACTTTTAATAATAGTGAGCTCATCAGTAACAAAGATGCTTGAATCAGAAATTCATATGAAACACGGAAATCACATCACGCGAGCTCGATTAAATGATGTTAGTGGCTTTTCTTTGGACACAAACTAATCATTTTGCGCCATACACACAGCCAATATCTATGTACCCGGCAATAGTCGATGGCATAGTATAACAACCAAACCACTCGGCTTATTTGCCGGGAATAAACGAACTAAACCAAAACTACAATAGATAACTAACACCGACAACCCGGTACGTAGGTGCGATGAAAGGAACTAGATCCGCTGGCGATTGAGGAAGAGGGATTTGCACAAATTAATTAAAAATAAATTTAATTTTAATTTTAAAAAAGAATTTAAATCAAATTAACAATGCAATTGATTGGCTTTTTGTAATTTTTCTAGTCTTTTTTTCAAAAAATCAATATTTAATTATATAAATGAAATTGAGAGATTTCAACAGAAATAGATAATTGAAGTAGGTGGTTATATATTTTTTTAAATAATAAGTAAAATAAAATTTTAAATGAAAACCAGCAGCTAAAATAGACTTCTGACGACGTAGTGAAACCATGCTACGGATTTTGTTTTACTTGGTTGTCACAGAAAAAATTAATTAAGCAAGGTATAAAGTACACTATGAAAATGGCATTATATTAACAATAACCCGAATTACATTAATATTACCATAAAGTTTTCTGAGCGATAACATAATGTGCATTTTTAATTGATTGTTATTATTAATATGATTAATAATTAGCATATTATTTAGTATTAACAAATAGGTATCTCAAGTCTGCAAATTGGCCGAATGATCCATGCTTGCAGTACACAGACTATAATCTCCATCTCTTGCCGATCTAGATTTTAATGGAGGGGAATTTATATGAGGAAGAAAAATATAGCACTAGTGGGTGGGTGTCCAGGAAAAATATCTTTAAAGAATATTCTGCTGCTCCTTTTGAAGGAGATACAACTTTGTGCACATTGTACTGGTTGCGTAGAATAGAATCAATGTTATTGCATTCTTATTCCGGATTCAGGCTTTCTTTCTATTTTTATTTGTATTTATCCGATCTTTAATGTGAATTAAGGCACTTCTTAACCGATCTCCATTTGTTTAGGCACAACAGTTCTGTATAACAAAACGTTCGCAACTGTAATTCACTCATTTAGAGGAATGGACATTATTAAAAAATGTTTATATGTCTGGATTATGACAGGCAGAAATTCTACATGCAATGAGCCATTTCTGGTTTCATTCTACTTTTATTTTGTAAAAGTTTTTTGCCGGGCATGCATTTTGTTAGAAAAAATATTGTTTTACCTTGCATCTCTACTGTCACTAAATATTTTTGCTGTTTTATGTGCGGTTTCTACATTGACTCAAGGTGAATGTTCGAGCATATGACGGCCATTTAAAATTTTACTCTATTTATAATGCAATTGCGAATGTCAACCTTATTTATATATTAAAACCTCATGCTTTAAAAGTTTTGTCGTGATAATGTTACAGGTTAGATAAAATAATATATTTCATGCATAGACATCAACATTCGTGTTTATATACTAGCACATTTGTTTTGTTTCTAGGGTATTTTCGTTGTCGGGAAGCATGGGGTTCTGGATTTCAAGCGCAGTGGGACGTATTTTAAACATTTCTAACTGCTCGATTTGCTCTAAAAGGTTTGCCAAGCCTCTAATAAGAAGGCCATTAGCGTATCTCTCGGTAAACGAATCCAAGGAATTGCATAAAAAGAAATCTAATAACATATTAGTTCGTAAATCGAGACGGTTGGAGCCATTAAATTTACCAAATGACAACGGTCTTGAATACGAAATCTTGAAGGATGGCGACGAGAGATTTGGGTATTTGTTTAAAAGCATAAAATGGGTTTTATTCAAAATTTCTAACTTGTTGCTTATGCCTTAGGGAATATGTAAACAGAGCTAACAAAGGAAGGAGTATGGAGATAAAAAATCCAAAAATAGTTTTAGAGGGAGCACGACTTATAACTGATGCCATTAACAATGATGCAAACATCAGATGCATTTATTTCACCAAAAAGGAGCAATTATCCATGCTGCCTTTGGGAAAGTTGACTTCAAATACAAGTTTATTCAAAGTTAATGGAAAAGATATGAAGATTTGGTCAGAAGCAGATCAACCCTCTGGTTTGCTTGGTATGGTTGTTTTAGTTATAGCTAGTATATTATTTGAATCAAATAACGGATTTTATAAATGTTGTCTTATTTAGCTGTGGTCGTCCAGCCAAAGGATTTTGGTGGGTACGAACCATGCCTTCCTGTGACGATGGTTCTTGATGGTCTCGAGGATGAGGGTCATGTGGGTACATTGATAAGGTCAGCTGCTGCTGTAGGAGTTCAAAAAGTTTTTGTCACTAAAAGTAATATTTTTGAACAATCATTTCATGAAATGTATTTGGTAGTTTAGATGAACTTAGTTTTGGCTCTGATTACATTTTGAATCGATCTTGTAATTATTAAAACAGTATATATGGGTATACAGTTTTGCAATATAATATGATTTTAGTGATTGTCTTTAAATTATATTACATTATATTATATATTTTTCAGGCACAGCTGATCCATGGGATCCAAAGGTTCTCAGGGCTGCAATGGGTGGCCACTTTCATGTGCCTGTCATTAAGATTAATTCCCACAATCTTGAGGGTTATGCTTACAGTTACAGCTCTGTGTATCTTGTTGACATGAAGGACAAGGTTGAAGGTGACTCACAAAGAAATCAGAAGAGTCAAAGTAATGCAATTAGGTATGACAGACTAGATTTCAAAAAGAACTCTATGCTGATTGTGGGGTGCAAAGATTCAAATGAATTCATTTCCAAACCTCGCCTCCACACCACACATGTAACAACTATGCCAAATTTTGGTGCTCTCGGGCCTGCTGTCAGTGGCAGTGTAATTCTTTTTGAAATGATGAGACAGTTTGGTAACTAATAAACAAATTATATTCTGAAGATTGTATTCAAAGGGTCAAATTAAGTTTTCTATTTAAAAGCATGGGGGAGAGAGTTAGACCAAATGCTTTTAGTGAGATTTTATTTTTGGGAGTTTATCATTTGATTTCTGGCAGTCCCAATGAGCTTAAAATATATGGGAAATCAATCAGGAAGACAGGATCAGTTAAACAAATTCGGGTGAAAGTGGAAATTCTGAGAAGCTAAAACTCATTTGATCAATATAATCAATGATTCAAAAAATCAATGCATTAACCTGCAAAAACTACATAATATGTAAGATCCTTGAATGGGGTCATGATTAGAAATAATTTGTAGCTATTTATTTCTCAATTAATAAAATTTATTTCTAAATTATGGGGAAATTTTGGGTGTTTGCTCAGTCACATAGCCTTGAAAACTTAATGCCTCCAAGGGGATAATCTTATTTTTGGCTTCCTGCTTATTTTACAGAATGGTCTTCTAGTGATGTCTCCAGGAAACAAAATCCTCAAAGAGGAAAACCTGTGTTGCTGATCTCATATGTTGTTTCTCACCGAAAGCATTTTGCTACTTGATCCTCCCAAACATCAAAATCGGACTAATGCACTCCTCTGCACACTTCCTGTTTGTCACATCACTAACTAAAGTTTTATGTGCAAACACCAAAAACGCTTACAAAGTAACTTTTAACAACAAAATACTTTGGACAAGTTGACATTTATTTTCAAATTAGCCACAATTTAAACCAAAAATCCTGTTGAATGATTTTGGAAACAAAAAAAATCAAGAATAATAAAAGCATTCAGAGACAAATATCCTGAATCTCCATGAAAATGAATTCGCTAATTCTCTGTTGTAATTCCATGGTAATATCTCACTTCTGGTCCATTCTCATCCCCATCTTCGATGCTGTCATCCGTATCGCTTCTCTTGAAGGAGATCACCAAATCCACGTACGGTTTATTTTTAACTATCTTCAGCAAGCAGGACATCCTAGAATGGCAATCGGTAAAGTACAGACTAAACATCGCAGTCTAAATCAACAAAAAGAAAAACCACTATCAGTAGATACTCACTTCTGAGGCAATCTCTTCTTATGCAAAGCAAGCATGTCAGAGCTGAACAAGAGCTTGGTTCCTTGCACAATGAATGTAGGTTCTTCTTTGTATTTTAACTGTTTTTGATGCAAAGAACAACATAGTATGAAATAAAGCACTCAATAGTAATTAGGTAATAATAATTAAGTAATAATAAATTACTGACTCTGACTGCTCTCATGAATTGGTCCAATGTCATTTTTGGGTTGCCAGTTATTTCCCATCTATCCCAAATGGAGAAAACAGCTCCGGACCTGCAAAAATAAATCAGACCAATTCAAACTCGATGCCCAGGTAAAGAATAAAAGAAGAGTCACCAGACGCTACCTCATGCGGTTCTTTCTGACTGCTCCTGGCTCAGAAAGGACGTATATGTTCTTTGCCAAATTAAGAAAGGCATTCTTATAGCAGGAGAGAGGCATCGCCTTTATGATTTTGACTAACTCTACTGTAACCTAAAAAGAAGCAGATCTTGAAATCTCAGAATTTCTCATAAAATGTCGACTATTCTGACTCACCAGCGCAGACACGGCTGCAGTGGTTGTGGCAATAGCTGGAACGATCCTTCCTGCTATCCTTTTAATTTGTAGCCTGTCTTCAGCTGCAATTCCATAAACCATGGCCCTCAAATTCTGGAAAGAATATCAACAAATTCTATTAAAACAAATAACTTCAACAGGCTTATTGCTTTGAAGTTCAAAACAATTATGAAATTTTAATTAATTTCAACATTAAACAGGAATGCTTTGCTTATTTACGGAAGTTGAGGCAATAAAATCAATGTGGCCGTTGGAATCATCATCCTTTTCAAATGTTTCTGGTTTGAGTTGAGGGAATTCTGGGAATTAGGAAAATATCACTTTAATAAGCAGCATTTCTGTATTATATAGAATATAACAAAATAATAATAATAATAAATATCACTTTAATAAGTAACATTTCTGTATTATATAGAATATAACAAGATAATAATAATAATAAATATCACTTTAATAAGTAACATTTCTGTATTAAATAGAACATAACAAAATAACAATAATAAATATAACTTTAATAAGTAATTTTCAAAACTGATTAAAAAAATATTTCATCCCATCTTTCCTACCCCTATTGGCAAACTTTTTGTCAATCAACTCGAGTCTCTTAAGATTGACGTGAACATCAAGTTCGCTGTTTATTTCCTCCTTTTGTGGTTTTGGAGCACTTTCATTGGTTTCAATTTGCTTCAAGGAAAATCAACAGCTTTTAGTTTTATTTTCATTTTTGTATTTAATTTATATTCTTTTTTAAATTTAATTTATATTTAATTTATATTCTTTTTTAAATTTAATTTATATTTAATTTATATTCTTTTTTAAATTTAATTTATATTCAATTTAAAAATGATTTTCTCACTTTATTTTTCGGCTGAAAAGCTGGAACATTTATTTTTGAAAGTACGTTCAGAATGGAATCATGCTGTTTGAGAAAGATTAAACAATCAGTTAGATAAAATAGATAAACAGAATTTAATTAAAAATAATATTCGACCATAAACTCCATTTAAATGACAATTTATTTGTTGCTTACACTCATATCTACTTTCAAACCACTCGTGGAAGCCATCAACTTTGCATAGGAAAGAACGAATGTCATGTGCCTGGATGGATTGAAAGTTAATTATCAGGAATCAAATTAGAGGTTAGCATATATTTACTGATCAATAATGTCTATAAATAACTTTTACCAAATTAATGTTATTAATATGCATGTATAGTTTAGTTAATATGCAGTCACATAATGTCACAATTCAAATGGTATATTTAATATTAATAATAATATGTTTAATATTAATGAACCAATAGACTAACAAAGGACACGAAGGGTCAAACGTAACGGGTGTTGGGGGTCGTTTGGGAAGCTGCCAGAATGGTGCTAAAAATTAAAAGACAAGTTAATTAATTAAAACATAACTGATTAATTATTCATAGCAATAATTAATTTGTCATTTAATATTCAAATTAGGGACATGCAGAAAGGTCAGAAGGACTCACATCCATCCTCCAAAGTTGTGTCGAGTGGAAACTGAATGAGAAGTTCTCTTGCCTGAAATCATTATCATCATCATCATCATCATCATCATCATCATCATCATCATAACTTGATGTATCGTAATTTGTGAATTAAACCGGAAATCCACCAATCAATGTCCATCCATCCATCAATCCATCCAATTGAAAGTTACAGAATACAGAAACCTCCATGAACAAATGACTACTTGGCAATTATTTAATAAATCGTTTCCTATTTGCCATTAAAATCAATTGACCGACTAACTTTGAAGTTGAACCACTTGTCAAAACAAATTCTGGCCAACGTAATGCATTCCTGCCAGGTGCAGGGAAGGTTGGAGGCCATCTTGCATGCCATTTTGCAATGGTTAATGCTTAAACCTCTCTTTAAGCACTGAAAAAAATCATAATCTAAATTAAGTTTCATGATAAACGTGTTCGTGGTAATACACATAATGATAAACAAAAGCAGTGCTGATATCATTATTTAATATATTTAATAAACATCAATGATACTTAATTAAAATGACTTTGAATAGAATTAAGGTTAATTAATTAAATAATTAATTAGAGTTAATTAAAATACTCAATATTGATTATTAAAGTATTAAAATGATTGCAAACATGTTCCTTACCTCCTCAAGTTCTGCAGGCGAGTACTTCTTCCAGAACTCATTGAACAGACCAACCCTTTGCACGAATAATGTCTCAAACTGCAATATTTTTTATATATATTCATCATTATTAAAATATTTATAAATTCCAATTTTCTTAAAGGTTTTTGTGACAAGGAAAAAATAATTCTAAAAGAAAAAACTAATAAATAAGCTAATAAATAGAATGAATCGCAGCATTAATTGCAGTTTATAAATTGAAATTTATCTGACCTTATCTCTTGCCCACTCGATGCAGTGTTCCATGTTGGCAGGAAACGACCTCAAAGTGCAGTAAGGTACGTCCTGACTGTCATCGGGATCGTTCTTTCGGGTGAAAACATAGAATTAAACATTGATTTAAACACCACAAATATTTACATTTCAGATAATTTAATAATATATTTAGAAAAATAAAATTCACAAATAACATTATGTGATTGGGTAATTCATTTAGTATAAATGATTCATTCAGTATAAATGATTACAATCATCAACAGAAGAAATTTATCTGGCAATTGATCTAGAATCAATTTTAGCTGGTGTCTGGGAATCACATGCCAGGCTTAAATGTGGCAAGGTTCCCCTAAGAGTTGCTAGATTTATGACTTGTTGGAACTAATCAACAAACCTGGCTTGCATAGGACTCAGTCTCGAAAGGTATGACGACCTGTACGTGACCTTTTGTCGATAAAGTACCAGACTCCAGGAGTGGTTTTTGATTGGAAACACAGCGACTGAAAGTTTTAAAATGCAGGATCAAAGTTAACAGAATCACCAATAATAACAGCAAACATTCAACATTAAAAGTACAAAATTGTAAACTATACTTATAATTAATACTTATACTTAAACTTTAATTAATCTCGTTAAACCGTTGTAAATTGCAATTGATTAATTACTTCTACATTTCCATACGCACCAAAGTCTTGGGACTTTCGTAATGACATTTCCACAACTAGGACATACCCATGAAATAAGCATCACCACCACCATCATCATCATCATTAATTAGTTAATTAATCAATCAATTAAGTACCGATCCACGTATCTTCTCGCCTCCACATTGTCGAGGGCGTTGACGACGACGTCCAATTGTTTGTAGAACGTGTCGGGATAAACTTCTGCTTCCGTTTCCCAACCGACTTTAAAAAAGAAAAAATAAATTAATTAAAAATTTTGTTTTTAAATGAAACTTTGAGCATCAAAGGAACATTTGATTTGATTTACTCACCCTTGTGCTGCTGAGCTACGATCTTCATGTCTGCACGAACGAGAATTTATTAATCTATATATCTATATAAATAAAAATGCAATGTGTGTTTGTAACATGCAAATGTTCTCTGAAAGTACTTGACCAATTGCTTTGAAATTTTGACACAACATACTGCTCGATTAGAGGAGTGTTTGTATGTAGGTTTCATGTATATGCCACAACTATATCATGTAAAAATACGCTTTTTTCGCAAATCCGGCCATCCTGCAACGACGACGTCACGGCCTAATCTATGTAAATAAACTTTAGCGAGACATTAAAAAGCTTAAATTATCATAACCCTCAAGAAAATTTGTGAAATTGTAAAAATAAACATATTAGAAAACTTCTTTCTTATAAAATTAATAATCAGATTGAGCCACAGAAATGCGTGGCTGGGCACCACTAGTTAATAATAAAATTAATCAACATAAAATAACAATAATAATAAAATTAATTAATTAACATAAAATTAATTAATTAATTAATCAACACCATTTCATAATTAGGAAACATTAAATGTAAGTAAAAGTTTCAGAAGTTAAAATTACTGGGATTTATTTGGAGAATGGATGAGGCAGCCATAACACTTTTTGGTTTCTAAGAAGGACAGGTAATAACATTATAATAAATATTGAATAATACTATTATATCATGTTATCTGATAAATAACAAACATTACATTTAATAATACCACAATACCTATTAAGCAATGCCATGAAACATTCTACAATGAAATGCCGAGCATAATAATGCATAATAATATAACAAAGTATATTAATATAATAATGTATAATAATGTAATAATAGATAATAATAACGTATAATAATATAATAATGTATAATAGTCAAGCCAATCGAATATCATCAAGTTACCCGAATATGTTCCGATCGAAAGAGAAACTGTCGGTTCAAATTGGACTTTTCAATGAGGTCGTTGTCAGTTGCTATCACCTTTGAGTGGAACGAATCAATAATTCAACAGATGAATGAATGAATGAATGAATGAATGAATGAATGAATGAATGAATGAATGAATGAATGAATGAATGAATGAATGAATGAATATGTTAATTTATGAATATATTTTGAATGGCTACTAATAAATACTGGCAATTGTCATCAAAACATTGGAGCACAATAAATGTCTAAATGACTTTATACATTTTTTGTATATTGCAAACTGCACGTTCTTAGCCATTAACTTTGATCTCTAATTGGCGTAATTTAGATACAGGAATGAATATCTTCAGTCAAATTACCAATCCAGAGTCGCATCCGATCCCAAGGAGAGCAAAATTCTTCAAGAGTTCGCATCCTATGGCTCCACAGCCAACCTGAATTCATTAATATAATAATATCGTAAAAAAATACAGCAAATAATTTAATAATGCACTCTGAGTGCAGCTTAATTGGTAGACATTTCCCTGCAACTAATTATGAGTTAATTAAAATGCAGTGAATTACCATGAAGATCTTTGCATCTCTGAGTTGTTTGCAGAGCTCTTCACCAATGCAGATGCGAAGGCCATCGTACCTGTCGCCCCTGTTATGAGATTTCAATAAAACATCATGATCGCACTATTAAACTCAGTATTATGGCATTGGACCAGATTTATAGCCAGTGTAAAAACTGTTTCAAATTACAGTTAGCAGTACTTAAAGTTATAGTACCAGTAGTGGCACCATTACTTCAAAGTACTCAAGCTGTACTCAATCACTATAACTCTATACTGGACCAGTTGAAGCACATATTAAAGCTGAGAATTTAAAAAAAGAATTGAACTTACACAGGTTTGTAGTTTTCAAAGTCTTTGCTCGCATCTTTGACGACTTCAATGGCATCCAGCAACAGCTGCGCAAGTATTTGTCGACGTCGATAAGTTAAGCTTATATTCCATCGTGTTAATTAGTTAAACGATCAATAACCAACAACAGCCAGAACTCAACAAACCCATTGCTGAAGAGGATCAAACTTGGCAGAGAGCGCTTTGAGTACTTCCTGAGCAGAGACTCCTCCGAGGAAGGCGCAGAGAGGAGAAAAGCAGCCTCGGCAGGTGAACGACAGTCGCTCCACTAAGAACTTTTCCTCCTCGCCAAAGTCCTAAACATCAAATTGATTTATTTGATGAAATTTGATTAAAATGACCTACTATTTTGACCACTTAGCTAAATTAACTATAATCATTACATAATTGCTGTTATGCACATTTATTAATACCACTATTGTTAAATTATTGTTATTATTATTATTAAACAAGTTCCAGTAGGAGTCACCTGGCCATTTTGTTTAAAAACATCCTCAGCCAAACTAAGAAATAGTTTGCTGTCTTCAATGTCCCTTTAGTGAGGTAAAAGACAGCATTATATATTCAAATAGCAGTTGAAAACCCTTAGAAATCGTCTGCAAACAAAAGGATTTCCTTACCATGGCTTTGGCATCCTGTTATAGGTGGAGACAAACTTATGAAGGACAATCATTCCATTGAAGATGCTTGTAGGAGAGGATGGCTTGCCAAAGTCAGGCACGATTAAGGAAGGTTCTTTGAGAGATTGTTCGAGAGATTTCTAAAAATTGACATAAATCTTCTTTATTACAATCATTGCCAATTAAGTACTAAATAAGATAATAATATAGTTATTAATCTATCTCAATGAGTACCAAAAAACTAAAAGTATATCTTTAAAATATATATATATCTAATTTCCAAATCTAAATAACAATAATAACAGGCCTAAAAGTAAATTTCAATTTAAATTAATTCGTATTAGTTGTACAAATAATCATTATTTAAATGCAAAATGTCAAAACAAATTGGAACATGTTAAAACATGTAAAAATAACACTTACAAATGATACAACACTCTTGGTCTTCACTTTCTTCACAATTCCTCTCCCAGTGAAGTTGGTAAAATGGTCCAAGGTCGTGTCCCCGATGGAGAATGAAAATGGAGTCAGGACTGAATTTATTTGAAAGAAATGTTTTATTTATGGGTTTATCAAGATTACAGTAATGACTACATTGATATTATATTGATGTTAATTACGATATTACAATGATTTTTTATAGAAAATATTTTATAGGCAAGCAATCAATATACTTATTTACAATAGAACACGTTTTTGAAAAATTACGTACCTGTTATGGGAACGAGGGCACCGTTGAGGGACTTCATTGAGGTGAGTTCTTGGAACGTGACAACATCTCCGGTTTGAAATCCGTGCATTATCGAATCGGCGGTCGTGACAACTCCGGGATTTGACTGGTTTGCATTTAAAGCGATTGTAAAACAGTAAAGGAGATCATAGTTAAAAGTATTACCTTGGTGATGCTGCCAATGAGAACCTCTTTTGCCTCTTCTCCATCCTGGTCGATCACTTCAAACTCGTCTCCAAAATCGCAGAAAGTCCAGCAAAACAAACCGTACGCGTCGGCAGTAATGAACTTAAAACGAAACGTTATCGATTATTTTAATAAATAAATATTTTAATAAATTAGAGACAAAAAAAATCCATTCCAATACTTTTATCTGAGGTGATTGATGCCTACAAAAGTTGTTGACTTTCAGTTGTAGATCAAGAGAACATCCAGTCATAACAACACACTGAATGAAAAAAATCAGATTTAACTGTGTGATGATGCTTCATAAATTGTAATGTTTAATAAACATTATGTAATTAAACATTTTAGATTAATTAATACTATTAAAATACAAAATTGACAACCTGAAAATCAGCCAAAAACTCAAAACTTGATTTTTCATCTACAGCCTCTTCGTGTAAATTAACGCTAACATAAGCATTTAGCTCAGCAAGTCTTTCCGTGCTTGCCCGAGCTCTAAAATGTGAAAGATGTATTCAAGTATTTACAAGTAAAATTCCTTAAAAGTATTGTTTAAGTTCTAGATCTTTATAGAGAACATAGAGAACAAAGAGTCATATACATATTAGCCAAGATTGATGGATGTATTCATAGTTTCAAAGTTTAACAAACCTGGATTTAGATAATATAATATCTTCTTCTTTTAGGTAAAATTGGCTTGACATATCACTTACTGAAACTTGGCACACATCATGAATGGTAACAGACTATCAAATAGAAACAAATATAAATTCAAAGTATATGATATTTAAATTGTTAAGCTGTTAGACATACCTTGACTCCAGCCAAAATAAGATTTTTTGCTGTTTTGAGTAAGAAAAATTATTATTTAAATATGTAACTGCCAGTATATGTAAAAAAAAAGTAAACAAAAAATTTACCAATCTCCACTCCAACTCCGTTTAAGCCAAACAAGAAAACATTTGAAGCGGCAAGTTTGTGCATAGCCGTGTCACCCAAGACATATCGTTGACGGCTTAAAATACAAATACATATCCGCTATAATGATGTGTTTAAGTTTATAATCAGTATCACAATGCAGGTACAACCTATACAATGAGTCGTCGATTTCTGTGGTGGTAGACATGCTTTGGCAAGGAGATACTGTTAAATATACCTTTGAACGTCAGATACCAACAAGCCTCAAATTGCAAAAACTTCGAAACGGGCTTCTTATAAAGCAACTTTACACTTTACTTTATACCGGCGATAAAACGGCTCTGACTAAAGAGCAGGGACCAGGAGCCCGCTTGAATAATCATGAATTTATGGAGCATATTTTTAAAAGTTAAATCTTTAACATTTAAAAGTGATATTGGTAAGAGACGTAATTGGTATCTAAAAAATATAACATCGCATGATTTTAGAATTCATAAAAAAAAGAATTGACCTAATAGTAAAACATGTTGAGTTAATACTATTGAGTGCGATGGAAATGCTGCTTTCCTATAGTAATAAGTTCAGCAAGATTTTGCGAAGATGAGTTTTCTTGTTAAATGTAGAATGCTTAAAAAATGCTCACTATTTTTTAAATGAAGACATTATTAATTATCAATTTGGCGAGTTTAAAAAAATCTTTTTGAAACTATTATTAATAACATGTCCGAATAATAATAATAATTCATTAAAGTGTCGTATGTCCGGTGAGGGGGCGAGGATGACTTTCCCTAAAGAGGAAGGTCTTCGGGGCGGAGTGGAAGCCAACTGGGTAGGAGGTCGTCACTGCGGGATCCAGTCTTTTTATGTCCTTGGGCGAACGACATCGATGGACCTGCCGTCGAGCAGGCACGATTGGAGTATGGGCGGAAGAGGGATGTGGACCTGAGGCCGCTTCTGCCCTGGAGATGTGCTCTTCAGGTGAATGGCAGGTAAGGTGGTGAGCAGCCCAGGAGCGATTTGAAGACCAGCGTGGCGATCTTGTAGTCGATGCGCTGGTGGATGCGCAGCCAGTGTAGCTCGTAAAGGAGCGGAGACACATGGTCGTACTTTCTCTTGTTGAAGATGAGCTTGGCTGTGTGTTGATGACTCTCTGCAGCTGCTCCATGCGACAGGAATGGAGGCCTGCATGTGTAGAATTTCCATAATCGATCATAGAGAGGATCGGGGCCGTGACGCTGCTTTTCCTGACCTCGAAGGAGAGAGGAGCGAAGTAATGCGAATCTCCCTGAGGGACGCGAAGCAGGTGAGAGAGATGTTAATGCGTGTGCTCATGGAGCAGTCTGAGTCTAGCCAGATCCCCAGGTTGCGGACGGAATGTTCGGGATAGATCGGATCAGAACAGATGGAGATCGGGCTGGAAGGGAGCACCGAGGCACGTCTGGGCGAAGAAGCCCACATGACCCCGGTTTTATTGCCTGAAGAAAGTAAGATATCTTATCTAGTCGGACCGTCACAAGATTATATAAAACTAAATGGATATTTTAAAAAATGGTTCAAGCAAGTTCAACAGAATTGGAGAACCCTTAAATAGAATATTTATAAACATTTTCCACAATACAAGTCTTCTTCAAAATAATGTTCGAGATCCTCAGACCACAGTTAAAAAAGGCAGATAGAATTATATGCTACACCTGTTTGCAGAAAGTTGAGGACAAGACTACTCGGCTAAGTAGTTGACTCTAAAGCATCTTTATCGGATACCGGTTCGGTACAAAATCAACTTCAAGCACCTAGTGTGCAAGGTCTTGAACACAAGATAGCAGTCCACATGCAGTCATAGAGGACTTTGGGTCAAAGTCTTCGAGCTCCCCCAACTTCCAAAAACAAATTCTCTGCTCTTCAAGCGTGGAATAGCTCTCTAGTATTTCGTGGCACATTATAAAGCAGACGTTTTATATAAATTAAGCTAATTTGACTTAGTTTTATGTCCATATATTTATTAAAGAAAGTTGGAAAAAATAGACAACTCAAATCACTTATATATATTCGAGGGATTTTATAAAAAAATGTATTGCACACAAATTTTACTTTTACACATGTTGTGATAGAAATTTTGACATGCCCTGATGAACATGAAGCTGGGATCACCAAAAATATTTTTTCGATCAGTAGCTTTATTTATAATACCGAGATATCCTCTTTGCCAAGTTCTAACGTTATTACTTTTTATTGCTGAGAAAGTTCATGATGGCAGGTCACTATTGTTAGAGATATAAATTACATAAAGAACTATTTAATTTAGTCGATTGATTTTGCCAATCCTATACTTACAAAAAAAATCAATTGCTCAGATGAAATGTGTGTTAAAAATAATGTATAGTTTTCATTTTATAGCACTCCCCCTTTCCTTCCCAGTGCCATTTACACATACATTGCTCTGATGTTTGTATGTAGTGCTGGAATGGGAATCCATTCCCTCAAGCCATTTTTTTCTATTGTAACATCCGTCCTAATGTTCATTTCTGCTGGAGTTATGTTCTTCAACAAATCTCTTCAATATCGAAAATGGGTTAAGGTAAACGAATTCCTCGTCTATTTAATTTGTCTTGGATTTCTAATGTCAAGTGTTTCTTGACCAATAATCTAGCTTCTAATATATTTCAGGGTTTTGTTACAATAATTGAGGTTTATAAATAACAAGCAGTAAAATACATTTCAGCACAATCCCCAATTTCTATCTTGTGACGTGATTTAGAATTGCAATTTAGCTCAAATGGTTACAGACATAATTTGTCATGTTCTAAACCAAGCTTCTGTTGTCTCAATCCCTAAGGAAGGAATACTAGATAAACTAGCTACACTTTCATTCGACAAATACATCAATTCCATTCTCTAGGGAAATAAATAAATTTCTATAGAATGAATAATGAATATTGGTGAATTTCCAGATCCGAATCTCATGTGGGATGATAGGCGTTGCTGCAGTGTTCTTGTTCTTTGCATTCTTCAGCTTCAAGAAACCAAGACCACAACAATTGAGAAGGCTGGCAGAATTATCCATATCTGCATATACTGCAATAACGTGTTACATACTCATCAAAAGTAACGAAGATAAGACCAGCTTCCTGCAGTCCGTTCCCTTTGGACGAACTGCATTATTCATCTTCGTGCTTCTGATGGGAACTGTTTCTTTGTGTTATTTGCTTAGCATTCATGTTTATGATTTTAACTTAGTCTTGTGCACCCTTTGTTTGTTCAAACTGTTATTAGTGGACGTTTACATAGAATATTGGCATAAAAGAAGAGGCATTGATTATTGGAGCCAAGTTCGCATGATTACAGACAATGCAATCATTGTTCTGGGAAGTATTTTCTACTCTACATGCTTCAAAAGGACTTAATTGAAAGTAACGATTAATTATTATTAATTAATTATTACTAATTTATTATTAATTATCAACCTATCGTACGTTTAAAAATGATTTTGTCTATTTTATTTTTATTCAATCAATAAAGGATTTGTTGCAATTGGTAAATGGGAGTTCAGTCGATCATTTAATAAAAAAGATATTGATAAAATTCTAGATTATACAACAAGACCCCCTTTCCTAACACTGAATTAACATTAACATGGCAACCTACACACCACACATGCAACAGTTCAATCACTCCAAGCCCAAGAGCCAATTGATGCCCTGGACGAGAATTATGATGACCGGCTGCCAGGTGATGAGGTAGCGAACCCAATCCAGCAAATTGCCATAGAGCATGTGTGGCTTTTCCCACCTGAAATCAATAAGTTAGAGAATGAGATGCATGCGCTTGCAGAACTATTTATAAAAAAAATCGAATATCAACAAAGGCAAGAATTTAAAAAATTATGACTCACGGTGACGTAAACATCCTCTTCAAATCAACCTTTTCCTTGCAGTACGGACAAGTCTGCTTCTTGCCGACAATGCACCAACCTCTGATGCAAAACTCATGAAATCTATTCCAACGTCAAGGCTGAATCACTACTTTGTGTTGATCTTACTATGGATGCACTTTTATACTTGACAAGATGATAAAACTTAATGAATATCTTTAAAATGCTCTTAAGTATTCATTCTATATTATTGAAATCCCATACATGATCACCATAAAAACAGGCATAAATTTTGGTGTATAATATAGTTTTCATCAAACAAATTGTCCCATTTAAAAGATACAAGTGTTGGCAGTTAAGTTTGAATGTCTTCTCAATGATTGCATCGTTGTTGTTGAGAACGAGCAACTTATTGCCGCAGAGAGCACAAACATCAGGATCGAGTTGTCTCGATGGCAGGCCGGTCGTTGAATAATACTTTATTAATAAATTTATTAACATTATTAAAAATTGCTTAAATGTAATTTTTGAGAATTTGTTACATCATGGGAAAATAAATGCATCTTAAAGAAAAATATATATATATATACATTCATCTCTAAACATCTAACAAAAGCAAATGAAAATCAGTATCTGATATAAATAGCAATAAGTTGTTGCTAAGCAGGTAAGATGTAAATTCATTTAAGATTCTCACCCCTAGCTTGGAAGCCATGGTGTCCGTGCAAACCTCTGCAAAATCTCTGCTCACTACCCCCAGGTACAGCCCATAAAAGAGCAAGAGAAGTCCGACGTCCATGGACGTCTGCGGCTGGATGAGTAGGAGGAGGTTGAGACCGAACAGCGTACACATCACGACCGCATACCCGATTATTCCAAGGCCGTAGCTCAATTTGTGCACCAGTAGAAACCACTTGTAAACCAACCTGTACTTAGATGGAAGGTCATGTTAAACTGCATAAAATTCTTCAAGTAGTTATATTCACCTTGGTGTTGTTCCTGCTATAGGCTGTCTTGTGGCTTTGGTGTACACGTAAGTTGTTATGCAGGTGAAGACAAACCAGATGCTCAGGAACCTCCACCAAGTGAACTTAATGCTGAGCAATGCAGGAATCAGCCACATTCCAAAGAGAGTTACTATCTACATTGAAATTCAGAAATAATTTGATATCGCTTATGGCATTTATGCTCCAAAAGTAAACGGACTTGGTAAGATTTAATGTGAAATTTTTTCCATTGCACAAGAGCAATCTGGGCAAGAATTAAAACTATGAGGAGGATGATTATCATTTCAGCATGCATAGATTCATGGCCCTTATGCTTTTCATGCATCCTGTGATGCTCCAGTCTGAATAAAAACCGTTAATATCATTGATTAAAGCTACATTCTTATAAAAAAATTATATCTTGCCTCCATCTTTCTTCGTCTGTCAATTCCAATTCATTTTTGGCCTGATAAAATGAATCAATAATTACGAAAGTATTTAAAGTCGTCCCAGAAAGCATTTTACAACCGATAAGTTCCGTATGTAATCGGGGTCGTGATGATCAAAGGCTACCATCCTGACAAATATTTTGAGATTCAAATGTGCATGCCAATCTAGATATTCCTCAAGCAGACGTTACAAATGTTTGCGTCAACACAGGTCGATAATTGAGGAATCGCTTTGCAACAATTCATTGAGCAAGTCTTTCTTGCTAATTCAAGTCACAGCAAATAATTTTTACAATTGAGAGACTATTTTATAATTTGAGATCAGTACAAAATAAATAACGTGCTCTATGGTGACGGGAAGATAGTGGTATAAAACTAGCTATTGATTTTGAGAACATTTTTTTTTACAATAGTAAAGTTATGTAATTGTTCGAAGTATTTAACTGTTTTTAATTAAATTAAATCCACGAGGTATTTATTTAAAAATATTATTGCATGTGTTTTATCACGCAGTCTCGTTAAATCACTCCAAATTGATTATAAGTCAAGTCAATTTACATTAACAATTCCTGTTAGAACCATATTTAAATACGAAGGCACAAATGTATGTAAAATTAAAAATGGACGAGCTTTAACGACAAGTTTTATTACAATTACAATTTGTGATTTCGTCTGTGTCGGGATGAGAAACATGAAACGCATCACTTTTGGCGATGCCAGACTCAGTAACGGCACTACAAATCCCTCTCGATGATGGTGAAGATGTGTGAGATCAAGAAAGATAGAAGGAGGGTACGTCTCTAACCAAGTTGAAGAGCAAAATGGATCAAAACTAGTGATTGACCTGGAACCCCTATGTGTTCTAGAATTCGTCACTCATAATTTCAGTCATGCTGAATATATCAATTTAGTTTTCGTATTGACATTATCTTCAGTAAGATATAAAAGTGCAAAATATTATGATTTAAGTAGGTGTGAAAGTTCCACTTTTAGACAGGAATTTTCACCCCAGCCCCGTTTAACATTTGATTCCCGGTCCTCAGCTAAATTTTCCATGCCCCGATCGATCTCCAACCCGCTTTAAAACCATTCCCAAGTATACCTGCGCTAATTTCTTGAGACCATTTATGAATATACCTGGAATAATTCTACATTACGTCCCACTTATTTCCTAATGTCCAATGAGTTGAACTTTAATTACATTTAACAACTAATTCGCAATTGATGCACGAATTAATGCAGCAAGTTGTCAATTTAATGTCGACTTGCACTTCACAAAATAGAAAATTGTTATAAAAAAATAGAACTGAACATCTCTAAAACACTAAATCTATGACAGTTAGTCATTGTAAAAGCAGATAAATTTCCAGGCAGCCAAGGATATCAAACAATATTGCGACGGAGCGTTAAATTTACGACCCTATTTTCTTTTCATTTTCTTGATGAAACTTTAGAACTGCGACTGTTGCCGACCGAAAATGGTTTTAAATGATTGTCAAAGAATTAAAATCAGATTAAAATTAAGTTAAATCTCAATTAGCAATTTGTAGGAAGCAGGGAATCATTCCTTGATGGACATAGAGACGTTCAAACGGGTTTATTAAGTTGGAAGATGCATGAACAAAATTAACTCGAAATAATTTTAACACTATTATTTATTTATTTATTTATTTTCAATTATATATTATAAACATTAAATATATTTTCTGAAATTTTAAATTTCTGTTTTTCCGAAATGGAAAAAAAATTCAAACAGAATGAATGGCAGTGCATCTCATCAGGAAAATGGTTCAATTTTGCAATGTTTGATCACCAAATGTAGGCAAATAGTTTCCATAATTCACTGGCATTTTGCCTGCCTCCTGGCTGCAGAAAGATTGGTTTGAAATCGTGAAGTGTTTATGAATGTCTTTTCTAAGCCCTCGTGACGAATACTGTCTTACGTTGAGGATTTCACTGGCTATCCGGGGAGCAATCATTTCTGCGGGAACTTATTTGATCATTTTTTATTGCCAATTTTAGTGCTAATTGAGAAAACAATTTAAAAATAAATAGGACGCAAACAATTTACTCATTTATTCATTAACTAATCATCAAGTAATTAAATTTAATACGTATTTTTATATTTTGTCGTATTAAGATAAAGTTTCATATTTCAAATGAGTTTTGGAATTATTTTCTTTCATTCCGCTGAAACAAATCTCTCAATTGTATTGCTATTAAACAAATAACAAATAACTAATTATTATTAATTGCATTAATGCATTAAATAAAATACATGATAAAATTACATTTTAAGAATTCCTCCATCACGTTGCTTAGTTTCATAAAAGAAAAGATGAAGGCATATGAATCTGCTTCTGAATATATGTTGGAGTTTAAAATAAGTGAGAAAAAAAGGTTAATTTTGTAAATATTATGGAAAATATCGATTATTAAAAGGGAATTGTTTACTGCCGCGTTGTCTGAAGAACTGAAATCGCTCGTAAATGTTGAAATTCGTGGCAATTAAAACGCTGCACGAACTTGACGTGGCTCTCGCGGTGTTATTTTTCAGAAGATTTTTGTGGAATTCTCGACCCGAGTGTCTTGATAACGATGACGAAAGGGTGGACCTTTCCGGGAGTCGGAGATGGTTCCTTCAATTACGTAATTGAATTAGAGCTTCTCATTTTAATTTCTCCGAGCCCTTCACATCACCACCGCAAGGTACGAGTTTCCTGCAAAAGTAAGCAAAAGTTCCGAAAGATCAGAACGGAAGAAATATTTTAAAAGTTCATCTAGATATTAAAATCTGGAATTTATCATTTTTAATTAGAAACGCATTTGATGGGCTATGTTCTCCTTCTGTTCCTCTCATATTTCCAATGACAAATGCAGAACGTGCTTCTCATAAAAGTGCTGTCGATGACGTAATGAAAGGAGTCAGATTTATGACTTTAAATTCCTCGGCTCTGACATCTCTTGGAGTCTTTCTATTTGTAAGCTTTTTTTTAAATTAAATTAACAGCATTTCACCTCGAAAGAGCAATTTATAGCCGAGCGAACATTGGATTCTTTTCTACTGATAAAAATAAAAAAGAAAAAAAAAGAATGGGAGACAATTGAGGACAACATGTGACATTTTGTAAAGGGCGCGAGGCCGCTGTCACGTGCTCCAATGACCTACTAATCAGCCAATCAGAACTCATCGCACCACAAAAACGACCTTAATCACCGTTTGCTCCCCGGGGTTATGTTGGCTAAATGAAGAATTGTCCTGGAAATTACAGATGGTCACGTTTCTGCAGATGGATGACGAGTGACTCGAATGAGGGGTCTGTCTGAGTTATTCCCCCCATATTTCACGCGATAGCTCGTTTTACTTGTCAACTTTCATCAGCTTCTTTCTCGACCACTCAGCGTGGCCAACATTTGTCCGCCAAAGTTCAGAGAAGACCTCCTCTATGATTCTCTTGGCATCCATCATGGCCAACTTTTCACGGAGTCATAGTCAGTGTGAACTCATCGTCGTCGTCGTCGTCATCATCGTGACTTCCATAACTGTCATCATGACCGATGAAATTTCGATTTCGAGGTGGTCGGGCAACGATGCGAGGGAGTCGATTTTCGAAACTTTGATGGAGACGAGTCAAAAGCGAATGAAATCCTCGATCCTAGGATGAAATTAATTGGCGATTGTTCGAAAGTTACCTCTGCCTTGCGGATGACAGCAAAGCAGTCACTTCCTTTGCAGGACACGCTCATCCAGCCTTTCATTAAGATGGCCATCCAAAGGAATTTTGTTGGTCTTCTGAAGAACTTTTTTTTATTCTTAAGAAGAGAAAGCGACGAAAAATCTGGCTTTAAAAGAAAATGGATTCCAGCTCGTATGAGATGGAATGGTTTTCTTTGCGCGGAATTTGTGCTTGCAACTTGTGCTTGCAAGGAGATCGCCGAAGAACGGATTTCACAGTCCGACGTTCATGCGAATGTCAAGTGAATGTCAGGCGAATGCCGCGTAAATATCACGTGAATGCCAGGCGGATGAAACATGAATGATTCCTTTCAAAACGTCTCGGCCAGAAGCACGGCCTCCATGATGGATTCCGCGAGGTGAAACATTGAAAATTTGTTCCGATTTATTCGGAAAAGGAGTCTTTTCGGTAATTTGAGGATGAGTCATCAATCTCCTCAGAATTGAGACAAACAACTCGAAAGACCAACGAAAAAAACCGCATTTTTGTTGCTTTCGGTTTAGCAAAAAATGATTCCTTCACGAGGATATGAAATGCTTGAAGAGGAAAATTCCAGTATTTTTTCTTTTAATTTATTTATTCATTTTTATTCTCGACAGTTTAAATCTGTAACAGGTCTCCGACTTGACGGTTCAGTTGTTTTGGCAAAACTGTGGCAATTCAATAAGTCAGCATTTTAAATTTATTTTAAATTAATTTTAAATTATCTTGATAATTACGTTTTTTTTAACAATTCATTCTTTTAATAATTTAATTCTTCAACAATCCTTTTATTAATAACTAGGCACTTGATCGTTTCTGTTTCATGTCGGTAAACCTAAATTTGAAGCTTGCACTACACGTCGCGATTCTAAAACATAAAAATGGCAAGATGGCAGGATTTTCGAAAAATGCGTATTTTTACATGATATAGTTGTGGCATATATATGAAACCTATATAAAAACACTCCTCTAATCGAGCGCTATGTTGTGTCAAAATTTCGAATCAATTGGTTAAGCAGAGAACATTTAAATGATACAAACACACATTGCATTTTTATTTATATAGATCGATATATAGATTCAATTCTCCAACAATTCATTCTTTCAATAATTCATCTCGTCAAGTCAGGAGTTGAGCATTTCCAAAGCAGAATTGAATCTAAAATGCTTTCCTAATCTTCACGTGAAATGACACGATTTGAAATAAAATAAGGAGCTTCGTCTTGAAGAATTTTGAAGCTCATTCTCAGAAGACTTATTTCAATCTCACGTGATGGTTTCATTTCCTGTGGGGTTTCCCCATTTAATTCAGAAGTTATGGAAGTTTCAATTTTTTATAATGAGTGATGCGTCTGCTATGACAGAACGTCAGTGAAATCAGTGGCGCGAGAAGAGCGGTCAGTGCAATGCGCGGGTCTCGAGTTTAAAAAAAAATATATTATTCCTTTTACAAAATAAATTTTTTTTGCCCGTCTTAATTGAATTTATGCGGCGACGGTAATCTCTCATAAATCCATTGGCGGGAGTCATTCTTGTTGCCCGGTGCTCGCACGTCCTGTTGCTCGGAAATCATCGAAGCGGAACCTGCACAACTTGTTGAAGCCAACCAACCAAGAAACCCCGGCAACAATATTTCCAAAGAGCCCCGGAGTTTCTTTTTTCCTTCGTTCGCGTCTTCAGCTGGAAAAGCTTTTCCACGGAAACATTATTTTTATTTTATGGTTCTCATAATCTACGGTATTCAATTCAACGTGCCACTGTTCAATTGGAGGTCAAAGTTTACTTCATTCATCTTTCACTCGCACCTCATCCAGGGTTATAAGTTGAGTCCAGTTAGTTAAGCCATAACTTGGGTCGGGTGTAAGTTATGTCATAAGTTTAAGGTATGAGCTAAGTTTCGAGTTAAGTAAAAAGTGAACTTCATTTTATTCCTTTATCATTGTTAACCTGATTCAAACGTACTTGAATTGCTTAATTCCCTCTCACCAATCAAATCCTCCGATCTGATACGGACGATAATAACTTATGATGATGAGAATTAACTCGCCTGAATAATTACTCATCATTAAGCATCCCGTCATTTCTGAGTTCGATTCCCACGGTTTCCTTCGTTGCAAAATGCCCGAGGCAAATGATCCAAACGTGAATCACTTTCAAAACCGATATTTTTGCACCAACTATTAATAGCAGCCTATTAACAGAAGCCTATTAATAGCAACCTATCAATAGCAACCTAGTAATAACAACCTATTAATAGCAACCAGTCACGATTTGAGACAATTGAATAATTACCAACATCGAACGTAACACAAAATTCAGGTGCCTATTGTAATATTGTATTGAATGTCATTGTTATTTATTATCGCTACATTATTATTATTATAATTATATATAATAATATAATATATATATGTATAACAAATAATACAATATAATATAAATAAATACATATAATATAATAATAACTAATAATACATATAAATACTAATATAAATAAATAATAAACTATAAATACATAAATGAAATATAATAATAAAAATTATATTAAGAATGAATGAATATAATACTAATACTAATAATAATAAATATTATTATATTGTAATTTGTAAATTACCACCATCACTATCATCATCATCACCGCAGTCGTCTTCAATGTTGTTGATGTTATTGGTCCACAGAATAAAATTCAAGCAGTTCATCGTCATCGTCAACAAACAATTGAAACACGTGGAAGGTATTTAATTACATCGGACAGTATTTTGATTATATTTTATTGAATTTAATAAATATTTATAAAAAATAATATTTTAAAATATCCACGCACCTGTTGCACTGAAAATAGAGATGGACAGATTATATAATAAGAAATAAAAATAATAAAAAATAATTTTAATAAAATATTTATAAAACAATTAACAACCAACGTTTACTTTTCCCTTCGAATGCATCCAACGGTGAAGCAGTTAAATTCCTTAAATTCTTAAACGACTCCAATTGAAAGGAAAGTTCAGAGTTCAACTTTTGGGTCATAGTCAGGTCATCTGGGGTCAGATTTGCTCCATAACGAATATTTATGACGTCATCGTCAATATCGAAACCAACATCATCATCATCATAAATCATAATCACCATCGTCGTCGTCGTCATCATATTGGGCATCATCATCGACATCATCATCATCATCATCATCATCATCATCATAATGGGCATCATCGTCGTCGTCATCATCTTGTTCTTACAGCCTTCTTCCGCTTGTCTCCAATTAATTCCTCCATTGTGGTTGTTTCTTTATGGTTGTTCGATATTTTTTTTCTCGGCCATATAACGTTCAATTAATATTTTCATTTAAATGTTAAATAATTTAAACAATAAATAAATAAATAAATAAAAGATTTATTCTCAAGACTCGTATTTAATGGCAAATAAAAATTATTTCTATTAATCATCATTTAAATATGAGAACAGAAAAACAATTAAATTATTATTATTATTATTATTATGAAATAAAAGATAATTTATCAATAATAATAATAATAATAATTCATTTATAGAAACAAAAAAAATCATTTTATTCTTCCAATTTTTTCAAGAAAATTCTTGCTGAGAATCATCGAAGCAGAAGAGTCATATTGTATTCTTGTGAAGATGGAAAATGAGACGTCGGAACATGAACATAATATCGCTCACACGATGACGATGATGATGATCATAGTGATGACGGTGGTGTTAATAATGATGGCGACGACGACGATGACGACGACGATGATGATGATGATGACGACGACGACGACGATGATGATGATGACGACGACGATGACGACGATGATGGTGGTGGTGGCAGTGACATTGATAGTGGCGATGATGACTCGCACGTCGTTGATGATGATTTGGATGGCACTCTCGGGATGAAGAAGCGCTTGAATGAAAAAAGAAGAAGAAGAGAAGCACAAATCCAGGCGAGGAAGTGAGGGTCACAAGAACCTGCTTTGAAGCGGCAAATTATTGACCTCAAGTTGCACCGCTGTGTCTCTTATTTGGTCAACAACAGATCCACTCTTTTTTTTTAATCGTCGAGAAAATTATTTCCTTTTCTTTTTTCTTTTATTTTCGTTGTGTTTTTTTTTATTTTATTTTATTTTGTTTTATTTTGTTTCTAATTGCATTAAATGGAGAATATATATTTTTTGAAAAATGTAAAGGAAAAAAAACTGGAAGGAAAGCCATCCTTTGATGTGAGGTGCTCATCGATTTTCAGGAAACAATGTTGCTGTAAATCTTCCTGCTTGAAAATCGTTTGCACCGGCGATGATGACGACGACGATGATGGTGACGATGATAACGATGGCGGTGATGATTATGCTGATGACGATAATGACGTAGACGAGGATGATGGTGATGATGGCAATGAAAGCGACGAGGAGGAGGAGGAGGATGCTGAGGATGCACGCTCGACGTGTTGAGGGATATTCAACAATCAAATTACTTTCGGATTACTAGCGGTTTCAAGTCTGTTGATGATGACGATGATGATGATGATGATGGTAATATCGGAATATGGTTGCTGAAAGACGAGAAACAAAACAAAGCAACAACTGTGTGCACTCATGCGAGACGACGAGACGAGCATTTTACTCTGCGAGCATAAAACTATGGACTCGGAAGGACTTGTTCACGACAAATAACAAGGAATATTAAGGAGTAACAAAGGAATAACGAGGAATAACAAGAAATAACATCAGCTAATGTTCTGACCCTTCACTCGAGTCAATGGGGTCACAGGTCATTTGTGACTGATTTCCTTCTTTATTTTCTTCAGTTGTTTATTGGATCCACACCAGCACTGGACTGCAAGGAATGTTCAAAAGTTAATCGATAAAATTTCACACAATTTCCCGGCCTTTCGGAATCGGAATGCGATGCCAACCTCATTTCTATGACGCGTTACGCATCGTTGATCAGAAAGTTTCCGCCAGCAGATATCACATTTCGTGCCTCGTTTGTGGTCAATGCAACAACATGGAGATGTCAACAGGTTTATTGGGAATTTTAACAGGATGGACGGACGGGTGGATGGATGGACGGACGGACGGACGGACGGACGGATGGATGGACGGATGGATGGATGGATGGATGGATGGATGGATGGACGGACGAATGGATGGATGGAGAGTTAGATAGATGAACGGACAGATGTATGGACGGATAAAAGTCTTGTAGCGGTGAGTGGATGTTGAGCATTCATCCCAGTTAGGTTCATGAGAAGAGAGAATTGACGACAGAGATGCTCCCTGAATGCGAATGTCCGTACGGCAGTGGATGCGTTTAAGCGCACAAGTCCTTGGAAGGAGGATATAATTGTGATGTAATGGCCAACAAATGGCACCAAGAGAAGACCACTTTGTCGTAAACAAGCGCTAATGTCCCCGGCGTTCGAAGACATCAATTGCCACGATTCCCGTTCTTCTCCTCTTCGTCCTCAGTCGTCGTCGTCGTCGAAGTGCTCTGCGCTTCAAGTCCCAGCTTCGGACGACACGTGGCTTCTTGTAAGGATGCAATTTAAAGCGGTTTCTTTTTTTTTAAATTAGAAATTCAATTAAATCGTGATGTAAATGAATAATTTCAGATTTTCAGTTTTGTATAGTCATAATTTTATTAATTTATTATTATTGCATTTAATAATATAATAACCAAATTATGTCTTTACTAATAACAGTAATAATAGCTATTATTATTATTATTATTATTATTCTTATTATTACAGCATCTGGAACTTTTACGTATGATTGGAGCTTGAATGAATGAATGAATGAATGAATATTTTCATACATTCGATAACACGATGACGTTAATGAATAAAACAGGACACGTGATGGATGGAAGATGAAAATTTTAAAAAAAAGAAGTAAAAGAAATAATGGATTCTGAGGTTAATAAGTGCAGAAGCAGGTGGAATGGCAGGTAGTTGAGGGAAAAGGCAAGTTTTACAAGGAAGATGCTCCAAGCGAAGCTTCGAGACGATGATGTCCACGATGGAGGACATCGGTTGAAAATAGGGTTATTATTATTATTATTATTATTATTATTATTATTATTATTATTATTATTATTATTATTATTATTGTTATTGTTATTTTATAATTTTATTATTATTATTGTTGTTATTTTATTATTTTTCAAAACTTTTATTCAGCCCGGATTACGTCCGTAAAACCATCACGCAAACAGTGAACCTCATCGCTAATTTTAGAGTCCTCAGACGGGCCCGGGAAAACCCATGGACTGTTAACAGTAGCCTAAATATAATATTATAAATTAGATAAAGTACAATCAAATAAATGTTCTTCTCGGCCTTCTTCTTTTCCTTGCTTTCCAAGCGTTTGCTCTGAATGTTCTCCATATTCTATGGGTTTCTATCAGAGTCTTAATTGATGTCCACGTTAAGAACCGCTTAGAAATGCCAAGCTTCTTCCACGAGGTCCAAGTTTCCATGGCGATTGCTCCTCTCCAATTGATTATGTAGGCTGTGGCAATCGCCTCCATTTTGCCCCTGCCCTGATTTGGGCTGTTAGCCTTCATCCAGCGATGAATGTCCGTGGTGTTATATTTGTCTATCTTGCTTTGGTGGACTCTATCTAGGTCCACGTTATCGGACACCACGGCCACGTCACAAATTATGTAACGTTCATCGCTCCAGGCACAAAGATCGGGGATTCTGGTCCCGCTGACGGTTGGAATACGAGGCTCTCTTGTTGTTGAGTACCCCATCTGTGTCAAGACCGTCTCAAGCATCTTCGCTATACAGTCGTGCCTTGCATGGCGGGGCCCGTCGGTACTCGGACACTTTTGGATAATGTGGGCGAGAGATTCCATTTCCCCACATCTGGCTGCGCAGGCTGTGTTGAACAGGGGTGTTTTTCTGGAAGCCCACAATCTATTGAAAAGTGTTGCTGAGCGGACTTTAACACAGCTTATGTATTGGGTGGATGACATTCTGTTGATGCCATCCACCAGCCATTCACTTGGGGCTAATGCTTCCGGGAATCTCATCAGCCCGTGTCCGTCGACCGTTTTATAAAGTTCCCTCGCGGTTGATAGTCCACGAGGAACGTTCGGCTCATCTTTTTCCTTTGGCCTCCCAAATCTTTTGACTTCGCTGGCGATCATTGTGTTTTCGCGCAATGCATCCATCAGGAAGTTGTCGTTGCTCTCTTTGGCCTGCTGTAGAACTTTTGTCATTCTACGTATTCTAATTTCCGGAATCCATCGACGCAGTTGAAGGATTCCCATTCCTCCCGTTCTGATCGGGGCATGAAAGAATGCATTTGGGGTGTCTCTTGGCAGCCGGAGCCATTTTCGAACAGACCTCCTTATTACGACATCAGCAGAATTCAAGGACTTGAGGCTGATCGCTTCGAAGGTGAGGAAGTGAACGAGACTAGGGAGAAGATGAGTCCTTAGGACATACACTCTCTGGCATGGCACGAGCGGAGCCCGCGAAATCGAGTGAAGGCCTTTTTGAATTTTATCTGCAAGCGAAGCAAATTGCATTCGAGGTCCGATTCGAACTCCTAAATACTTATAGGTGTCAACTATGGAGAGTGCCCTGATATCCTTATCTTGCAGTGTCAGGTATGGCTCTGGGTTGACGATCCATTGTCTTTTACGAGTGATGACCTCAGTTCTCATCGAGGCACACTTGGATGCGTTCATGATGAGTCCAACTTTGGCCATCGACACCTCCAGTTGTCGCAACATCACTTTCATTCCAACGTCTGTGCTGGACAGTAAAAGAAGGTCGTCTGCAAAGGCGATGTAGTTGCATTTTTCGGAGGATTTGCCTCCTCCCGTAACCCCAATTGATCTGTCAATGTCACTGACAACCATGTCAATGACAGCGTTGAATAACATCGGGGACATGGGGTCGCCTTGCCTTACTCCCCTGCCGACCTGTATGGATCTGCTGAGCTCCTTTCCCATCCTGATGTGCACCTGACAATTACTGTATATTTCCGACAAATATCTTGTTAACAGGGGTGGTGCGCCGAATCGTGAGGCTGCCCTGATGATCGATTCGTGGGAAACGGAATCGAACGCCTTAGACACGTCTACAAATGTCATGTTCAGCTTCTTTCTGTCTTGTCTGCTTTGGGCGACAAGAGCCTTTACAAGCCAGATGTTGTCGGCCAAACCGTCGCCTGATTGGAACGCCTTCTGTCTCGATGATAGTGGCCAATATACGGACATGCGTTTGGATCACTCGATGGAAGAGGCGACTCATGACTCACAGTGATTGGTCTGAATTCACTTGGATCGGCTGTTCCTCTCACCTTTGGGATAAAGCTGACGACGCCAACTTTGAAGGGAGATGGTGGCATTTAAGACCTCGCAGAGCCATTTTTACTTCAGTGCAGCTGACGGGAGCCTCCAAATCATGACAAATACCGCAAACTGGAACCACCGATCTATCGTCTGTAATTGACTTTTGGGAAAATATTGGTTCCCAAAACTGGAGCAGTTGTTCGTGTGGTATGGGTTTAACTTCCTCGTTATATTCTTCATTCAAAACCGAACGAGCTCCTGAAGATCTATTCTTCCTGAATAACCCCTGGACCTTCGCTCGTTTCTTCTTTCTGTCTTCCCTTCTTATCTCCTTCTTGGATGGTCGGATCTTCGTTGTCCGAAATGGTCTGGTCTGATTTCCCGCTTTATTGTCCGATGCAACATAGGAAGTAGTCTCGACCTTCGGAGGCCGCTTTTCATATCTGTCAGCTCCCTTCTTTCCATTGTGCACTTTCAAACTCTCCATCCACTGTATGTATTCCTTGTCTATCAAACGGCGCTTTGAGTCGATGTCAACAATTTGATTTCTCAACAGTTCGGAAAGTTCCTCGCATGGCAGATTTATGTATTTGTAATTTGCGAGTATAAATTGCTGCAGTTGAATGAAGCTATTCACTTCCGTTTCGACTGGAGATGCCGTGAGTGTGGGAATCGCAGTACATTTCGTAGGCTTGCCAGAGCAAGTTGTCTTTTCAATGATGTAATTATTTAGATATTTGCGATATCCTGGCTTGTTCCTAACTTTCCTAATGGAAACTTTCCCTTATTATTATTATTATTATTGTTATTATTATTATTATTATTTTATTAATATTATTGTTACTTTATTATTATTTTTTTACTAAATTATTATTTTTATTATTGATTGTTTTGACGGTGCTCTGGAAAAATTATTTCCTAGAACGCGCATGGTGAGGAGCCACGAGGAACCTTTCATTCATCTTTACATTCTTCCAACCATTCATCTATTCATCCGCACGTCCATCCATCCGTTCATACATCCGTCCGTCCGTCCATTCGTCCATCCATCCATCAATCCTTTCCACATCTCGATCATTCCAATGCAAATCCTTCCACTTAATGATTCTTGCGTGATGACAGAGAACGGATGGTCACTTGAATATGTGACGTACACAGCAGTTCAGCAGGGTTATCTGACGTCATCCTGTCTTGGAATTCTATTTCCAAGCTGTCGCCTCCGGCAAAACTGCTCTTGAAAACGCCATTCATCTTCCACCAACATCCTCATTGTTCAAATGCAAAATTCTCGAACAATCCATCTAGCCAACTATCCATCCATCCATCCACCCTTTCATCCATTCTTCCGACCATCCACCCACCCATCTACCAATCCGTCCATCCATCCCATCCGTCCATCCAACCAACCATCTGTCCGTCCGTCAGTCCGTCCGTCCATCCATCCTTCCATCCATCCTTCCATCCATCCATCCTTCCATCCATCCGTCCATCCATCATCCAACCAAACACCCAACCACCCACCAACCCATCCATCTATCCATCCGTCCATTTACCAATCCATCCATCTCGTCAGAACCTTAGAACCTTGTCATCTTATCTTCCATAAATTCTGCCCCCACTTCACAGGGATACGACAACTGATGGGTGCCATTGGGTGGCGCTGAGGAGAAAATTTTGTCGCCGAGTGTGACGCAATCGTTTGGAAAATCATTTCCAAGTTAATTTATTGCATCGGTGGCCTACAACCGTGATAAGAGGAGATGCTGGAAAGGAAACGAGTCTCCATGTACTGCTGCTTCTATTATCACTTTGGCAATATATTAAATTAACTAATTATAAACAAATGATCCAACTCATAATAATATCGATTTAAATTAATAATAATTAAAAAATAAAGTGAATAATGGAACAAACTAATGTCTTCAGGTTGGAAACAACCTGACAACAACAACAACAACAACAACAACAACAACAGCGCGTCGCATGCAACAACACCTCGAAAACGTTAAACACTTTCTCGGGCAACAATCGAATGAGGACATTTTACGACCAAACTGGGATTTATTTGCCCCCCAAAATGTTTGAGGACAAAACAACACCCCACTCGGCTTCATCCCCAGTTGGGCAGAACTGCTCCCCACCCCGTCAATAACTCCATGTTCCGTCGTCATGTGTTCCTGTGTAAATCAACCCGACCAAGTGGTTGACATCCGCTGGTTGAGAGTTCAAATCCCAGCAGCAAAAAGTTCGATTCAAATCGCTAAAACAATTCATTAACAGAAATAATTCATTGACAGAATCAACGACGAAGAAGAGGAGCTGTTTGTTGTCAGAAATCGAAAGAGTCAAGTCCTAGTTGAAGTTGCCATTCATCCTAGTGAACCCGGTGACCTTGTAACCTTCCGTTAGCTCGGCAATTAAGTTCGTATAGATCTATCAAATGGACTTTGAAAAATCTGCCGAGCACATTTTACTTTTGTTTACGTTTCCATAGATTTCCATGTGGATTTGCTTAAAGGGATTTGCAGATGAGAATTATTAATTTTCTTAAATGCACCCTCAAGAAGTAATGGGATTTGCTGGGGGAAGTATTTCCGGTGGAGAAACATCTTTGATGTTCCGCATTCAAGCGGTCCGATGCTGCTGATGGATGTGTTCCATCGATCACTGAAGGGATAAATTCGTCACAGGTTGAACAACTCGGTCACTCTCGTCGGTCCGTCGAACGTTCCTTGGATATGTTTTCTTTCAAGGCCGCTCGAAAACAGCTCGCAAAACGACCCCGAATCGTGCGTACCTCGAAATCAATCGCGGGTCGACAAAGCAACTTGCTGCTGGAAATTAAGACAAACGAGTGGCATTCGTTCTGGAAACAAATGTTTCCTTCCTCGTCAAAGTCAAAGGAGGGACGTTGAGTCCATTTTGCCTGCGGCGTTGAAACAAGTTAAAGAAGTAACGAAGTCAAAAGTTGTGGCAAAGTTAATTGCTTTCTTCGATGCCTGCACGTGCTCCTAGGAACGCCTACGTTTTCAAAGGTCCTATATGGAACAAGACTAATGCACATAATGTATAATCATTACCAGGACCTCGGTGGGGACTGACTCCATCTTTTCGAGTTGAAATTCTTCACGGAAACAATGGAAATTAATTGCCGTAAAAAATGATTCCCTCTCACGAGCACGTCAGTCCTGAGAAGCGTAGGAAAAGAGTTTCGCAGTTTCGTGATAGAACGCCATGTTATTGTTTCCTCCGAAGACACCTTTCTAATTGCTCGAACGAATACATGCCGATTCGCGAACGAACGATTCGGTCGCGATTCACAACAATTCAGCTGTCAAGCCACGGACGCTTCTTCGTCAACTCCTGTCCGTGCCTCGAAAAGCTTTAAAACTTCCGGCAGTCTGAGAAGCAATCAGCTCTGAAATAATTTCGATTCGAGCAATTTGAAAGTTTTGCTTCTTATTAATTCCCATTAGTCTCGACAGAAGTAATTGCTTTTGAAGGCACATGAATCACAATTGTTTGCGGACACCACGCAGACGGGGTTCTTAACGATAGGAATCCAGCTTGCTTTCCTCTTCGTGGTCATCGTCGTCCTACTTCTGTTGGAGTGGAAAGTTTTCCTTAGGAATTGAAAGTAAAACTAATATTTATTTACAGAAGTCCTCGTGAGTTTGGCTGAGCAGAAACATGCCAAACAAAACTCGGATCTGGAGTTGAAGTGGAGCATCAGTTGCTGAGGAAGCAGAAGGAAGGATGGAATGGAAGGAAAGAATAATACTTCTCTCTTCCTCCGACGTCCGCGTATCGCATCCAATCAATTACCACGAAATCTCGCCAACAAAAGAATGAAAAGAAAAAGCTGAACCTCATTTCAAACCGATTCAAACCCGTTGACCTCGAGCTGAACCGGAAGTGACCTCATGTCTTCAAACTCTGACGATGTTCAAATCCTCAAAACGACGGTATTCGTCCACGAAGAGAATCAAAACATGGGAATATTTTGACCCGAATTTAGAGGTAATAAACGACAATAAATGGCTATAAATGCTAATAAATGATAATAAATGGCAGCCCATCATTCGAAACGCGCCGAGGTCCACACTTCACCCTTAAAAGCGCTCGGATGCAGGTCCCGGCTTCACTTTTCTTGCTCACGATTCGATGCTTTTGAATGGATAAGGATTTCACTTTTCTAAAGGTTGGTTTCGGTTTATAATTGTTCTTCTTTTTATTTATTTATTTATTTATTTATCTACTTATTTATTTATCCATTTATTTATTTATTTATTTATTTATATTTGAAATGAAGATGCAAAAATGGTTCGTAAATAAAATCAAATAAAAGTTATTTACGCGATAATTTGACAAACGTGATAATATATACTACGACATTTATTTTATATTTTCATTTTATTTCTTCCTCGTTTCAATTTCGACATTTTTCGCTCCAACGGATCTGACAGAAAAAAAGATTCGAATTTAAAATTGCGTTGATTCCAGACAGGAGAAGGGTTCAGTTCATCTGTCATCTTCTTACTCATCCTCCTCATCTGCTCGCCAAGGGTGGACGGCAGCGACAATGAAACACTGTGTGAGTAGCATTTCTTCCCCTGGCTTTTATCGCTCGGAAAGGCTTTTTATGTTCAAATGTTGGAAAACATTGCACGCTTGAATTTGGTGCATCGTCAGACAAACGACTGAGGAGCACCGATTCGCTGGTCCGCCAGAAATTCTTGTTTTATGAGCGACTACATTTCTTCTCGATCACAAAGTCACTTTCTCCGAACGCAAGAAGAAGAAGAAGGACGAGAAGAAGAGGAAGATGAAGATGATGATGAAGAAGAAGGAAAGAGAAAGGCACAAATACAGAAATATAGAAAGCCAGAAACAGAGAGACATTGAAATTAGTCAGAAGTTTTGGAGAAATTCGATGCTACTGCTGATGAAAAGAAAAAGTCGTTTGCTCCGTGCAGAAATCAATTCCGTGACTTTTTCGTCAATTTTGCCCTGCCTGAGGAAAATTTTTACTGGAAGGACACACGTGTCCACTGACGACATCCTTCATTCATTCATTCGTTCGTTCCTTCATTTCATCCCTCTTTCTTTCACCTACTTCATCCTTCATTCTTTTCTAAGAAGTTTTGCGACCGGAAACAAATGAACCTCATTGCGACAAAGTCGTCAAGTGTGGCATCAAAGATGAAAAGGCTTCAGACACTTCTTTCACGTGTTCATCCACTTGCCCACCCATTTATCCATCCGTCCATCCATCCATCCATCTATCCATCCATCCATCTATCCATACATCCATCCATCCATTCCCCGCTTGTTAGATCATTCTAGAAATTCAATTCCAGCAGCTTAGAAATTAGTTCACTTAGTTGGTTCTAAATTCTTTCTTCTTGAATAATAAATAGTTTTATTTTGATAAATCATATTTAATGTTAAATCTTATTTAATATCAAATCATATTTAATCTTGAATCTTATTTAATGTCATACCTTGCTTAATCTCGGATGACGTTTAATCTTTAATCATGGCCAATGTTAAGTTGTATTTAATATTAAATATTAAATTCAATTATTTTATTAAATTATTAAATTTAATATTAAATATTTATTATTAAAATTATTTATTTATTGGAGAAAGTTGAGTCAGATGTTGAGATGTTTCCAATGTTGAACGTCCGATTGTTAAGTTAGTTGCGGATATCAAAACAACACAACAACAATACAACGATGACACAACAACAACAACAACAACAACGACAACGCTTGCTCTTGAAATTAAAAGATGATTCATTTTCTGCCAAATATTTCAAAGAATTATCAATAAAAATAACTTAAATTAATAATAAAATTATTATCACATTATTAATATAAACTATTAATACAAACATTATCAAACATTAATATGCACAACCACCTAATAATAATGATAACAACAACATATATTTTATCATAATTATATGGTAAATAAAAAAAAATAATTAAAAGTGACAAACATTTTTTAAAATATTTTCTAATTAATTGATTTTATTTTTTCATGACATCGGAAACTCAAGACATGGGTGAGTATGGATTTCATTGAATTTCATTTTCATGGTGGTTGGAGATAACGACGACGACGATGATGATGATGATGAAGACGACGACGACTACGATGATGATGATGATGAATGTTGTTAATTTCTCCGACGATTAACATTCAATAAAGAGTAAACGTGCAGCTGGCATGACACTTCACTTCAGAAATTAGTGAGTGAGTGAGTGAGAGACTAGGTGAATGAATGAATGAATTAATGAACGAAAGAAAGAAAGAAAGATAGATTGAATGAATGCATGGCGTATGAAATGAAACTATGAAAGGGCTGGGTTTGAAGGTCGTGCCCAGCCTGAGGCGGAATTATGACATTCGACTCGCAAACCTGACGTGAAAAAGCAGGAATAAACAAATACATTGGAAATAAATAAACAAATCGCCCTGGAGAGAAATTCCTCGTTGAGATGTGGAAATGCTCGCCCGCACTTTTTTCATTTACGCCGACAACCAATGGAGCTTCTTGTAATGTTTCATGCTCTGTAATTCACATCGACTTCGTTTCGACTGCAAATACATAAATATATTCTGCTAACCGAACAAACACAAAATTGCTTGCGAAATTCAGAAAAAGGAAACTTAACTGTACGTAACCGTGTGGACGTACGGCAAACGTAATGGTAAAATGTTTATAATTCCTAATTATTTATACTTTAACTTGTAAAGTGAATGAAATTCGAATTAATTAAAATTTAATTGAAAACCGCTTGGCTAATGAAGCGGCAAATGTTTCCGACATTTTTTTTCTTCTTCTTCTTTCATGAAAAGAGCAGCAGAAAAGTCTAAATTTGAAGGTCATCTTGGGGGATTAGACTGGCAATTAAGTCGGCTGCGTGTAGGAATTTTATGGCGGAGTGGCATTTCCATCAACGGCACTCATAAACGAAGCCAGCATCCTGTTACTCCTGGAAAGAGTGATAAATTGTCCGCTCTACGATATCGAAGGTTAACAGCCCAAGCACGGTCCTCGGCATCGTGTTCTAGGAAGAGTAAAAATGTGGAAATGTTGATTTGATTTCTCCTCAAATGACTTCCCCGAATTAGATTTTTAATTCGTCGTTATTGGATTGTTGTTTGTTTGCTTGTTTGTTTGTTTCTTTCTTTTTTTAAGCATTGTTCTGTTGCTGGGAGATTTAGTTTGGTGGAATGTTTTAACAGCTTCGTGCAGGCAGGACTTGGGAATGTCATCTGGTTTGATACCCGATTCGGCGCTGAGTTCGAGTTCATCTTACGACGAGAAAAGTGTTGGACCAATCAACGCCAGGTTTTTGTTTTAAATCTTTCTGACTTAAAACTTTACATTCATAAAGCATTAAAAGAATGAAATAAAAACGTTTAATTATTAAAATAAAACATTTAAATATTGAATTTAATTGAATATTTCTTGAATTTAGCATTTAAATATAATAAATTATTTAAATGAAACGTTAAAAATCCTTCCACTGCATCGAACGAACAAGTTTGACAAATTGATGAATTCATCGTTCATTATCATTATACGTTTATCGTAAGTAGGATTGAACTTCTTCTCGGACGTGAAATGACGATCGTAAGTGTCTTGTTTTGGTTCCTGTTTCTGGTCTCAGTTCGATGCCCCCCTTCGAAGATTTATTTTCTTAGCTTTTTGTCTTTGTGCACCTTCATTAAGTATTCAATGATTCTTTTATGTTGGAATTCATCTTGTAGCTTCTCGTTGAGTGTCTGCTCATTAAGTTCGTTTGTCGTTACGGCAGAAGGTTTGAACGCCGTGGACGACGCTTCTTTTTAGCGGCAGTAGAACGTAAATTCAAATTTAAATGGATTTTATATCCGAACGTTTCCACGGTCTTCATCATCCATTCTAAGATTTACTCCAAAAGGCCATAATGAATTTAAAGCCTCTTTTGGGAATCCAAACATCTACTCCTGCTTTGCTCCACTTTACGACAAATGACACCTGCAATCCTGTTGTGCGTGCAAACATGGCCCTTTTTTTCTTCCAAGGATTGCAAACAGATTTAGTTTTCAAGCGGCAATAACCACATAAAAAATTTTTTTGGTGAAATGAGGTTTAGGTAGTTTTCGACGAAATGTTATTTTTTTTCCCTTCTATACACGGACCGTCATTCGTTGCAAAAAGAGCTTCCATGGAGACACCGAGGTACGAAATTAGAACAGAAGTCGTGTTTGCCGTTCGGCAGAGGAAGTCAGAGACTGTGAAATTGTAATGACCAATTTGCTAGGAGAAGTTGTGAATCACAATCAGTTATATTATTGAAGCACACTTTTCTCAATGAATCGTGTCCGACCGGCGCAAGATTTACTCCTTAATTTGATGCATAATTCAGCGCATTGCCATTTGTCCGTCGAAGAAATGCATATTCATGAAGTGACGAAATTCTCGAATAATAATCAACTACCGATCATAATTCATTCTTTGGCTTTTCGCTAAATCTTATACGTTCACCTGAAAGGATCAGACAAGAAAGAAACGGTGGAGCCTGGTGTCCGAAGTCGCTTGTGGCGAAAGATGTCCACGAGTGGCTGCAAATAGATCTTGGAGGGTTAAAGGTCGTGTCCCTGGTCGAGACCCAAGGAAGATTTGGCAACGGCCAGGTTTGCATATTTTTTTTATAGATGCCCGTGGAAATCTTTTGTTTCATTTTCATATCCAGTGATATGCATATTCATGTACCATGTATATTCATGTACCATGTATATTCATGTAGCACGTTCAATGTCTCTTACTGTTAGATGAAATGCTGGCTGGGTGATTAGTAAAATTGGAAAAAAACCTCGGTACATGGGATTCGTGCTTCATTCAACCCATCCATCCATCCATCCCTCCTTCCGTCCGTCTGTCCATCCATCCTTCCTTTCATCCATCCAAGACTTCTCTGCAGCTTGTGCTTTTATGCTGGCCATTGAATTCGAGATACGATCTTCAGCAAACTCATTCTACCCCTCCACCTATCCGTCCACTTGTCCACCCATGCATCCGTCCCTTCACCCTTACATCCATCCATCCATCAATCCATCCGTCCACCCATCATACTCATTCTGTTCTCATTCAACTCTTCATTTCCTCTCAAACTTGACTGGCTTCCTCATTGTAAGGTGTCTGCAAATGAATATGAACATTGCTGAGCCTCTGAGGTTCTCGACTGAGATTGACTGTTGATGCAATCGGCTGCTTAATTCGATTGGTCGATTGGTTCGCCCAATTCACTTGACCAAAACAACTTCCAACCCTCAAAAAGCATCACGAGACGTGCACGGTCATGATTCACTGGCAACTTCCGACAAAAACTCTACCGCTTATTTGCTGCATTGCATTTGTCACAAACCTCGCGAGAAACTAAACGAATTTTTTCGAAACAAAAACAAAAAAGCGTCCACCATTGCAGTCCATCATCGATGAGTGTCGTGTTTTAGTCTTGTCTTTGTTTTCCAGGGCCAAGAATTCACGCCCAACTACCTCCTCGAATATCAACGCGACAACAGCAGCAGGTGGACGAGGTTCAGGGACAAGAACGATGTCGAGGTTGGAATTCCGCCTTCACTTGAGGCTAATTATACTATTTTATGCTAATTATACCCCTTTTGAGCTAAGCGTACTCTTTTATGCTAATTATACTCTTTTGTGCCAATTATCCTCCTTTATGCTAAACTCCATCTGAGGGGATTCTTGTTATTGTCGTCATTAGGCTTCCTAATATCGCTCTTCGGAAGCCAATGTACGACACCTCAGAAGATTGCAATGTCTATCAGTGGTGTTGGTGGTGGTGGTGATGGTCTGCGATTCCAATATTCTCGATGTTTCCCGATGCTCCTAATGTTCATAATGAGTCCAATTCTTTCGATGTTAAGTTGCATTCCAATTGGTTTCTCCCTGGAAATTTCAATAATGGAGAATTTAAAATTTTCTCTTTTGCTGAAAAATCAAAGCAAAAATTTCGTTCGAGGAGAGGAAAGGCTGAAGAGTTGCCTTTTTATGACGTCTTTTATTGCGAGGTTTTGTATTGTATGGCAACTTTTGAATATTTATGGCTCATTGCCCGCCATATAAATAGTTACTTGCCGAGTTATTGTCTTGACTGAAAAAGGTCACATTTTTTTCTCGAGCGTTAATAACAAAAATAATTGCCAAAGTAACTAGAATAATTTCAGATGCACGAAATCTGCCTTTTAATCATCGAGAGTTTATTTCCTTTGAAAATCTTAATCCGAGCAAATTAAAGTTTACGAAGGAATTCTGCAATCTATTCGAGAAATGGTTACGACTGCTTGTGACCAATTTTCTTTTTGTTGTTACGAAA
This sequence comes from Hirudinaria manillensis, assembly GCA_034509925.1. Classification (NCBI taxonomy): domain Eukaryota; kingdom Metazoa; phylum Annelida; class Clitellata; order Hirudinida; family Hirudinidae; genus Hirudinaria; species Hirudinaria manillensis. The sequence continues at coordinate 5,060,186 of CM067533.1, forward strand.
ATGGCGTCCAAAAGCTGAGAGGACCTCGTCCATGTTGAAAGAATCTTTGATTTATTACTTGAGACTCAACTATTTTCCAGATTAATTGAACGGCTCTAAGCTAAATACTCGCATGAAAGCTCTGCTTTATGCGGTCAGCGATTGTAAATAATTTTAAAAATTATTTCTCTTCGAAATTATTCTCCGAGAACTCAAGACAATGATTGGTGTGCTCATTTTTCTGTGCTTTGTTTGTCTTCCTCCGCCGAGAGGTTTGTTTTTCAGAGAGTAAAAGTGAACGTGGAGTGTATCACAATTTCAAAGACAACAATGCGCATGTCAGAATAGTAAAAAAATAATAATATCAAAAACAACAATAAAGATACCAAAGATAATAACAACGATGTTTAGAATAATATTATAAATGATAATAATATAATAAATAATAACAATATAATAAATAATAATAACAATATAATAAATAATAATAATGTAATAAATAATAATAATAATATAATTATAATATAAATAATAATAATATAATTAAATATTAAAAAATATTATAAATAATAATGAAGTTTTCAATGATAGCATTTTCAATGATAATCTTAAGAGAACATCGTATTGTTTCGAAGCATCTCCAGTTGTTGGGAACCTTGTTGTTATGCAAATGCGAATCAAATGTCTTTTGCATCGGTGAAATGAAATAACCTGCAACGTGAATTGTTTACTTGTTTCTGTACTCAAGAAATCCTGTACTGTATGCATATTCTGTACATTTGCATAAGTGAATTGTAATATTCAATAGAGCGCCCTACGACTGTAAGACTGGCAACTGGGTTATTATCGAAATCACCGTTATAAAAACGTCTTCTTATCGATGCATGAATTCATGATTTTTTCGCGTGCATAGATGTTAAGAGGCAACAGCAACGTGTACATAGCAGAACTGAGGGAGTTGCATCCCGTCGTGATAGCCAGGAGAGTGAGATTCATCCCCTACAGCAGCCACCCCCGTATGGTCTGTCTGAGAGTCGAACTCTACGGCTGTCCCTGGTCGGGTTGGTGCTTATTGCTTTTCTTTAACACCATTTTTCGACACGGGAATCCTTCATTTGTGTAGCGCTGCAATCGTAATTTAAAAGTCGATTAAACAAGGCTTAACTAGTGCTTTCATTTATCCTTCCCTGTGCTACGAGATCCGAGCTTCGAATTTGGAATCTTGTAACCGGGTTTTACATTTCGAGAAGAGAACCAAATTATTCTTGGTAAAGTGTCACGTGCGGATTTACATTTTTTGATGTTTTAAACATTTTTTTTTGTATATTTATGATTTATATTTTGCAAATATAGACTTGTATGTTCGTCGACCGACAACTTATTTCCCCAAATGAAAGGATATTTCGAACATAAATTCGCTTTAATTTATGGATTAAATTTTAAAAAAAAATCGTGAAAAGGTTCGCGAGAAAAACCCGACATTGCAAGACCAGGTCCAAGTGTGGAAAACTCCAGGTGTGTTTAAATTGTGAATCATCCAGGTGCTGTCAGTCGGCAATTATTGGGTTATTCAGTTCAGTCGGGTTCAATTAGAACGGAGTTATTAATAAATTGATTAAGCGTCACCTCTTCATTAAAACGTGAAACGTTAAAAATTAAAACGTATTCTTGATTAAATATTTAATAATTCTCTCGCCTCTGCTTTATGATCCTATAATTCAGAGAAAATCTTTGCAGGGTTTCTTAATAATATGGAATACGATATCTGTCCAAAATTAGCTGCAACTTATGGTAATGCTACCGGCACTGGTGATGACGATGATGAAGAAGAAGAAGATGATGATGACGATGATGATGACTATGATGACGACGATCATGATGGCGGTAGGGCTGGGTGCCTGGTGATGACGGGCGACGTTAATGATGGCCGTGGTGATGAAATATGATGATGATGGTGTTGGTGATGATGATGATAATCGAGGTGATTATGGGGTTGGAAATGATTGAGGAGATAATGATGGATGTGGCGAGAGGAATAATGGAAGAAGCGATGACATGGCCTCCTCTACTGGAAAGCGTTGTTAAAGCGACGTCCCCTCAGATGTCCGCGGCGTGTTTTTGCCAATCATTCGAACAAAGAAATTCCAGGCGGCCATTTCAACCGAGTTTGGAATGTGGCGTGATTATCAGTCGTTGATTCAATCGGTTGTCGTTTCAATCAGTTGTTGTTGGTTGAATCAGTCGTCGTTTCAATCAGTTGTTGTTGCTTCAATCAGTCGTCGTTTCAACCCGTTGGACGGCTCTATTTTTTTCTTTTTTTATCTCGGACAATCTCTCACATCTGACGATAAATTATCTTATCTCTCGTGTCCTGCTACAATTCCATCCTTGCTCTTTTTTTGTCTCTCGTCACAGAATTAAGTCTTCAAGAAGAGCAAGGTGTCGCCAGCGAGCACAAAAAAAACCTGGTGATTAAAATTCACGACTCCTTCCCTGAAATTGCAGAAGAAAATGGAAAAAAAAGAGGAAAGAATTAAATTGAAATGCTGTGAACTCGCAGAACAAACAGGAGGCGGTTTGCCAATTAGGAGGGCATTACAAACGTTGTTCCCAGTTACAAAGATGGCTGCTCTAAATTAAATTAATACAAATATTAATTTAAAAGTAAACTTTTAACGGTTGGCATAATACATTAATTAATTAATTTATTTATTATTATTATTGTTATTATTATTATTAAAAATGCCATACGAATAATTAAAGATAATAACAAATAAATATATTAATGCACAAATTAATGTGCAAATTGGTAAATAAACAAACAAATTAATCGTTATTTCGATTAAATGTCTTACTTGTGAAATAAATATCTGCACTCATAAACTTGATGATATTATCTCAGGAGAGCAGTGCCATGTATTGCCAATAAAGGAAATTAATATTGTTAGGTCTTTAGAAACGAAACGAACTTCAAACTTCGAAAGAACCAACACGCTCCAAACTATCGTTCGACAACATCCGGCCCCGCCTCCTCGCACATCGTCACAACACCTCCACGCCAGCCGAAAAGTTTCTCAGAGCTTTTAGGCGTAACCTCTCTGAGTGTCGAGGAAGTGTAGTCTCAGAATCCGGGACTATTGGCCGTTGGAAGTTTCTTCGTCCTTTTGGCCGACCCCTGGGTCTCCTCGGGACTGTGGTTTGCGCAGTTGTAGAAGTTGAAATGTTCCTTGAATTGGGAGTGGGACCCGGCACCATGCCCGGATCATCGTCTTCCTCTACCCCATGTCTGGGCCTCAATTGTTCGACGTGCCTTTTCAAAGTGGGTCCTTTTGGCACTGCCTGTATTAAGACATGACGAGGACCCAAGACTTGAATCACCACTGCCGGGATCCATCTAGGAATGCGATCCTTGCCTGGACCGCTGCGTTGAACGTAGCATGGCTTCCCGACGGTGAATTGGGTGTTACTCGATCTCTTTGATGTAGGCTTGTTCTGACGGTTTTGTAGTTCCTGGGCAATGTGCGGCACTGAAGGCAAAAGCGCATCTAATTTGCTTCGTAATTGTCTTCCGTTCAGAAGTTCACTAGGAGAGTAACCAGACTCCAAAGGAGTTCGACGATATTGCATGAGGAATTCCTGTAGCGCCTGGATAGTTGGAAGCCGCGATTTCTTCAGGGATTGTTTAAAAGTTTGGACTAATCTTTCCGCCTGCCCGTTTGTAGCTGGATGGTATGGGGCTCCTCTCAGGTGTAGAATACCTCTTTCCCTGAGATACTCTTGAAATTCTGAGAATGTAAATGTGGGCGCATTGTCCGTTACGAGAGTATGGGGATATCCAAAATGAGCAAAATCCTCCTCCAGTAATTCCATAGTCGTTCTGGCAGTTATGCTTGAAGTAGAATGGATGCATGGGTACTTAGAATAACTATCGACTACCACCAGCCAGTTCTTTCCCATGAAATTAACTGCGTGATCTACGTGGATTCTACTCCAAGGTCTTTCTGGTAGCATCCACGGATGATTTGAGAACTTTGGTGGGTTGTTCTGATGTTCCGCGCAAGATGTGCATTTCCTACACATCTCCTCAATGTCGGCATCAATTCCCGGCCAGTAAACAACGGTTCGTGCCAGTTGCTTCATTCTCCTCATACCGCAATGTCCAAGGTGCAATAGACCCATAACGTGTAGTCTAAGTTTCTCAGGAACTACGATTCTGTTTCCGAAGATAAGACAATCATTTTGCACTGTCAGAGCATCTTCCAACTTTTGAAAATGTCGAATTTGTGCATCTACAACTCGAGGCCATCCCTCTTTTAAGAATCGTACGACAGTTGAAATTATCCTGTCGACTGCGCCAGTTGTTAGGTCTTTAGAAACGAAACGAACTTCAAACTTCGAAAGAACCAACACGCTCCAAACTATCGTTCGACAACATCCGGCCCCGCCTCCTCGCACATCGTCACAACAAATATTAATAATAAATTAATAATTAATAGATTAATAATTAATAATTAATTAATTATTAATTGCTATGTTTAATAACCGTTGGTCATGCTGCTTGTCCGACACGATGGATGATGATGACATGATTATTTCATACCTGTTCAACGTGCCAAAGTAACCGAGAAATATATCGAAGATATTGATTCGATGACTATGACGATGATGATGGTGGTGATGATGATGATGATGATGACGATGACGATGATATATAATGCCCTCATATAATATTAAATATTTTACTATATTTTCCACATTTTATCGGTATTTATTTAATAAATAATTTAATGTTAATCATAATTAATAAAAAATTATTTATCCGATGGTGCCAAATATTTATTCGCCGCTGATTGATTATTTCCTGCGGAAACTTTCAATTTCAATGGTTGGTTGGTTGGTGGTTATGCTCTGCTTGTTCTTGTGTCAACACGCTTGAGTTGCTCTCGGGTTTGTGAATCACAAGAATGCAACTAGAAGTTGATAAATGCCCGCTTAGAACATGGAGGCCTTTAATGGAAAATCATTGTTCGAAATTTTCTTGTTGCTGTTGTTGTTGTTGTTGTTCTGAGCATTGGCGTTGTTATTGTTGTTGGACTTGGTTGTTGTTGTTGTTGTTGTTGAACATCGTCGTCGTCGTCTCCAAACTTGTTGTCCGAGACATTTAAGAAAACAATCGCTAACCTGCCGAAGTACGTTCGGAGTTGATGAAATGAAGATTAAATGAACGAAGAACTCGGTAAAATTCTCTTTACCTTTCCGGAAGAAGCAGTTTTTAAGGGAACGTACAGCGAACGACAGCAGAAGAATGTTTGAGAAATTGGTGAACGAACGAAATGCACCTTATGTGCATTGTGCATCAGTGCATCGCATCGACCTGCGTTGAATGTGAATATTAATATGTTATTATTAAAATAAATATGAATCTATTTATATTTATACAGTTGTGACCTCTTTGACCCCTCGAAAACTCGATGAAAACTTGATATTGCTGGACATTGCGGCCAGTCATTAATTTCGTAACTAATTCGAAAATTTATGACGACGACAATGATAATGATAGCGATACCATTGGCGGTAATGATAATGATAGTGATAGCATTGATGGTAATGATAATGATAACCATGTAATGATAGTTATGATGCTGGTGACGACCAGGGGTGGAAAATATCATGATTTATTTTTGATTTATGTATCTGGTGTTTGTTTTTAGCAAGAAAATGTAATGTATATTCTTTTCAAATTTTCATGGAATTTTAGATTATTTGATTAGTATAAATTATTATTATTATTATTATTATTATTATTATTATTATTATTATTAACATGATTTTAAATTATTTGATATAAATGAAATAAAAACATATCCATAACTTTCAGTTTTTTCTTTGTTAATTAGACGGTGAAATGTGAAATTTCTTAAATACATTATATAAATATACAAATAATAGTTGCTGTTATCGCCGTACTATTATTATTATTATTATTGTTATTATTATTATTATTATTATTATTATTAATATTATTATTATTATTATTATTATTATTATTATTATTATTATTATTATTATTATTATTATTATTATTATTATTATTATTATTATTATTATTATTATTATTATTATTATTATTATTATTATTATTATTATTATTATTATTATTGTTATTGTTGTTGTTGTTATTGTTGTTGTTGTTCCACTTCTTCCGTTCTCTGATTTGTTATTTATGGATTATGTGGATAACCGTTTGCTTCAAATTGTTTATAATTTATTGTTTCATGTAATTAAGGTTTTGGAAAAGATAAGTAGAAATGCGAATAAATAAATAAACAAATAAATAGATGAACGAACAAATTTAAATAAAAGACACTTTAATTACCGATTTAAACTTTAGTAATAAACTTAAAATGGCTGACTGACTGTTTATAATTACTAAATATAAAACAATTGATTCCAATCCTCGATGATTGTGATTTTCCAGAGGTTATGGTGAGACTTACTGATTTATCGCATGATATATATCGACCTACCCTGGTGACGATGACGACGACTAAGTCGACTAAGATGATGATAATGATAACATCAACAACAACAACAATAGTAATAAAAAATAGTAACATAAATAGTAATATAGATATAAATAGTAATATAAATATTAATATTAATGTAAATATTAATGTAAATATAAATATAAATAGTAATACAAATGCATGAAATAAATAAGCAATAAGCCACTCGCTTTCAACCGACCAATTGATCAGAAACTGAAACTGAAAGTGAAAGTGAAAATGTTTGATGAAAGCGATTCACGTTCAAAGCAAGGAGTCCACATTAAATGGTCGTTGATTATTCCATTCTTTCAACTCTCCACAACAACGCAATTGTAAATGACCGATTAATGGCGTCCGACCACTGAGGTTTTTAGCGGTCAATTTTTATGGAAATTTATATTTATTATCCCCTTATTTTTATGAAAATTTTAATTTATTATCTATTTTTAGGGAAATTTTAACTATTAATTAAATTAATTAATTTATTTATTATTAAATTACATTATTATTATTATTATTATCTATTTATTTTTTCGGTAATTCTTTTTATTTCGCACAAAAAAAAAGAAAATATATCCCGAGATTGTAGATATTCAAGAAAATAATATGTAAATGCTCTAAAATATCGTACTGGACTCCTTAATAACGTGTCCATTAATGCGTCTCTTCAATTATTCATGAATACAATTTCTTGGCAAAAAAATCATTGAAATTAAAGTTTTCTTCGATACAATACTTGATTCAGTTTGTAAATTTCAACTTGTAATCGATTATTTTATGAAAAAGAAGTTTGTTTTTCTTTTCTTTTTTTTTTATTTCGGTGCACTTTATGACATCTTTTGTTGCAGGACAAATATTTGTAAAATTCCAATTATAATTCGTTGAATCTCTGTGGATAATGCATATAAATATATAAATGTGTACAACATGCAACACCGTACATTCATATTTATCAATATTTATATATATATGGTATTATTTTTTTGGTATAATTTTGTGTTATTAATAGAATCATTTTCAGATGGGGTCATCTCCTATGACGTCAGACAGGGAGACAGAAGAAACCCCGATTTAGAATTATACGACTTCACTTACGACGGCCTCCAAGCAAACAACCAGCTTTCAGGGGGTCTGGGTCAACTGACCGACCTTGAAGAAGGTCATTCCAACCTGAGGGTCAACTTGAATGGACTCCAAAAACGAGCATTCGAGTGGGTGGGGTGGAAGAGTGACTCGACAAACAGCAGTCAGCCCCTGGAGATTATTTTCCATTTTGAACAACTCAGAAACTTCAGCGAAATTCGGTTTGGTCATTTTATTTTTTTTTTCAAGAAAACCTGTTGAATGTTAATGGAATCCTTTATAGGAGGAGTTAAGAATTCGGAAGCAATTACGAGGGCTTATTTTCTTGTCTTTTCTTCAGCATGTTAGATTTGGATGAAAAGAGGTCGCATGTGCTTTGATACCAAAAGATGAAGAAATTAAGTATCAAATATTATTCGTACCGATCGATAGCGCAAAAAATTGTTAAGAATGCCAGTACGTGTGGCAGCAGATGTTTGATTTATTTATTTCTGAACACTATCATTTCCTCCATCATTCGTTTCCTAGTTTTTGGAGATTTTTGATGTAAATTGCTTAAAATTCCCGTCAAGGAAATCTTTGCAACTTCAGGATTCACATGAGCCACTTGCCAGCCAAAGACATATCGATCTTCAAAAGTCTTCTGGTGTACTTCAGCATCGGAGGAAGCCATTATAATCACGAGCCACTCATTTACGAAAGCCACGCGGAGTCATACAAACCGGACTCATCCTTCTACCTCAACATTCCACTGACCGGAAGATGTGCTCGTGCGCTCAAACTGCATCTCCACTTCCGCTCCAAGTGGATGATGATCAGCGAAGTTCGATTCGTCTCTGGTGATTATCCACGCTGTTGTCACTTCATTCGTCACGTCGCTATCGGACATCAATTGGGCTTGACACTGGTCCTGTACAACTGTTGTTTCATCTTTTTCGCATTTCTCTTATTCTTTTTTTGTTCTATCCGACCTTCATTATTTGATTAATAATTCAACTAAATACCTTAGAGATAGACAGACGGGGAATTAAGAGAAAGGATAGCCTTCTATATCATTACTTTAACGATTCGATGTGGCATGCAATGGACGTATTTATTTACGAGTATTTTATGATTATGAATATAAAAAGATCAATAGAACAGGTATGTGGGCTCCCGCCGTAAATAATGTCACTTCCACCATTCGCCACACATTCGGGATATCCTCTGACATAAAAACCCTTCAATCTAAACACTTCACCTTTTTCCAGTCGTTTTTTAATGTTTTCTTTTACTAAAAGTAAACTGAGATTATATGAATGAGGGATTAATGGCACCAGCAATTCGTTTCAGGTGTAAAGGTATTAAATTAATGCGTTGTTTACTTCTGAAGAACCGGTCGTCACTCCATATCCCGACGAGGCGGATTACTTCACCCCGGCAAGGACTTCGACCGATGGAAATATTCCGTTGAATTTTCCTCAATCCACAATTGACGTGCAGAATGCGAGACACTCTCACGGAGTCATTCATCACGGTGCCAGTTCATATTTCATGGCTTTGTCCTTTTTTTATTACTTACAATCTTTCACCACATTTTTCACTTTTCACGTCGGAATTTTTCTTCGACATGTTTTATTTGCGCCGAAACCGCAGGACGGCTTCGTTTTAATGACGCTTTGTTTGTGTTTTTTTTTATCTCAACACAACAGAAGTCATAAAAGTCAAGTCGTCCGAAGAGGGGCTTCCTGGCAATCATAAGCGGCCGTTTGGTGACGCTCTCATCGGCGTGGTCATCGGTTCCATAGTTACGGTCGTTTCCACGGTTTTGGTGGTCCTTGTCAGCTGCTTGGCATGCAAGAAGAAGAAGAAGTTCAATCGTACTGTGCTCGATTCGGTGCTTTTCAGTTCGGAGGATGGTTTGAGTCTGCAGAAGCGTGCCCCTCACTCCTTGAACGGCGGTGGCAAAGTCATGAAAGGCAATGTCTATAAATCGATAGCCATGAGCGAGCTGCTCGATAAAGAGGATTGTTTCTACAAAACGTCTCATCCGAGGATGGAAGGCCCACTAAGTCTTTACGACCTGCCTGTGGAGCACCTCAATGGAGGCTCTAAACACGCAATTAACAGCTCCACGCATCGAGGTTTTAATTCTGCTTAGCATCATTTCCATTCCTTTAAATTATCGTCTTTTACAAGGTGTATTATGTAAATAAGCTCATATTCAGTGTTATGTCCAAACTCTTTTACATTTGGGATAATTTAAAGTTAGTAAGGATTTCTAAAATATACGTATATATGTAAATGCCCGATGACCAGGAATGGTCTGGCTGCCTGGGGGAGATTCACTGGTATGTGGGAATTATGTAGTGAAGGAAAGTTACATCTATAAAGTTGCTTAAATGAAACACTGCTCATACTAGAGATGTTATTATTAAACTAGTTGCTTCAAAACTCCTCAGACATAAAATGTATATATAGTTTTTATTTTCAATGCTTAAAGAATGTTGAAGGATTTTTATTGATTGACTTTGACAGATTATGCTGGAAGCTCCTTCAGCAAGAAACATGGAGCCTCAAACCTCTGTTCCACTATTTCTTCTCAGCCATTTTATTATTCTGGCAACTTTGATTCCTCGCTTGCTCTCTACAACATTTCAACATACGACCCGCTCATACAAGCACTTCCAAAGAAAAACAAAAAGGATAAACAATCTGGCATTCAAGGACCGACTGGCACCTCGACATTTTTGTACTCCTTCTCTCATGAACTTTGGGACAGGGTGACTACAAACATTGACTTTCTTAGCAATGATGTCAAGTTCATTGAGAAAATTGGAGAAGGACAGTTTGGGGAGGTTAGTTTCAATCCATGGCTTTTGGTTGTCTTTAAGGATTGATAGGATTCAATTGATTTCTAGGTGTACCTTTGTGAAGCTTTGGGAGCTGACTCCAATGCAAATAGCAAAGCCATTGTTATGATGAAATTTCTGAAGCCTTATATGTCTGAAAAGATCAGGTGCGGTAGACCATTTTCAATTATGGGTTGCATTTCCTCTGGGCATCAAATTATTTTGTCATGGATTGGTATAATAGTTTATTAAATAAAAACTTTTGCCAAAAATTCCCATACTTAAGTTCAATGGAACTGGGTTTTTTTTGTCTCACAAAGGACTTTATGTTGTTTATTGCTGTAAGTACTGAGCTTTTCAACTGAAATCATCTTAAACATAATATCCTACTCACTTTCAGACTAATGATCAAACTAGCAGCAAATTAATGAGCCTTTGAAAGAATATGGAATTGCAAAATTTGTTTAATGCAATGTTTAGTTTTTTAACGTATGGTCACTAACTTTATTTGGCAGATTTTCTTGTTTTACTTTTTGATTTCAGGTGATTTTGGTTGAAATAATTCTTCATAAGTAGAGTATAAAAGAGAAATAAAATTCTACAAATTATGTATTTTAAAGCCCATTAAAATTGTAACCATGTTTAATGCCATGTGAAGGCCTAGATGACTCAATTAATGTCCTATTTTGTATCGAAAATAAATTATTAATGTACAAATAAAAATAATTAAATAATTTCATATAGAGGAGAATTCCTCAAAGAAATTTGTTTGGAAAGTGGTCTTGACAACTTGAACATACAAAAATTACTTGGCACATGGGAGAAAGATGAGGGCTCTTTGGCTGCCATCTTGGAAAATCCTGAGCATGGAGACATTTTCCAGTTCATGCAAGATAAGATTGTCGAGGAGAAGCAGCACAAATTATACAGAAAAGAACAACACTTGAGGTGAGATGCGATTTAAAATAATCATCATCATCATCATTGCTGATCAGATTAATTTGTTTGTCATTGAGTGGCAGAAAATGTTAATAGATGTCAATTAATAATGGCAGTGCCATGTTGTTGGAATGATTTTCTGGAATCGTGTAAAAAAAAATACAAATTTCCATCGAAGCAAGTAATCAGTCACAGTTGGCCGGCTTTTTTAGATTCTTGAGATCTGGAGATAAACTCAGTTCAAAGTCATCAGAAATGATGTTTCATGCCACTTAAATGCATTGGCTCAATTGATTGATCGTCTTTTTTCTTATATGTCACGGACCACCAGGCCTTTACTTAGGAGTGCATCAGTTGTCAGAGTTGTGCATCTAAAGAGAAATTAAATAATAATTAATTGCAAGTAATAAAATTACTTAAATTAACGTTTTGGTTCACTTCTACAATTTGTCCCATACATCTATTATTTAATCTCCTCTTCCTGCATTTGTTGCTTTTTTTAGAAGGGTCGGTTTGGAAGAACATAAAAGATAAAGTTATCATATGATTGATATGTGCAATAAAAAAATAACTGATTGATGTTTAAGGGATTGATTCCTCCTCCTCCCCCCCCTTCTCCATTTGAAGGTCAAACCAAACCACCCTGTTGATAAAATACCAATTGAATTAGTTGAATTACTTGTAATGGATGGCCCTCCTTCTATTTCAGCTCTCAAGATTGCAGAATATGAAAGCAATTTGGTGTTCCTTCAATTTATTAGTTGATTTTTTAACAATAGAAACTTGAATAAAATATATCAAATACATTTTTGCCACAAGTTAATTATAAAGTGATAGCAGTACTTCAAAATATGTCTGAAGTTAAGCCAACACTTGCAGCAGATTAGAATTACGAACAATTACAAATACAAAAACACGTTATCATTTCATGACTAATTCCGAGCTCAATCATAAGATGCTACGTCAGAACGATTGTTGAATCATATCATAATCTTATTACATTTTTATGATTCAATGTTATGTTAATATTGCAGTTATGGCTGTTTGCTCTACATGGCAAGTCAGATTTCATCAGGAATGAAGTACCTCGAATCCCTGAACATAATCCACAGGGACCTGGCAGCCAGAAATTGTCTTTTGAGCCACCACTTCACAGTAAAGATTTCTCATGTTGCCATGTGCAGATCCCAATACATGGATGACTATCCACCTGTAGGTCCTTCAATGCTCCCATTACCCTTAAGATGGATGGCTTGGGAATCATCTGTTCTGGTAAATATTTATGGATATTTCCATTATTTACATACATACATTTATGTTATAGATTGTAGAAAGGATTGGATTGTAGAAAGATTATAAATTACCCATCCATAGCAATGGGAATGTTCATTGGCAAATAAAATGCCATTTGATAATATTTTAGGTTATTCTTGTTTCATTTGCATTAGAAGCTTCAAGGTTTTTAGAGAATAACAAATAATCTTGAAGCATAAATTCATAACAGGACATTAGCAACAGTTAAAATCATAAAATGAATCTTTCACCTATCTTCTAAAACCATCACCATACATCTTTGTCATGGTTGAATATGAATTACAATGCCATAATTAACATTAATAATAATAAGATTATTATTATTCAGGGTAATTTCTCATCAAGAGGTGACGTATGGTCATTTGGTATAACCCTTTGGGAACTACTGGATGGCTGCAAGAATCGACCCTTTCACCTGTGGAATGATGACAAGCTTTACCTCAACATGGTCAACCTCAGACATGATTCAAATAAAGGCCCATTCACTTGCCAGCCCAAGCCATCCATATGTTCAAAAGAAATTTACGATCTCATGAAGACCTGTTGGCACGTGGAAGCTCAAAATAGGCCAACTTTCCAGGAGATTCACATGTTCTTGGTACAAAAGATATCTGGTTACAATCCCACAGATGACTGGTACAACATATTTCCACAATGACAAGAGATTCTCACTTTGCTTCATGATAAACTATATTTGTGTATTAACAGAAAATTATTTTGGAAATGTTTGGATGATGAAATAAAAGCAGATTTCCTAATGTCTACTAGTAACTATTCTACTACCACTAATGCCAATAGCCAGAGATAGTAAACTCTCCCCACACAACACTAAAGTTCCACTACACTTAGGTATTACAAAAACCCTCAGCACATTGCACCCTGCAAAATCAGAAGCAACCCACTTTGCAGACTTTACTGAGCTCCTTTGCCGCTTTACCAATTTGTAATGCCAACTCGAAACATCATCCAAAACTCATTTCAAACAACAGGAGATATAGTCTAGTGCAAGTGAAACTGATAATGTATAAATACAACCTCTGTAGCTTTTGCATACACAATTCAGATAACTAAGTTCATTCACCAACTCAGAACCCAAAATTGCCAAACACATTATCATATTTTTCAATTTTATTCAGAGTCAGGAACAGCACCTTATGCCTTGACAGCATAAACTCTTTCAGGGTATGCGATCCTCTTCTTCATCTCCTTAGCAGATTTAAGGTTAAGCTCGTATGGTGTAAGAGCTCTCCTCATAGCCCTGGTCAACTTTTTGCGGAGATCCTTTGGCTTGTGGGTTTTCTTGGCATAAAACTTCCTCAAGTTATCTTTCTGTGTCTGGTTGATAACAGTAAGAACTCTGGCGATAGACTTGCGAACGGCGCAGCTAAAAATAACGACGCAGCATTGTAACGTGGTGCAATGAACAACTAATTAAAACAAACTCACATCTTGGCCAACTTGGAAGCAGCACCACCAGTGACTTTAGCAACCCTCAACTGAGACAGCTCCTGTCAACGAAACAGTGTTTAAAATCCAAATTACTACTACAGACCAAATACTAAAAATACAAACAGTCTTCAGATCGTTGAGCTGCTTCTCAAGCTCGTCCTTCTTCTTTCCGCGAAGATCCTTAGCCTTAACTTTAACCTATCAATAAATTGATTAATTACGGTTACTTGACTAAAATCCATTAATTGATATTAACAGGCATCCAACATCGAAATTCGTAAATATAATCCAAACACGTAAAGAGCAGCACGCACCATTTTCGCAACACGACAAAAAGGAAATGGACGATTTGCTTTTCTTCCTTCAGCACATGCCGAAAATAAGAATTCAAAAATGTAGTTGAATTAATTTATGTTGTAACAAAATATTATAAAAATAATTTATTCTACATTACTTTATATTTTTCAGAATATTTAATATCATTATCTAGGAATCTTTTTTAAATGATTAAGTCTTCTTAAAATATTAAGTAGATACATACATATATATATATATATATTTATTTATATTGCAAAAATAATTTAAACACAAGCTATGAGCTCGTGAAAATAAGCCGGCTATCATAATAATTTTTTGTGATGAATGGAGATATTTTGAAGAGACTCTCACAGCGAGGATACTTAAACTTAATTGATGTTTCATTGATATCTCTTTATTTAAATATATAGTGTTTTAATCTCAAATAATATTAATTAATTTTTGATTTAATTCTTAAACTAATTTCACCTAAGTATACTCAATCCTCTAGGTTTTTCTCCCTATTGAAAATGTTGTCTTCTTGAGAAGGATATCCTTCTAAAGTTCTAAAATCAAGATGTGTGACTGGTAATAGAGCTGTATGTAATAGAAATAGGTTGAATAGACGATTATTTTAGAATGCTATCCCCAACAAATTTTTGTAACCTAATTTTACTGTCCGTTTTGCTTTTCTTATGCTATTAACTTGTCAGAATGGTAAGCTTCATCCGTGTCATAGTTATCCGAAGTAACCTTACTAGAAGATGTGATGATAGCATCAGCGCAAAACGAAAATTTTATTCAAAACTTAACGGACCTCACGAGCCAAGCTATAGAAAGTTAGAAAAATCCGTGAAATTATCATAAACTTTTAGGATTCACCATATATACATGTAGTTCATGAAGTATTTCATATTTTTTATTTTGTTAGTATTAAGCATTTAAATTCGCTCAATGCGTTTGCTGCTGACCCAAGCGCAAACTATCGCCGTGCGACACGGCAGAATGGTTAGCAGTTGGAAACAGTCATTGTGTAGCGTGTTCAGAACATATCCTGACTCGTTAAGGAGAGCCCCTGTCCACGGGGTTGCAATAACGACGGCTGATTAAAAAGTGCTTTCACACTAGAACACACAAGACAGTCAAAATATTGATTTAATACCAACGACTTTCAAAA
Organism: Hirudinaria manillensis; assembly: GCA_034509925.1. NCBI lineage: Eukaryota > Metazoa > Annelida > Clitellata > Hirudinida > Hirudinidae > Hirudinaria > Hirudinaria manillensis. The sequence continues at coordinate 5,075,803 of CM067533.1, forward strand.
CGGCTGTATGACGCTATTGAGTTTGTGGCAAAACTGACAAGAGTCGTATTAATGATATCGATATTTTTGGAATGAATCAATACTTTACGAAAATTAATTGTTTCACAGCTTAAAGAAATTACCAATTTATTATTTCCATGTGTGTCAAATCCATTGATACAGAAAAAAAACCACATCTGTACCCACCAATCAGCAGAGGCAGATTTAATCTTTAAATTTTATATTTGCACAAACTTTTGACATTGTCTGATCTGCCTCTCTCTTATAGTGATATCCAGATCAGTGATTAGAAAAAAATGTATCACTAGACTGTTCGCATGAAACTTCACGAATCTTTCTCAGAATTAAGAATAAAAGTATCAATTTTCCAAAGCAGTCATATTAGACAAATTTATTTAAACTTCAGGCAGTTAAAACATTTAAGAGAAATGAAACAACGTAAACACTTATGCTGTTACCAAGTACTCTGTAACACTGCTGATGTGTCATGCATTTCGGAAATACTGGAATTATAAGTTTAATTAATTAGATGATTCATCTGATTAGCTTTTAATTAGAGTGTTAGTTATGATAAGGTAAGATCATACTCCTCCCCAGATATTGAACTTAACAAATTGCTTGTATCTTAAATGATAACTTAAATAGGTAGTTTCACCTAATGTATCCGGGAATGACATGAGATTAGCTATTTCCCTTGGAGTGAAAAACCTGAGCTTCAACTTTTCAACCTCTTCAATAAATTCTGGACATTCCTCATTATGTTGGTATTTCCACTGATCAAGAAAACACAACATTCATTGAAGGCAAAGATAAATAGAAGGTCAATTTAAACAAATTTGAAGCAACTCATTCTGACCAAATCAGTCGTTGATGCTTGCATTTGTACTATTGAGCCCGCTTTTTCAATATGCCTGCCATATCTGTCAGTGGCAATAGTAACAACTGTAATGTCATTTAATTTATCCATCTGATAGTTTCTATTAACTGAATTCAATTGCCAAATTAAAAAAATTACCCTTTTGTAAAACAGCAACAAGTCTGTGAATCTTTAGATACAAGATCCATGATCCAGAACTTTTTGAAAAATTTTTTGTCGATGAGGAATTGATTGAAATAATCATCATTTGCCTTTTCCAGATAATTATTCAAACACGGAACAACGTCGCCACCGTTTAGTGAATTTGGATGATCATTTTTCTCCGGAGTTGCTTCAAGGAATTGGACGATTTCGCCAATGTCCGAAATAAGCTAGATTATATAATTTAAAGTAACGACTTTGTGCGAAACAAAATGAGAATGAAGTCAAACCTCAGATCTGATTTCAAATGGAAATGTCAGTGGGTTCAATTTTGCAAGCAAGTAATACCGTTTCCTAGAGTTTGGAATTTTAAATTGAGTCGGGCATAGCATGAATTCCTACAAGCATGTTAAATCTGTAACTGCATTTACAAAATATACGCTAGATTCATGTAAACAACCTGAATGTTGTAATTAAGAGCAACAAGTACTTTTACAAATTCTGTCCTCATTTGAGAAGTCTCCATTCCTCTCACATTTTCTAGCAAAATTAACTTTGGTAAATTCTTCATCCTAGTGATAAAATATTATGAATAAGTTTTTAACAATTATTTATAGTTCAGTTTATTCAATGAAAACAATTAGATAAAATACAAATTGAATGCAAAATGAATAATTTACACTGTTTGAAAATTTTTGAATAAAATTATAAAATTCACATTTAACCATGAAGACAATTTCACATGAAATAATAAAGCAAATAAAAACAAAAATAGGCAAAAACTCAACACATTAACAATTTACCTTGGCAATAAATCTGCAAAATGCTGGAATGATTCAGTTCTTTTGTCTCTCATATCTTTTTGTTTTCCAATTACAGTAAAGGGTTGACAGGGAGGACTCATAACCACCATGTCTGCATTGAAATTATCAAAATCTTCTTCATCTAAAGACTGTAGATTTCAAGCATAGTAAATATCATTCAGTTCTGAATTGGCCATTGATAGCAGTCAATAGAAGTTACTGTTGCAGAGAAATCTCTCCAGGCAAAAAAAATTTATTCAAATACCACTTATTGTGCCACTTGAATAATATTGTATATAGCATTAAAACAATATTTCATGAATAAGGTCAAAATTACCACTAACAACTCCTCAATTAGAGCAATATGGAAAAAGATTTACCAACACTGAACAGACATAAGGCTATAATAAATTACACTTACTGTAAGGCACTTGGATATTAAAGTAGTGTTTGGAAAATTTGCCTGATAAACATTATTGCACACCGGATTAATGTCAATTGCTGCCACAACTTCATACTTCAACCTAGACCCTTAAAATTCAGATTCTATTATTCTAATTTCATTTGTATATAATATTTGTATGAATTTACTTTCTAACGCAAAATGCATCCCTCCAATACCGCTGTACAATTCTACAACTCGTAGCATTTTCTAAAATACTTATTATCCTGATTTTTGGATTTGTTCCAAACGACGGTGAAGTTGGCAAACTTTTTGAACGTCTGTAACTCAGGAATGGAGAGAACTAGAATAAAAATTATTTTTTTTATCTGATACATAATGATGACAGAAATGATGTGGATATAACAAAAAATTTATATCTTTAACGGGAAATTTAGTACAAGTGGTTGATGCTCAAAGCCGATTTGCCGAAAAACGGAGATTCCCTCGAAATTAAAAAAAAAACACACAAATTAAAGGTATTCCCGATCGATAAGCCCTCTCTATTATCGCTCACAACAATGGAGCAACCATAGCTCCACCCCCCATACATAATTTATTAATGTAGCTCCTCCTCCCGCTAATTTGTAAAAAATTGTATATATTTTCTTAAAAAATATACGTTCAATATTTTAAAAATACTCAATCAAATTAAAATCAAGTAAAACAACACGTAGCTCGGCTAAAGTGAACAATGACAAAAATTGCGCGGGATCTGACCGTCCAATCAGAGGCTTCTGGAAAATATGACTATTAGTTATTTCTCCACCCATCAAATTCCACATAAAGTAAAGCATATTTATATACAAAGACGCTCTTGCCGATAGTACGACAGTACGTGCTTCCAGGTAAGATGTCCTTCGCACATCTCCACATGTTCTCGACGGAGTTCGTGTTGACGCCGTTGGGGGCCACAAACATCAGGGAATGGTTCACAGTGGCGTGATCTAATCCAGTCACTGCCGGTAAGTTTCTGTAGGCCCCCCACTGATCGCTCCAGACAGTAGTGCCTATTAAAAGGAAATTAAAAGTTAATTCGTTTATTCCACTGATTTACAGAATTATCTAAGTTTTTCTTACCTGGAAGCACGTACTGTCGTACTATCGGCAAGAGCGTTTTTGTATATAAATATGCTTTACTTTATGTGGAATTTGATGGGTGGAGAAATAACTAATAAAGTCATATTTTCCAGAAGCCTCTGATTGGACGGTCAGCTCCCGCGCAATTTTTGTCATTGTTCACTTTAGCCGAGCTACGTGTTGTTTTACTTGATTTTAATTTGATTGAGTATTTTTAAAATATTGAACGTATATTTTTAAATATAATAATATATTTTTTAAGAAAATATATACAATTTTTTTACAAATTAGCAGGAGGAGGAGCTACATTAATAAATTATGTATGGGGGGTGGAGCTATGGTTGCTCCATTGTTGTGAGCGATAATAGAGAGGGCTTATCGATCGGGAATACCCAAATTAAAAATCTACATTGAATTATCTTTCTAAAAAAAAATACTTTTCGATATTCCGCTTTCCGTCAGAGTACCTCAAAATTTATTCGAAAATCCCTAAATTTTGTTTACATTGCCACCGAAGATAACGAATGTGTTAAATTTAACAAATATTTCTAATTTTAACAAAAGTTATATATCAGAAATAGCTCCGATCCCTATAATATGACACAATTTAGTTAGAAAAAATTATTTAGATTAATGTTAAGCGTGTTTTGCTTGATCAGGCTGAGATCGTGCAAGTCACCGGTTATAAAATGAGGCATTGCAATCAAACCCAAGTTTGTGCCAAAAAATCGTCAACAATTTGAAAAGATCGTAAAAAGACCTTTCAGAAAATACACGTTACAATTATGTGGCATCGGTTTAATAAGCTCTGTGACCTTATAAATGTTTCCTAGCAACCCACATCGTTAGGCAAGCTTTCCTCTCTGATTTGTGCCAAAAATCTGTTTATGTATTCTAATAAACCGTTAAATTACCTTTCAGAAAATGTAACATGCAACGCTAGAGACCCGGGGTTTTCCCGATCGGTTGTACCCCCTTATTTTACTTGCATCATACGAGCCAGCAAACAAAATGCATGAACACGGACTAAGGAAATCGCTTGCTATAACTCAAAACGCAGCAGTTCCACTGAACCAATTTTAAAAAATAAATACATCAAACTAATTAGGAAACTATCCTCAACAATTCGTATCTTCAAAATTTTCTTGTAACTCCATCTATTTAGTTGATTGGGCTAAAACGTCATGGACCCCTCCCTGCGCTTGTTGAGTCAACCCGGGAACCCAAAACGCAGTAGTTCCACTGAATCAATTTTGAGAGTAAATGCATCAAACGAATCAGGAAACTATCCTCAACAATTAGTATCTTTAAAATTTTCTTGTAACTCATGTGGCCCTAAACCATTGACCATTGGTTAAAAGTCTAGGAAAAAATCGATAGCCGGCGAAAATTGTTACTCAAAACTAAGCAGTTCAACTGAACTAATTTAAGAAATAAATATGTCAAATGAATTAGAAACTATCCTCTATAATTTATAGTTTTAAATTTCCTGTAGCTCCAGTTGTTAATTTCATTTGACCCAAAATGTTTCTCCATTGGACGTTGATAACGGCCATTATTCAAATAATTTAAATTTCAAATTTTAATATCCACTAAATTTTAATTTGAGCTTTTAATAGTCGCTCCAGTCTGGAACGTGACGGCATAAAGGGGCCAAAGAGAGCCTTCCAAAGCCTAGGCTTTTGAGTCCGCACATGGAAACCGACAGGGACATTCGGCTGAACACCGGATGCCGCCCACCCCCGGCATCATGTGGTCAGCAAGTGCACATACGCCCTTGCCCATGGTCGGTATACGTGGCGACACAATCAGGTCCTTCGAGAAGTGTGTGAGGCCATAAGAGAAGCAGCAGTAACCAGAGCAAACTCGCGCGCAATTTCCAAGCAGCGGAAGATTTACTTCCTGCGAGGGCTGCGCACACCTCTGTAAAAAAGCGATGTAAAACGCCAAGAAAGGACATCCTTGCACAGAGGCAAACGATTGGACAGTCGCAACCGACTTAGAAGGAATGAGGCACTATCCACAGGTGCTGATTGAGAGTGGCAAGAGGCCGGATATGGTGTTGATGTCACCGTCGTCAGATGCCATCATTTTGGTGGAGTTGACGGCCGTATGGGAGGACAGAATGCAATATAGCAATGCGCTGAAAGCGGAAAAGTATGCAGATCTGGCGGTGGACCTGGAAGCGAAAGGGTTCAGAATTGACCTCTTCCCAATATAAGTTGGCGCAAGGGGCGTAGTCGGCAAGTCGACGTACGCATTCCTCACGAAAATAGGCCTATCTAGCCGAGAAAGAACGAAGACGATGACAAAGATGTCTGAAGCGGCGGAGGCAGCTTCGTTCTGGATCTGGCAAATGAGAGGCAAGGAAACATCTTCGGATGCCACAGCGAAAGGACCGGAGAAAGCCGCCGATCTCCGGTCAGAAAAGAACCACCGAAGCAATTCATCGCCCGAGAGGCGCGGAGCTAGTGACGGAAATGTCTTTTACCGTGCGCCGCTTCAAAAAAAATTTAAAGACCAAGTCGATACTGTTGGGCGACAGGGATGACGGAAAGAAGGCCCCGGAGAGTCGTAGGGGCTAGGTGGTGCCGCTTCAGCGGGTGAGTGCATCGACGAAAGAAGCCAACGAGAGCTTTTTAATAGTCGTTCCAGTCTGGCACGTGACGGCATAAAGAGGCCAAAGAGAGCCTTCCAAAGCCTAAGCTTTTCAGTCCGCACATGGAAACCGACAGGGACATCCGGCTGACCCCCGGAGAACGTCAGGAGTTTCAAAGGGCCGAAACGTTCGAAGATGGAGACCTTCTCTGAGGATCCCTGTCGGAAAGCTCCGAGGAGGAGTTCCCAGCATCCCGCGTATATAAGTGACCATTGCAAGGAAAACTTTTCCTTTTTTCCACTGGGAATCTTGAGACTGATCTTTTGATTGATTTTTGATTTCTATATAACTTTATAATATAACTTTACGTTTTTCTTTGATGTGCTTGTGCTTGTAATTTTCAGAGTTTTCCTCGCAGTACAGAGCTTGGCACAAAAATAAAATTGCTTAAAAATAAATTTCCAATTATTGGAGGATAAAAAGTTTTATTTTACATAGTTATTCAATTTTCAACTTTATCTCCAGCCTCTATGATACCAACGTTGTAAGCTGACAACGCTTCATCACAACTTCAACGCTGAACTTTCCTCGGGTGAATTTGTTCAAATTTTTGTCGTTGGTTCACAAAGGGGGTCACCATCTCCAATATTAATTGCGGACAGGCCGAGGTCTGTTTGCTTGATCGCTTAAATGTTGCTATCAACAAACAAGCTCAAAGGTCCATGGCTTATACCCAGACAGCAATGATATCCGGACCAGAACATGGTTAGGAGCCGGCATTGCATGGCCGGGTCTGGCCTATTACAATTCTTATGCAGGACCAGTTAAACTCGGCCGACTTGGGAGAGCCGGCTACTAATCGGATCGAGGCGCTACATCCCAGATAGCAAAGATTGATTGGGCCAGCGCCGGTATTTTGATGGCAATTCGGATCGGCCGAGCGCACGGTAGTGGCCGCATGTATCGCCATCAGCACAGAAATTGTTTATGATTTGCGGTACTGGAACGACATTGACATGGTATAAATCATACATTTTTGAAAAAGTATACATCATTCCAAAGTGCATGAAAAAACCTGCAAAATGATATAATTTATGGCTTAGTTGTATCTATTACCGAAATTACAGCTAACGAAAGCATCCGCTGGCCAACTTTCGACTGAAATCAAAATTTTAAAATCGTTCCTCCGCGATTAAATGACATCAATCGATAGATTAACTTGTTGCCTACCAAAATCCCTAAAATTATCGAAATCCACTGATTAATCTTAAGAAGCTCAAACGAGGCCTTTACGTTAGTTCAAAAACACAAGTGACCCATATTTTATTCAATTTTATTGCAAAACAAAACAAGGAAAACCAAAACAAGTTGATGAATTTAACATAAATGAAAGAATTGCTGAATGGGCCATAACATTAGCCATAATATTTGACAAGAACATTATCCAAACTGATTCTTGCATCATTTTCCTCATACGACCATGATATCCTCAAGGGCATTTTGTATCTCTGCTGTGTGCCCAGACAGCAATGATATCCGGACCGGAACATGGTTAGGAGCCGGAAATTGCGTACATTTTACTTGGTTAACTTCGATAGCAAGATATATTTTAGTTTTTTTTAATAAATCCGTTTAATTTCGTATAACTTAACCTTCAAAATATTATATAAAAAAAACACACGGTTTTTATGGCTGAATGAGCAATGGCCTTGTTGATTTCATCTAGAATGGTTCAACTGGTCCCAATATCAAGCTTTTTTAACGATTCTCGAAGGAATGGAATAAGATGGATAAAGCAACGATCAAGAGCAGTTCAACAAATCATTCCATGTTTGGACATCCTTGGATCTAAGAAAGTTTAATGCAATTCTTTCAATAAAAACTGCTTGAATTCCATCCTAGAGATGATTACAAGGAGTTGGCACTTGGTGATGACTCAAGACTTTTATATTTGTGCTCCAGGAGCATATCATAGAGCTTGATGGATGTCCAAAATAATATTTTGTCTCAAATTTTATTTTAGTCACAATTTTATCTGGCAGTGCCTGAGTTATCCCATCTCTAATCAAGAGGACCAGAAGTAATACCTGCTCCAGGTTGTTGAAATGCATAGGCAACGTTTGGAAAGGGGAATTAACATTTTTGAAAATAAATTTTTTAATTGGCATCCTAATATGTATATATAGTACATAACTATTTCTATTTTAGTTCTTTTGAATTGTTGTTTTAACTATAATTCTAATTGGCCCCTAACCAAGAATTTAGATGATATTTGAGAGTTTCTAAGGCAAAGTAATGAATTTATTACATAGGGAGAAGAGTCACTAAGGAAGTCAAGCCTTGAACTGTGACTAACTATTATAGTGTTCTTTAACTGTAGCTTTAAATGTGCTTATAAAAAAAGGTTAAAATTCTGTGTTACATAATTATGTTGTATAACAGCCTAAAACGTTATTATAAGACAAAGTAACGAATTTATTACATATGGAGAAGAGTCACCAAGGAAGTCAAGCCCTGAACTGAGACTAACTATTACAGTGTCATTTAACTGTAGCTTTAAAGATTTTTTTACTTATCCTCTGCCATCATATAAACTTGATATATTTGCAGTGAAGAAGTCCACATTGCAGAAAGGAAGGAAATTAAATTCGTCAAACTTGAATATGAATGCAATGAGTATTTATTGATACCATTGATTCATACAACTCATTACTTTTTTGATCAGTTGCCAGGTATAGAGTCGTTGTTTTTACTTCAACACCATTGAAGAGGTGGAAGTTATTCCAACTTTGTGGTTCAACGACAAAGTTGAAGATGTTGTGTATTGGCCGACACATCTGTCATCGGCTGGGATTTCGAAAGCAGTCAGGTATTGCCGTGATTCAGAAAGCAATTGGACAAAATATGAAAAAGTTAGGTACATCTGTGAAACTGGTTAGACATGCTAATTTGTTTTAACTTTGTACTGGTTATATTTTGCATGATCTGTCCTTGTATAGACGATGTAAATTATGCCAATGCTAAAAGAAAATTAGCAAAACAATACACTGATCTGTCTGATGTTGTTAGTGGCAATAACGACAAGGAAAGGATTAGAAGAAGGTTGTTTCATGGATATAAACCAAATTATTATGTGAAACATTTCAAACTGAAATTTTGAATTTATAGGAGGATTCATAAGATGAAGAAGCAGAGAAAAAGTAAGAATATACAAATAAACCATTACATCCACCAAAGAAATTATACCTTACCTACCCCAAACTTCCACCTGCCTTAGCTTCAAGAAATGGTTGATTTTTGTTTTAATTTAGAAGCAATGATCTCTATAGCTAGTAATATTTTTATCCAGAAAAGCCATCAATACAAGGTATTTCTTGCAGTGAGGATTGCAATGTGGCTTTGGATGAAACTGGTGATATTGTATGTATTTCACATGTATGTATTGTTCTTTTATATGCTCTGGGTGGTGCTGCCAAAATGGTTTGGCAAAAAGCAGAGGACAAATTCAGTCACAAACATTACCTTGCCAGATTTGAAGAAAGATTCGCACCTAGAAGGCACGTGTTGGTGGAACAATTAGTCTTCAACGAAGTCTCAAGATGACCAGGAGAACTCTCCATCGGTTTTCCTGGACCGTTTTAGACACGCAGTTAAGAACTGTGAATACAGAGAATCAACAGAAGATCCCTGACAGGTTTGTTTTCACATATCCAGCAACAGGAAAAACCTGCAGGAAATGTGGGAAAGCAAACCATTTTGACTAAGGCCAAGGCTATAATTGTTGTGAAAGATGTGTTCACTGTTGTATGAGATAATAAAGTTGCATTACCAAATTTGGATTGCATTAAAAGAACAGATGAATTATTTATTGCAAATCAAGATCCTCATCATGGCTATCCCAAGGGCAAATAAACATCATATCAGATAGTCATTGCATTACACCAATACATTCCAAGAGAGTTTTCCAGAAAGATATGCTCTCTTCATGAATTTCGCCTTTTTTGATATATACAGGACCTGTAGTTTTGGAAGGCATTTTGTCTCCTGTATTATATTAAAATTTTTCAGTTGCTATTAGATTACTATTAACACCTTGAAAGACTCTCATCACAACTCTTGAAATATTTTGTACATGTCTTCTAAAATTTGTAAGGAAGAGATCAGATGGTTTACTATGTTCATTCTTTAATTCACTTACCAGATGAAGTTAGACCATTCGAAGTCTGCACCAGCTTAAAAAATTACTTAAAAAGCCAAATAAACCTCATACTCAAATTGTTAAGAGGATTAAAGAAGGTCAAGTTGTCCATTTATCCACCTGATAATTGTTGCAATATTGATAGTAAAGTTGGTTTAATAAAAAAGATCGGAGACTTGATCTTCCGGATCATCCAGTATAGATTTTACATTGATAATGGGAAGTCTATGGAATTTTCCAAGACTGTGGAGACAATGGCCTCGACCTTTGGACCTAAGGTCCCCGGTTTTGATGATGAATACATTAAAATTCGCAATGAGGCTGCACAAGTCATGGCGAACATAATGTTCGATACTAATCTGGCGTTTGTTTTGAACAAACATAACCAGACAGTGTGCGAATTGCGTACAATTCTGAAAAGTGGAGTGACTGTTGACGAAGATATTTTGATACAGGCTCTCTTTTAAGAAAGCTAGCAAAAAGCACGAAAGCTGGGAGGGAGAGAAGTTCGACGAAATGGAGAAATCCATTTTCGATTTTGTACTAGAGGATTCTCCTTGCAAGCACGCTTCTCTGATAGTTTTGTTTGTGTGGGTTATAAGCTTAGAGTGTCTAATCTAAAACTAACTTTTAGTAAACTCTTTGCACAGGCATCCTGGTGGATGGAAACAAGAAGTCTCGTAAGAGATGAACCTCGCACCCGACGGCCTCGGTGACTGGACCCCCCAGATAATAGGATATTCAATCTGTCTAGTTTTTTGTTTGACAATAAAGAGATTGATATCCTACATAAAGGCATTTATTTTGTTCCATGTTATAGTAAAGTGAATTCCCAAAGAATCCACGAAGCTATTAAACGTTTTGTCAGAACGCTTAAATTAAAAGCTTTCTTTAAAAGTGATTTACCAAAAAGTGATTGCTTTAGAATACCAAGTGAGTGGGAACCACCTCTCGAATCTCTTGATTACAATACGAGGAGAATTCTCGATAATGTAATAAATAAGTTCTACCAAACAATGAATAAATTCATCTTAAGGGATGCTACCGACTCTAGTCGTACGTCTTTTAGAACTTTGAATGAAATCACGCATGGTTTTTCTGATTACGTAAGTATCAATAAAATTGGTAATAACAAGTCAATTACTATTCGTAAGGCCGATAAAGGATCGTCCTTTGTAATTCTTGATAAACAGAAATACCTTGACGAGGCAATTCGGCAATTAAATGATACTAAATTCTACGTTAAATTGACGAAGTCAATGCAACCGGAAAACGCTCAATTATTGGAACAAAAATTAAAAAATGCCTTGGAAACGCACCAAATTAGTTTGAAATTGTTTAAATTTCTTACTGGCCCTAGACCATATAATAGTAGAAAATTCTACTTTTTACCTAAGGTTCATAAACCGAGAAGTAAATGGCCTAATCCTAATTGCCCACCCGGACGACCGATAGTTTCCGATGTTAACACGGAATCATCACGTATCGCTCAATTTATTGATTACCATATCAATAAATACGAACAACACCTTCCCTCTTATGTGAGGGACAGTTTCGATTTTATTCAAAAGATCAAAGGGATTCAATTGGATGATGATGACATTCCAGGTATGTCACGTTGCCTCAGTTGCATTTGTTGCAACAATCACAATTATGTAGAATTACACAAAGAACAATGAACACTAGTCTCAGAAAAATTTGATGACATGGAGACACAGAAAAATGATTGCAAGTTATTGACATCTCCCTGGTAAGTATTTTATATATTTTACTAATTAATGGGGTTTAATAATTAATAATTTCTATTGACAGGTACGACAATATGGATCAACCAGTGGAGAGCGTACGCCAATCTCACTGCTGTGACAGGGTTACAGCATCAAACAGTGAACCACTCCATCTCATTTGTGGGCCCCAACGGGCAATGTGCGAAGGACAAGTTCAAGTCAATGAGAGGGACTTGTCCTGAGCACATCAAATCCTACCTGGTGGAATTCCTGTGACGCCGGCTGATCCCGAAGGACCAACTATTTGAAAGGACATTATGTCTATTAAGGACTTATTATCCAGTGTAATAAAAAAACATTCAAACAAATGAATGTTATATATATCAGTATCTCATAGGTGGGACTAATTATGCAAGGTGGGAGGGGCTTGGATATTTTTGAATATGAGGGGGCACTCGACTTTTACCGACTTCCACTATCTTGTAAGAAAAGAGGAGGTGTTCAAGAAGTTCCACAAGATTTTTCAAAGGCAGTGACATGACAGTCCAGGTATGTCACGTTGCCTCAGTTGCATTTGTTGCAACAATCACAATGGTTTACTATGTTCATTCTTTAATTCACTTACCAGATGAAGTTAGACCATTTGAAGTCTGCACCAGCTTAAAAAATTACTTAAAAAGCCAAATAAACCTCATACTCAAATTGTTAAGAGGATTAAAGAAGGTCAAGTTGTCCATTTATCCACCTGATAATTGTTGCAATATTGATGGTAAAGTTGGTTTAATAAAAAAGAAGATCGGAGACTTGATCTTCCGGATCATCCAGTATAGATTTTACATTGATAATGGGAAGTCTATGGAATTTTCCAAGACTGTGGAGACAATGGCCTCGACCTTTGGACCTAAGGTCCCCGGTTTTGATGATGAATACATTAAAATTCGCAATGAGGCTGCACAAGTCATGGCGAACATAATGTTCGATACTAATCTGGCGTTTGTTTTGAACAAACATAACCAGACAGTGTGCGAATTGCGTACAATTCTGAAAAGTGGAGTGACTGTTGACGAAGATATTTTGATACAGGCTCTCTTTTAAGAAAGCTAGCAAAAAGCACAATAGCTGGGAGGGAGATAAGTTCAATGAAATGGAGAAATCCATTTTTGATTTCGTACTGGAGGATTCTCCATGCAGACATACCTCATTCATGAAGCTCAGCAGAAGAGCCAAAGTTGGCGATAAATATGTAATAAGAATAAATATAAATAAGAATTGGTGGTCCGGGGCATGTTGTCCAAATCGACGAGAGCCTCATATCAGCTCCAGAAAGGAGCTGGAACAACCACGCCCGGCCGGTAGTCCAGAGATGGGTCTTTGGGGGCATCGATCAGGACACCAAAGAGGCCTTCATGGTGGATGTCCCCCACCGCGATGCGGCAATGCTATTGCCCATCATTTAGCGGCACGTTCTCCCTGGTAAGTATTTTATATATTTTACTAAGTAATGGGGTTTAATAATTAATAATTTCTATTGACAGGTACGACAATATGGGGCAACCAGTGGAGAGCGTACGCCAATCTCACTGCCGTGACAGGGTTACAGCATCAAACAGTGAACCACTCCACCTCATTTGTGGGCCCCAACGGGCGATGTGCGAAGGACAAGTCAATGAGAGGGACTTGTCCTGAGCACATCAAATCCTACCAGATGGAATTCCTGTGACGCCGGCTGATCCCGAAGGACCAACTATTTGAAAGGACATTATGTCTATTAAGGACTTATTATCCAGTGTAATAAAAAAACATTCAAACAAATGAAGATGTTATATATATCAGTATCTCATAGGCGGGACTAATTATGCAAGGTGGGAGGGGCTTGGATATTTTTGAATATAAGGGGGCATCTCGACTTTTACCGACTTCCACTATCTTGGAAGAAAAGAGGAGGTGTTCAAGAAGTTCCACAAGATTTTTCAAAGGCAGTGACATGACAGTCCAGGTATGTCACGTTGCCTCAGTTGCATTTGTTGCATCACAATTATGTAGAATTACACAAAGAACAATGAACACTAGTCTCAGAAAAATTTGAAGACATGGAGACACAGAAAAATGATTGCAAGTTATTGACATCTCCCTGGTAAGTATTTTATATATTTTACTAATTAATGGGGTTTAATAATTAATAATTTCTATTGACAGGTACGACAATATGGATCAACCAGTGGAGAGCGTACGCCAATCTCACTGCTGTGACAGGGTTACAGCATCAAACAGTGAACCACTCCATCTCATTTGTGGGCCCCAACGGGCGATGTGCGAAGGACAAGTTCAAGTCAATGAGAGGGACTTGTCCTGAGCACATCGAATCATATCTCGCTGAGTTCCTTTGGTGTCCCCTGATACCTCAGAAAAATTTGAAGACATGGAGACACAGAAAAATGAATGCAAGTTATAGATTCAATTCACTCTTCCAATGCATAAATGTCAGGATAGAAAGATAGAAATGTTTGACGTCGTGCACTGAAGAGAAAACTAAGCAAGCCCTTTAATAAATGCTAGGAATTTATTAGCGGGGAACCTAAATACCCATATAGTCTGAAGAAAATGAATTAAGTATATGAAGTCATAACTCACCACTGCTATTTCGACTAGTACATCAACGCATTCGAGAACGGCGGATTCATAAAGAACGAGACAACAAAGGAGAAGTAACTTAGAAAAATCAATTTGTTATTTTCAATAAACTTTTAAAATCTTTAAAATAAAATTAAAATAAAATTCTATGAAATTTTAAAATCTGTAAAATAAAATAAAATTATTTGATTGTATAACCATGTAAAATGAATCCTTTTACCCTCCAACTGTGGGAAATTAAATTTTAAAATATTTGGAGTAAAATTAAAATGTAATTCAAAAATTTTTATAATAAAATTAAAATAAAATAAAATTTTAAAATTTGTGGAATAAAATGAAAATAAATTTTTTGTTTAGGGTGGAATTCAAGCAATTTGTATCGAAAGAATTGCATTAAACTTTCTTTCTAAGATCCAAGGATGTTCAAAATGGATTGATCTGTTGAACTGCTCTCGATCCTTCGATCTTTCGATACGAATTGCTCGAATTCCACCCTAGAGATGATTACAAGGAGTTGTTGGAGTTGGCACTTATTTTCCTTGTAGATGACCCTAAAGACTTTTATATTTGTGCTCACAGGAGCATATCACAGAGCTCGACGGATGTCCAAAATAATATTTCGGACGCAATTTTATCTGACAGTGCTTGAGTTATCTGGTCTCATTCAGCCATAAAGTCCAACAATTGAAGATTGTTAATGATGCTGCAGAACGTGGCATCTCCTTAATAAAAGACTTTAATTCCGTACTAACTAATCAAGAGGAGAAGCAATACCTGCTCCAGGTTGTTGAAATGCATAGGCAACATTTTCCTATATCTAAGAAATCAATCATTATTGAGAAACTAGCTAGTAGTGGATTTTAGTCAAATTTTTGCAATTTTTGTTGAAAGTGTGTTATTTTATAATATTGTGAAGGTTAAGTTGTAATAAATTAAACAGATTTAAAAAAAAGAAGAAAATATTTCTTGCTATCGAAGTTAACCATGTAAAATGTGCGCAACATGTAATTTCCGCTATTATACGCAATGTTTAAGCACTGTGGGATGTTCAAGATGCTAAAGACAGTTCTAAATGACGTTTGATTTACCTAAAATTTTGTATATAGCCTTAGAAATGTAAAAGGAACAAATTTCTGGAACGGGAATAAACAATTTCGAAAATTTTTTTTTGATTGGCATCCTAATATATACATATACTAATTTTGCTTATTTTTTCGAGAACTCCGTCGAAGCCTTGCCAGGAAACCTGATGGAGAGTATTTATGCCTGCTCACTACGAAAAAGATACGTGATCATCGTTAAATCTTCAAATTCGGCCTTACATCTAAAAAAAAATATAAAAAAATAATCTATCGGAATTCAGTGTAGGTTTTGATTCACAGGTAGATAAATGAACTTTTGTAGTTGCTGTTTCGAGGGAGTAGACTCTGACAGGCGGATATACATTTAGAGGAAGGGCTGCAGTTTGTCATGCGTGTCAATGCTAGTCATTTTTATGTTATCTATATAAATAAAAATGCAATGTGTGTTTGTAACATGCAAATGTTCTCTGAAAGTACTTAACCAATTGCTTTGAAATTTTGACACAACATAGTACTCGATTAGAGGAGTGTTTGTATATAGGTTTCATATATATGCCACAACTACATCATGTAAAAATACGCTTTTTTCGAAAATCCGGCCATCTTGCCACGACGACATCACTGCCTAATCTATATAAATAAACTTTAGCGAGACATTAAAAAGCTCAAACTATCGTAACCCTCACGCAAATTTGTGAAATTGTAAAAATAAACATATTAGAAAATTTCTTTCTTATAAAATTAATCAGATTGAGCCACAGCAACGCGTGGCTGGGCACCACTAGTTTTAAATAAATTGTTAACAATATAGGTTTACTTCGGAATATGCACATAAAATTGGCTGAAGAATTTAACAAGCATAGGTATATCAGATGTTCTCCACTCGATTCTCATGAAAAATGTCTGCAAATATTAAGATGTAAGTCATTGCCAGAACCTTGAGAACCAGCGGTTTGGATCCTTTTATCGCGGGGCAATATTTAATTTCCAAACATTCTACAAATCGTAAATGTCAACACGAACAACATTAACATATTCATGATAATTTCAGCTTCTTTGGTTATTCAGAATGATGGAGTATTCCAGATGCTTTTTTGACCTTGGTTCCTTAAATAATAAACGGCATTTGATAACTTTTAATTACCAATATAACAAACCGTTTCATAAAATTATCCAACCCTGATGTGTGCCAGAGATCATCGCATTCCATAAATGGATGAAGACCTGGAAACAAAGCATAGCGATGCATTTTTGGTTAATTTTTAAATCAAATATTTATGTTTTGAGATCGAGATAGATGAAAGTAACGTGAATCAAAAGTCCAAGTATACAACAAAGTCTCTGATAACTGTTTGTAAGGGAACGCCAGTGTAAAACTTGGAAGGATGTTATGGCAAATACAACAGAATTATATTATGTGGAGTTACAAATTATATTATGCTATGTACGTGTGACTTCTTCAAATAGAGACCGCCCCTCCAAACACCTGATTCTCAACACCTCTTCGTCAAAGATAGGGTGCATTGCCCTGTCTCCCACCACCCACAAATTATAAATTATTATATCTTATAAACTATAAATTATAAAATAATTATATCTTATAAACTACACACCTCTCTTTATTGAGGCTGAGGCTCATTTAATCTCAGTTGCCATGTTAGAATAAATTCTGTGTGCATTCGCAAGGAAACAAATTCAGAGAGGAAGGTACCAGCAGGTCGAATGTTAAACTGTCGATATATGGCAAGAATTCAAATAATAAACAAATAAAAGCCTAAATTGGCCGTGCAAAGGTGCAAAGGTACTAAAGTAGCATTTACCTGGATATTTAAAAATAATTTAAAATCTTATTACATAAAATTTTAGAATTATTTAAGAAAACGTTTTCTTTACTTATTTATTTCTAGATTATATACCGTGATTTGTGGCATCTGATCAAAAGCAGATTCAATAAGAAAACGGGTTAGGTAAAGAAATGCATCTGACATTTTAGAAAAACTATGAAGAAAGGTCTCAAAGTTCATTATCTCAATCACATTATTAATATCGCTTTGTTATAACAAGAATTACCAGCGAAATAAACGTGCTACCGGGGACTCAAAATCTATTCTTTTCATTACTTTTATGATTATCATTGTTATCATTGCTGTTGTTGTTCTCGTCGTTGTCATCATCGTCATCGCTAGTGAACGACCGGGGACCCCGGACCCGGCTGAACCCCGGCCTTTTTTACCACCGGGGTCCCGGCCCCGGTCCCGGCTTTTTAACATTCCCCGGCCCCGGTCCCGCCCTGGCTTAAATTCAACCGGGGTTTAGCCGGGGGTAAACAAAAGTCGAATTTTTAGCTTTGACAACTTAAATAAAATTTATTCATCATCCGACGAATCATAAAATATATCGTTCGGAGAGTTAAAGTCCTCAGGTACAGCCGGAAAATTAGTGGAGTACGATAGAGCTCTTAAGTTATACTTAATGAATACTAAAGTTTCAACATTTTTGGGCAACAGTCTAATTCTCCCTTTTGAATAGACTGTGTCACTTTAAACTCCCGTTCACTATCACTTGAACTGGGAGGTGGGCTTAGGTAAATCCTTGCCAGCTTCGCCAAGCCTGGTAACTCGCTCCTGTAAATTTTCCAGTAGGCCAGTGGGTCATCCGTTCTATTTATGTGCTTTTTTGAAAGGTAAGCCTCCAATTCCCTCACTGCTTCGGGTGCTTTCTTTCCCGTAATTTCGGAAGCTTCTTCTCTCAATACTTCTTCCCACAGGTCGTTGTCCTTGCTTGAATGACCCTCCTCTGTTCCTGAACAAGATACAGGCACCCTCCCATCAAAAGGAGCCTGAGAAAGTTTCCTTAACTCGATGGAGTTAAATAAACATCATCGGCTGGAACCTGGAATGATGTCCTTAAAACTATGAGTTTTAAAAAAATTACCGTTTAACTTTCATCACTATGGCCTTCACAAAACAGTAATCAATTAGTATTCAAAAAGATTTGATTTTCATGAGATTCCATCAACGATTTAATGTTTTTCTAAGTTTTCGCAACGGAGCATGGAAAAGTTGTCGTTGTGAAAATTTTTTTTATTACAGGTTTTACAGAATCTCTTTGACATAATAAGCATACTTATATATTATTTGACGTTTACATCATGTTTAGAGAATAAAAGCATCGTTAGTTAACGTTATTATAGATGGCCTCCCCAACCCCGGCTTCAACCCCGGCCCCGGCTAACCCCGGCCCGCCTGAACCCCGGTCCCGGCTGCCCCCGGCAACCGCTCCCCCTACCCCGGCCCCGGTCCCGGCTAAAATTGTCGCCCCGGTCGATCACTAGTCATCGCCATCGTCATCATCATTTTCAAAACTTACGAAATAGATTTTCCTTAGATTTTTGATCTTCATACGATTTTAGGTTTCGTTGGCAACAGCAACAAATTGAGAAAATAATGAGGATCATCAGCAACGCAGTCCCACCAACTGAGGCACCGATGATGATGATGATGATTGTATTGTTGCTTTGGTTGCTCTCGTAACGAGTTGTTGAAGTGGCGGGATTTAAATGTGCTGTTGTCCTCGTCGTCATCGTTGTTGTTGTTGTTGTTGCTGCTGTTATTTTTGTTGTTGTTGAGGAGTAGTGAAGGTTTGAAGTTGAACTTCCGTCGGATGGTTTTGCAACGTTTGTGGTGAATTGTTGAGTGGTTGACATTGTTGAAGCTGCGTTGCACAAATATAATAGTTATAAAGAACACACTTATACGGTATAATAATTAATAAATTTATTTTAAAATATTAAAAAAAATTATTTATTACGAACCTCGGCCAGGAACTCTAATAGTTATTGGTTCGGAAAAAGGACCAAAACCAACTTTTTCACAAAATGCTTGAATTTTAACCACGTATTCAACTCCTTCCAACAGGCCGCTGTGGAGTCATGAATAAACAATCAGGTTAATTAAATGATTAACTTCGGATTTTAATTCAAATTAATTTATTAAACACTAATTAGTCATCTTTTCTATTTTTATTTTTATTCACAAGCGCCGACAACCTTATGAACAACATCCTCTTGTTCGTTTGTAGGTTCTTTGTATCTTCGTTTGAAATGCAGAAAACCTGGTAATTGGAGATTTCACACGTCCTCTCAATGGGTGGTATTTCCTGAATACATTTGAAAATGTAATTTGGAAAACATTTACAAGTTATTAAAACATGATGTGACTAATTAATTGATAATATTCTGAATGCGTCCACCTGCCAAGTAACCATTATGGCGGTCGTTTCAACGAATTGAATTTGTACATTCAGCGGAGGACCTGTTGGTGCTGCGAAAGAGAAGTTAAAATAAAAAATAAACTCAATTTAAACTAATTAATTCGGAACATCCCCAATAAGCAGTCGTCTCACGAATGGGAGGAGTTTCCATGGATTTTTCCGAGGAGCACTTTCCATCTCCGGCTTCGTTGAATGGCACCAACTTGATGAGGTATATACTCCACGGTCTCAAGTTATCTACGTAGCAGGACATTTTGTTTCTCGTGTAATTGATTGAAACACTCGACTGACTGAACAACTTTAAAGATTCAATAAGCACTTTGAATCCAGAGATTGGATCGTTGCCGTTTGTGTCTTCAGCAACCTAAATCCCAACGTGTTTGTGCTTAAGTTGTTGCGAAATTAAAACAATTAAATTAAAACAATTAAATAAAAACTTAAGGCTATATTCTAAAAAATGTTAAAATATGTGATGATGATGATAATGATGATGGTGATGGTAGTGTTGATAGCAATGGTTGTGGGGATGACGATGATGACGACGGTGGTAATGATTACGACTATTTTCATAATATATTTCACAATTATTGCGGATTTCTAAACCATCTGTATAAACAATTTCTTAAAGACCGGCAGAGGTTATTCGAGTTCAACTTACGTCCCAAGTGAGGAAAAGCAAGGATGACGAATTCACATAAACTTTGAAATTTAATGGACATCTCTTAGGACCTGAAAGAAAATTCAGAGGATTTATTATTTATTCTAAAATATTTAATTGAATTATTTATCGTAAATTCAAATATTTGTGATAATGAGAATCATTTCCACTAAGTTACTAATAATTAATTAATATATTAATAATTAATTTATAATTAATAATAAGTCGATCGTCGTTCAAATCAGGACATCTTGATTAAAAGTTCAAACTTGCTCGAAATCAACGTTGTAAAGAAACGACTGTCAGTGAATGGGCTGAGCAAACGTTGTTCGTTGGTGACGGAAGTTGCCCTCAATCTGCACTCGTACGTTGTGAGGGACTCGAGTGAGTTTAAGTTCATCGTCTGCTGAGGACCACCTGTTGATGTCACCTCCACAGTTGAGAAGTCTATATTAACAGAGACAAATAAGTGGTTAAGTGACTGGAAAATGACAACTCACAGGCGTGGATCTTTACTACCTAACCCTACTCTGAGACCCTACCGAGACCCTAACCTTACCCCACTTCCTGATTCTGGATATCCATGGTAAACCATTAAAACGCATGTCCCTGACGTGTCTTTTTGCCTGTCACTTATTCAGGCACCAACAACGACTTTTGTAACTTTTTCATTCCTCATTTATTAGGTCCGCTCAGCCCAGGTTTTGAATAGGACACCATGAACACTCATTCAAAGCAAAGTTACTTAATGTACTTAAGTTACTTTAAGTTAAGTTAATGTACGACAAATACATAGTATTACCTAAGCCGGCAGGATATTTGGTCCTGTATTGAACAAGGTAGGATGTTATTGCCATGTATTGTTGGCTTGGAATTTCCCAGGAAACAATTGCACTGGTTGAAGTGACTTTCGATATCATTAAATTCCTTGGTTCTGAGGGTGCTTCCATTTTAAAAAAGTTTTATTAATGTTATATTTTAATTTACATGGTTTATATTTTAATTGTTTTTATATTAAAACTAAAATTTATTTATTTATTGCTTGTGACTTGTTTATTTCATGCATTAGCAGTGTAATTAAATTAGTTGGCATCAGTTGAATAATATGTAAAATAATCACCTGAAAATGCCGTAGATGTCCCAATTGGAGTGGTATAGGATCCAATTCCGGCCTCGTTTCTGCCTGCAACCCTCAACCAGTAAAACGTTCCTGAACTGAGGCTAGAAACCTCGTACCACAGGCGAGACTTCGAAATGGAGTCGGACTTCGTTTGAAATGAATTCAAAAACCTGGCAGAACGAATGCAAAAGTTGAATTAGTAGACCGATGATGATGAAGACCATGTTAATTAATTTGTTCTTATGTTAATTATAACTGTTTGTAGTTGATCCGATAAAATAAAACTACTCTCTCTTGAACTGCACGACGTAAAAATCCACTGCAGAGTTTCTTGTCTCCATTGGATCATTCCAGGTGATGTTAATCGATGATGTTGATATCGAAGCAATGAAGACATTCGAAGGAATATTCGGAGGTACTGACAAGAGCACACATAATTTAGTCTAGTTGTAATTTAAATCGTAATTTAAAATATTGATCCTATGCATTTCAATATTCGCAGACGTCATTGTCATTACAACTTAGAATAATTTTAACTTAAATATCACTGATTAGTTTTACTAGTTATTCCAATAAGCCTTAGCATTTCGCTATGGAATCTTCAGCAACAATAGGTGATGATAAAATTTACATCTCAAGTCATTGTATCCGTAAGTTATAACCTGTAACGATGACCAAACTGCTTGAAGAATCTTCTCCTGCTTCGTTTCTTGCCAGGCAAACGTATACACCCTCATCTTCACTGGTGACATACTTCAACAAAATACTCCACCTTCCTACAACGACGATCCTCAAATCTTGCGTCGGTTGAACGATTGAATTGTTCTTCAACCACGAAACAACCGGTTGAGGATTACCAGCTTGGATTGAACAGTTCAGCACGAGATTCTGACCACTGATTACTTCTATGGTTGACGGCAGAGGAGCGATTTTAGGTTTTTCTGTGAGTTCAAAGGAAGTTAAATATTTTTAAAACTATGTTGGAGTTTTTTTTAATTCTTAATTAAAATCTTCACCTCGTACAAAAACGTTCACAGACTTTGAAATCGAACCGACTCGATTCTTGGCCAAACAATTGTATCTGCCACTTTGTTGTGCGTAACTCCTGGCTATCCTGAGGAGGGAACAGTTTGTTCTGTTTGCTTCGAAGATGATTCCAGGAGGAAGATCAATGAATCCCTTGATGTTGTATATTCGTTCATTAATTATTCATTAATGACGTCATTTGGATATCTTAGTATTTAATATTTACATTGTAAAACCACGTGACTTGGGGAGTAGGATTTCCGGTGACGCAACAAAATAACTGAACATTTTCGAACGTGTTAACACTGACATCACTCGATAAGTTTCTAATTAGAGGAGCCACTACAAATATAAACATAAATAAATTAATATAATGTGCATAAGTGAAATTCCAAGCCTTAATATTTATAGTTATCGTCAGTTAATACACGTTATGCAGACCCAACACATCGAGGTAAGCAGTTTGACATCGCATTCCTGCCTGGTTGGCTGAACAGCATTTGTAGAATCCTGAATCTTCCCACGTTAAGTTATTGATAAACAATCCATCTGACAGAAATACGTATCTTCCAGAACCAATTGGAATTTCGTCTTTAAAAGAATTTGAAAACTTTGTCAAGTACATTATTTCGAAACTGGAAACTGGTAAATTATATGATACTCTTGAACCAAAGTGTGGAGTTTGCTGGTTGTGAGTAGAATTTGCAAGACAAAAGGAGAGATTCATTTTCAAGACTTGTCATGTTTTCCAATGGACTCGATATTTCAGGAGGTACTAGTATCGTAAGGATTGTAGATTAATTACAAATTAATTGACAGATTAATAGCAAATAATTGGATTTAATTTCAGCGATTATAAATTAACGACAATTAACTGTTTACGGAAATAATTGTATTATTCTTAAAAATTAAAAAATTTATATAAGTTTTCTTCGAGAATATTAATTGTAACTTCCGACATTAGATTCATTGGATTACATTAGTAAATTCCTAAATTAGATTCGTTAGAATTACCGATTAAGGAAATTAAAGCTTCAGTGCTCGAAGTTGATCCATACTGGTTTGTAGCTTTGCATGAATATTTTCCGACATCTTCTTGGTTAAAGTTCAGAACTGTAAGGTATTGGTTGGATTCGCTGGTTTTTTAAACATGAAAGTTTTATTCATTAAGTTGATGTAGTTTATAATAATGTAAAATAATTATAATATTTATAATAAATACAATTAGACTCTCTGAGGATCCCTGTCGGAAAGCTCCGAGGAGGAGTTTCCAGCATCTATACCACGGCAATGGCCATTTGGCACTCGGGAATAGACCGAGGGACAACCAGGAGAGCCTGGTGGCGACCTGGAAAGACAGGTGACGTCTCGGAAAGACGAGGTCGCGATTGGGCTAGCGACCCGCGCGAAAAAACGACCGCTACTTCACCGGACTACGATATATGCCCCCATGGTCCCAGCCGAAAGGAGGGGGAGAATGACGGACCATCAATGGACTCAAGGCTTGACCTGGCTACCAACAAACTTCCGAGTACGACTAACGCCCCGGACAATGGCATGTCTGGTAGCAGATGCGTGTGCGGAAAAGCGTTCGCGACCGAAAGGGGACTTAAGATCCACCGATCCAAGACAAATTGCGGGTGCAAGGCACAGAGACAGCGTACTACCGCGAAGGTGCGGGTAGATAAAACGCCGGACGACACCGGACCGGAGTCACACCACAGTTCCGTGTGTGTCCGAGTCTCATGCCCAGACAAGACCCCCCGAGAACTAGGATCAGGTTCCCTCGAGGAAGCGATAAGGAAAGCTGGTCAGGACTGGATGAGGAGCTGAAGCGAGGGCTGAAGAAAGTCCTGAAGGATGGATCAGTGAAGTCCTTCAGCGACTTCATTTACGACAAATGTGTCGGAAAGTTTGGGGTCATCCCTGCAAAGGAACCTCAGAAGGTGCATGAATCCAGGCGAAAGCGCGACATTAACCGTCTAAAGGGCGAGAAAAAGGCGCTTCGCCGACGGTGGAAAATGGCTAACGAAGATGAGAGAGAAGGACTCTCCGTCCTATGGGAGGACGTTAAAAGACGTGTGAGGGACTTGCGCGGAGCTGAAAGAGCGCGGAAGAGGAAATACGAGAGGAGGAAAGCTATGAGAAGCTTCTTCAACGATCCCTATATGTATGGGAGATCGCTGTTAGATCCTCCAAAATCGGGTGTGCTTACTGTAGAGCAAGAAAAACTGGAGGAACACTTAGTCAGAACCTATAGTGACCTCCTCCAGCACGAGGCTCTTCAGGAAAGGCTGGACATTCCGGCGGTGCCGCTGCCAGCCAGCCCCTTTTGTATGGCGTCTCCTTCGCTCGAGGAGGTGAGAAGAGTCGTTAGAAAAGCGAGAAACCGCTCAGCGCCAGGACCCAATGGAGTTCCATATCTCCTGTACAAGAGATGCCCCAAGACACTATATCTGCTGTATTCCCTCGTCGAGGGGGCGTGGTCTTCCGCTACGATCCACGACGAATGGAAAAAGGCAGAGGGCGTCTATATTCCAAAGGAGAAAGACTCCAGGGATCTGAATCAATTCAGACCCATATCACTGCTGAATGTAGAGGGGAAGATATTCTTCTCCATAATGGCATCGAGGCTCACAGAGTTTGTGATGGCTAACCAGTACGTTGACATATCTGTCCAAAAGGGAGGAGTTCCAGGTGTACCTGGTTGCATCGAACACACCTCCATGATATGGGAGGCGATCCAGAGGGCCAGGAGGGGCCGGTTGAGTCTGTACGTAGTGTGGCTGGACCTAGCAAACGCATATGGGTCGGTGCCGCATCAACTCTTGTGGAAGACGTTGGAGGCACACCATGTGCCTCAGCCCGTTATCCGTATCCTCCAGGAATATTTTAACGGGTTCATGATGCGTTTCTCCACCCAAGCGTACACGACGAAATGGGTTCCTCTGCAGGTCGGGATAGCCATGGGGTGTGCGATCTCTCCGACCCTGTTCGTACTGGCGATGCAGATCCTACTGAAGGCAGTTGGGTCCGACATTCCAGAGGCGCACATTGGTAGGGGTGTGTACATGCCTCCAATAAAGGCATTCATGGACGACACCACCCTGATTATGAATAGGAAGCGAGTCGTTCAGGAAACCCTGGACAAGCTGGACGACTTGCTAGGATG
Organism: Hirudinaria manillensis; assembly: GCA_034509925.1. Classification (NCBI taxonomy): domain Eukaryota; kingdom Metazoa; phylum Annelida; class Clitellata; order Hirudinida; family Hirudinidae; genus Hirudinaria; species Hirudinaria manillensis. The sequence continues at coordinate 5,101,631 of CM067533.1, forward strand.
GTGTCGTATGGCCTTCAAACCTGCGAAGTCCAGGAGTCTCTCTTTGGTTAGAGGGAAAATTTGCAGGGACGCGTTCTTCGAGGTGGCGGGACAACGAATCCCCACAGTATCCGAGGAGCCTGTGAAGAGCCTAGGAAGGATGTTTGACGACTCGCTCACCGACAAGAGCATGAAGAACGCCATAGTCACGCAAACCAGTAAGGGGCTGCAAGCGATCGAGGCGGCGCCGCTCCAGGGTCGTTTCAAAGTGTGGCTTTTGCAGTTTGTGCTCCTGCCCAGACTCCTTTGGCCTTTGACCATCTATGAGATTGGTCTATCGGCGGTCGAGGGGTTAGAGAGGAAAATCAATCGGCACACCAGGACATGGCTGGGTTTACCTCCAGCATTGTCGTCGGTTGCCCTCTACAGCAGGAGCGCGAGCCTTAGACTGCCACTTAGGTCCATCGTGGAGGAGTACAAACTCTCCAAAATCCGAACGCAGTGGATGCTCAATAACTCCGCGGACAACAGGATCCGTGAAGTTAATCCACTGCTCAGATCTGGAAAGAAGTTCCGAGCGCAGAAAGAGATCGACGAGTCAGTAAATGTACTGATGTTCGAAGAAGTGAGAGGTCCTATCCAGACAGACCGTCACGCAGTGGGATGGAACCACTTCCAAAAATGGTCCCAGGCCAGCTCATCGACCAGGGGTGCGATGATTGGCCAGGAGATGAGGCGGAAAGAGGAACAAGATCGAGTCACAAAGGCCGTACAGCTAGCACAACAGGGTAAGTGGACAACTTGGGAGGATGTGATCCAACGGTCCCTTACCTGGAGCGACTTATGGAAGTTGTCTCCGCTCCGGCTGGCCTTTGCGGTAAGATCGATGTATGATCAGTTGCCTTCCAAGGACAATTTAAGGAGGTGGGGGTTAGTAGAAGACGGCAAATGTGGACTCTGCGACGGAGCCGAGACACTGCATCATGTGCTCAGCAACTGCACATACGCCCTTGCCCATGGTCGGTATACATGGCGACACAATCAGGTCCTTCGAGAAGTGTGTGAGGCCACCAAAGCAGCAGTAACCAAAGCAAACTCGCGCGCAATCTCCAAGCAGCGGAAGATTTACTTCCTGCGCGAGGGCCACGCACACCTCTGCAGAAAGCGATGTAAAACGCCAAGAAAGGACATCCTTGCAGAGGCAAACGATTGGACAGTCGCAACCGACTTAGAAGGAATGAGGCACTATCCCCAGGTGCTGATTGAGAGTGGCAAGAGGCCCGATATGGTGTTGATGTCACCGTCGTCAGATGCCATCATTTTGGTGGAGTTGACGGTCCCATGGGAGGACAGAATGCAATATAGCAATGCGCTGAAAGCGGAAAAGTATGCAGATCTGGCGGTGGACCTGGAAGCGAAAGGGTTCAGAGTTGACCTCTTCCCAATAGAAGTTGGCGCAAGGGGCGTAGTCGGCAAGTCGACGTACGCTTTCCTCACGAAAATAGGCCTATCTAGCCGAGAAAGAACGAAGACGATGACAAAGATGTCGGAAGCGGCGGAGGCAGCTTCGTTCTGGATCTGGCAAATGAGAGGCAAGGAAACATCTTCGGATGCCACAGCGAAAGGACCGGAGAAAGCCGCCGATCTCCGGTCAGAAATAAATCCACCAAAGTAATTCATCGCCCGAGAGGCGCGGAGCCGGTGACGGAAATATCTGTTACCGCGCGCCGCTGCAAAGGAAATTTAAAGCCCAAGTCGATACTGTTGTGCGGCAGGGATGACGGAAAGAAGGCCACTGAGGGGCTAGGTGGCGTCGCTTCAGCGACTGAGTGCAACGACGAAAGAAGCCAACGAGAGCTTTCAGTAGTCGCTCCAGTCTGGTACGTGATGGCATAAAGAGGCCAATGAGAGCCTTCCAAAGCCTAAGCTTCGAGTCCGCACAATGGAAACCGACAGGGACATCCGGCTGATCACCGGATGCGGCCCACCCCCGGAGAACGTCAGGGGTTTCAAAGGGCCGAAACGTTCGAAGATGGGGGACCTTCTCTGAGGATCCCTGTCGGAAAGCTCCGAGGAGGAGTTTCCAGCATCTAGCAACTACGTTAGAGAGAGTTATATTATGAGTGACAATTGATAAATATACCAAACTTAACTTTAATCAGTCGCATTATGAAAGTACGACAGACCATAACAAAGACTATGTCGATACCTCATAAGAACTTTCTGTGATTCTCTCAATGGTTTGGAATCTTTGTACCAAGTCACAGTAGGCTGCGGATTTGATCGCACTCTACATTCAAGCCACAAGATGTTTTTCCAAACAACATTTTTGCTCACAGGAGGCTGAATTATCTCCGGAATCCCTAACAATTTTAAAAGTGGACGTCGATAAACATTTTTTTACCCCTTCAGTAAACTTACCGACCTTCTACAGTTAGTTCGGCGCTCCTTGAAACTCTCAAAGTGTTTGCTGCGAATGTGTTAGAAGCTCGACAGTTATAAAATCCAGCATCGGTGTACAGAACTCTGTTGATTTGTAGAATGGAAGTATTATTTCGATTTTGAACGTTCAACTCTGGTCTCAAAATGAGCGGCTTCTCGCTCTTGAACCAGGAAATGTTTGCTTCGGGATACGAAAGAGGAGAAACGCACGAGAAGGACGTTTTTCCGCCAAACAGCGACATTTTGGAGGATGGTTCCTCTGCGAATATTGCATCCAAGTCTGAAGCAAAAATAATAAGTTTAAATTGATAATGTTTTTTTTTTATGTCGTATGCACAAATAGGTGACTCGAACAAAATTGCGTGGATTTAGCCTTCAATATTGTGAAAGTTCGGAAAGGAACAAGAGACTGAAAGCAATCGCATCTACTCTAAACAGTTGTTAGTCGCAACAAAACTCCAGGAAGATTACTTACAAGAAATAACGACAGTTACGCCTTTAGGACTGATGACGCCTTCGGAGTTCTGTCCTGTGCAAACGTAGGAACCTGAGGATTCCGATCGAGTAACTGATTTCACCAACAAAGTTCCGTTGGACCACGACGTCCAACGAGAATCATTGAAAATGCGAGTCTTATTTATCTGCCAATAAACTGATGGAGGAGGCCATCCTGTCATGAGACAGTCTAGGTATACCGATCTTCCTTCGGCAATAATAACCAGGTCAGGCAATGGTTTGATGAGGGCGGGAATAATTGGGAGAACTGTTGACACAGAAACCATTGAAAGCGGTAATTGGCATACCGTACTTGTTAAAAGTGTAAATTATATTGACTACTCACTTGTATTGTTGAGGTAAGCGGCAGAACTTAATACGACCTTCAATGACAAAGGATTGGTTGCCTGGCATTGGTAATTACCACCTGAATCGTACGTAGAAACGAATGTCACGTTGGACTTTCTTCTGATTGCACCGCCGTTCTTTTCATCTCCATAATTTTCCATCAAAAGTTCCCCATTTTTAAAAAGGACGCCATTTTTCAACCAAGTGACTACGGCTGGAGGGGCACTGTAACCAGACACACAGAAAAGGGTCACTTGAGAACCGGAGATGATGCTTTGAGACTGTGGATCCTCATCAAATTGTTCAGTATCTACGATGGATATAATTCGAAATGACTGCAAATCGTAACAAGATGCCATAATATTTTTTACTTACAAGCATTGACCACTGTAGCAATGTTACTGAATTCTTGAGAGCCGTTGAACGCAGCAACACATTGATATGAACCTAGATAAGCGATTGTGGAGGATCGGATATATAGGGAGTGGTTGCTCAGTAGAGATGCTTTTTCATTGTTTGAGAAGGCTGAATTATTATTATAAAGCCAGCCGTATTCAATGAAATAGTTTTCATTAACAGGAGTTCCAGTATTATCAAAAATCATAGCATCGCAATCAAGCAGAAAATCTCCTCCAAGCATAACGGCTTTTGATTTTGGCTGTGTTGTAATTTCTACAAATCATTTAAAAGATTCGCACTTTGAAATGATAAATATTTGGAGAGACCGAAGTAGCGAATTGCCATTAAATAAAGAAACTCATTTCGTTTTGCAGTGAAATCTAAAAGTGTTCAGCCCGTAAACTTTTAATGAATCTAACACATACTTATGTACTATTGCATAACTCATATTTTGGTATCTGCGAGACTAACTCATCACTTTTTATACGAATTTAGAAAGTCTGTGACGGCCTGACACTCTACATCCATCATATTTACCAGCCGCCAGTTCTTGAGAAACTCGTAAATTTTCTTATAATTAAATTAAAAAGTAGTTTTGGGCTGCATCATTTAAATTAGTTTTACTAAGTTCTACTTTTACTAGTTCTACTTAATCAATGATAGAGACAATTCTGCAAAATCGTGTTTCAAAATTTAAAAACATTAAGACTCACTAATTTGATATCCATTGATAGCACACATAAAAAAGAAGCAGAACCACATCACTGACAAAATGCAAACTCCATGGTATCCATGGCAACAATATCCTCAAAAGAGTTATTGATTGATTCCAGCAATTTTTACCTCAGGTAGGCTGATTATAATACAAAATATTGAACTGGGAGCAACTTGTTGTTTATTCAAAGCAATTAAACACAGAGCCCTAACTAGAGGGCTGCGCGGCAATCAAGCGGGCCAACATATTCACCATAAAGTGATATTAACACTGGATTTTCTTTAATAGCTTTATAATTGTCAATGTTTGCAATATGTACCATGTTTGCCACGACCATTATCAAAGTAACTCAGGATTTTATATTAATTTTTGTTCCAAAAAGGATTGTAGGACTTATTTTCAGAAGAGTGAGTTTAACCTCTTATCGAAAACAAAGTCTTCCAACCCAGGAAATGATAGCTTTCTTAACTGATCTACATTTGCGCTTCTCGGCAATTCCTCGCCCACTTATTGGCCGAGGTTTTGCTTATCATTCCCGAAGGATTAGGACATCCAACTTCTCCACATAATAAGTTTTTAATTTTTGCCACACGAGTCCGTCGTCGATTTGTTTAAACTATTCAATAGAACTGCTCTCCTTTTGCTCATCTTGTAAGATATTATTCCCCTCATCCAGTATATTCTTGTTATATTTGTCAGTAAAAACGTAGTATGTAGCTGGTGTTACATTACTTGGATATTTTATAACCCACCTAATTACACGTGGTGCAATAAATCTGTGTTATTATCATAAATGTCTTAACTTTTATTACAAGCACTGAGAAAAATCGGAGTAGGGCTCTTTTTTTGGATAAGATGGTACTATCCAATGACTGGCATCCAGTCAATTTAACAATTAATACTGCGAAGTGATTGATCAATATAGAATATTTAATCGATAAATAAAACTCAATAAAATCATAAAAATCACTATCATTCAATTCTAAAAATATCCACTGCTGAATTAATTCCTTTCTCCAAATATTGAACTCCCAACTCTCACATTGGTGCTGCCCAAATGTATCTAGAAATATGAAATCAATATAAATTCTAAATATTGGATAAATATAATGATGCATAAGCAGTGATGTACTTACAGCATGTTCAAAATCATTTGACATTCCCATGCTCAGCTCAACAGTTTCTTTACTAAGTTTCAATTCCTGACACAAATCATCTCTGATCTTTGATAGCAACTAATTGAAAAGAGGTCACTTGTTAATGACTTGATTAATTATTGTGATAAAATTATAATTGAACTGATAAGTGATGACTAAATAGGATTTTTCATTTAAAATATAAAAATATGAACATATTTCATAACCCAGGAAATATTAAATACTTTATTTTCAGTACCTTCTAAACAAATTATTCTCATTAAATTTGTTGTAATCCTTACCACAAAGTCTGGATTTGGTCCATCCTTTAAGTTATGATCAAATGAACCTATCGTCATAAGACCAACAAACTCCAACTTTGGACATTTTTCCATTATAAAGGACACAATCTTTGATGTCTCTGATGGCTTACAACCACTTTTGTCTGAGCAAAAGAGAAATAATAAGTAATAGGAAAATAATAACAAAAAGGCATTGTACATATAACCTATAGGTTATAGGAGTTTCTTGCTTTTGACAATCCAGTATAGTGACTCATTTGTAAATCATTTTGTTATTTAACCAAAAATAATCAAAGTAAATAAAAAAACAATTGATCTAAATTGGCACACTGGTACCCAATTAGAATGTAATAATGTAATGAGATGATATCAAGGTGATTTGACTTGATCAGCAGAAAAATAGAACTGTTACATGAAGATATGTTAGTTAAAAGACTCACTCTCTTCATTACTTGTGTTCACTTGCACCATTACCTTCAGAGGGAGTTCTTTACTTTTCTTCTCACAAGCAGAATTTAAAGCTTGTGCCAAATCAATGCCATCAACTGTCTCCACCATGAACAGAGCAGTGACTCCTAAACAAATACCTTCGTTATCAAGATACCATTCAAAATTAATTAAGGATCACTAGGTTAAGTTACCCAAAATTTTGTTCACTTTGTTTTTTTGCAAATGCCCGATGAAATGCCACTTAATTTCTTCACAAGAACTATTGATCTGCAAGTTTCAGTAATTAAATTTAATTTTTTATAGGAAAAGATACGTTTTTCCATAAAAATTCACATCAGTATTTCAAATCAAGACACTTCCATAATGAAGGACTTACCTCAGTATTTTGACTTTTTTCGAGAAGTTCTTGAACCTTAAAATTAAACAGAAACTATCAATCAATTGAACAGAAGAGTAATCTCATAAATACATAATGAAATACACTCAGGTAACTCAAGAAAAAATCCTACACTTACATAATTCTCCCCAAAATGCCTTTGTCCCAAGTTATATGCCTGTATGATGGCAGATGGAGATTGAGTTTTACTGACAGCAACTAACCTTGGCAACCTATTTACGTTCTGCAAGTATTCAATTTAGTTCAATTTACTAAGTCACAGATTCATTGGCTATGGGTGGCAATTTAAAATGTAAAAAGGCAAATTATTCATGAAATTTGGAGCAGTCTTTATGATGAAAACGTTTAATCAAATTTCATGTATACTTCGGTGCAAGCTAAAGATGCTTCTGTCACTTTATCAAGCACATTTCGCAATGACTTTCCCAAGCCATCCATAGTCTTTCGGAACATCGGAAACTTTCGTAAGACTATTTATAAAGTAAAAGTTAATTGAGAAAAAGAGTTAAAATTTTATTCTACTTCAATGTTGCGTTTTTTAGGAAATGTTAATAAAAAATAGTATTAATACTGCTTTGAAATAGTTATTTCCAAATTACTTTTATAGATGACCGATAAATATAAGTATTTTCTTTGGATTGCAGTAATTATAATCCTGCCGAATACCCAACGCTTAATTTTTTTGTAAAAGCTCAATGTAATTAATGACTTATGCCAACTTTTATTGCAAGTAAAAACATATCACTTGCAGTGCTAAGTTTATTTATTTGTACATTTTTTGACAAACTGGTTGAGGGCTAGTTCTTGGAAAAACGCACGTGCCCTTTTATACTTTTGAAATATTAACCAATTTGACGAAGTAATCATCCTTTGCATAGTTAGATATCTAGGACAAAGGTAATATGATAAATGTAAAGTTTCTTGTAAAAAAAATTACCGAAGCCGAAAATTGACACGCACAAATGTGTGAATCGAGAGTTACACACCACAACGAGGTTTTTGTTTAGATCATTTAATTGATACTTGATAATGAAAAATGGTGACTCTTTACAAGAAGTACTTTACCTGACAAACCGATATTTAGAGGAAAATTAGACACCAGTTTTAAAAAAACTTCATAAATTTTATATATTATGAAAAAATTATATTTAATAGTTTTTCTTCATTAATATACTTTAAATTTGAACGATTAATAAACCAATCGTTGCCATCACGTTGGGTTTCCGATATTTGTCCATTTGTTTGTGGCGCTATAAATAGTGTTGTAGCGGTAGAGTGGCATATTATCAAAAACTTTTCCAAAAATGGGAGATTTTAGAGTGGACAAGGAAGCTTTTAAAAGCCGCATGAAGAAGCTTTATACGGCTTGGAAGGCGAGTAATTTAATTTACGAATATTCTTGTTATTTGTTGTCATTCAGTTCAACAAGTTTTGTTGAATTCCGAGGGCGCGAACAGAAATATTCGCACGATTTACAAATCGCTGAGCACTTAATTTAAAATTTCCGAACTAGATTGAGTCGACTGCAATGAAATTGGATTCAATGATTCGTTGTACTTTCGACCGTGCCATGTAATATTTTAAAACATTGTGGGACAACTTAACAAATTTTTATTTTGTTGGGATACATTTTAATTCAATACATAATGAAATTTGTTATTTGAATGCTTTATGGTGATGGCTCGTAGGTTTGATGCATTGCTTTCTTGTTGAAATTAAATTCTAAGCATGGAAAATACATGAAACAGGACAGGATTTGCTTCAGTGGTAAAAACACAAAATAATTCATCCACATTTAGTGTTGATGTGGATAATAATACATTAGGCAACAAGCAGGGATAAAAATTAATTTATGTAATTTGGGTTGTGTGTTCTTGACTTGTTTAAGACATTACAAGTAATTGATTTCATTCTCTTGAGAATATTGCGATTTAAGAGGCCTTTACTTTTCTTACAAAACTGGATTGTGGATTTATGAATTCTTCTCAGTCTGATTTCAATTTAATTGTAAATCACTTGATTTTATATTTTATGTTCTACATTCATTGGTTAACATGTGGTGCAGGAGGCTAGTGATGATGATCCTATGAAACAAGTTGATGCTCTGGTGGTTGCTGTTGGGACTGCTGATGTTGTTTATTCAAAGTCCATCTCCGTCCAGGTTTGGAATTAGAACATAACATAATGTTTTAGTGAATTTCTTAAGCTTTTAACTTGATCATGAGGTATGAAAAGGTAAAGAAAATACATTTTAATTCTAAGTTAATCCTAACTTTTATGTTGCAGACCTGGCTTTTTGGTTATGAATTGCCAGACACAATAATGGCCCTGTGCCAGTCATCAATTATTGTCCTATCCAGCAAAAAGAAAATCAACTTTGTGCAGCAAGCAGAGGGGGCCTCCAAGGATGGTTCAATTCCCCCCTTTAAGTTGCTTGTAAGAGATAAGGTGAGTTTATGTGCATGGGTCCCACATTTGTTTGTAATTTAACTTTTGGAGCATCACAGTGCACCTCAAATTTATGTTATTTTTTTAAAATATATATTTGGACAATTACCTATTTTATAATTCTCGTTTCATAGAATGACAAGGACAAGTCAAACATTCAGACCATTGTTGAAGCCATCAAAGCCTCTTCCAAGGTAATAACATAAATTGAAACAAAATATGCATTTATTGAGATTATTGATTAAGGATAGTTTATGAAATGTTGAATACTTGTTATTAAATTAAATTAATTTTTTTTCCATCTCAGGGCAAAACTATAGGAGTCTTTTCAAAGGACAAGTTCCCTGGTGAACTTCTGGATTCTTGGAAGAAAGCAGTTGATGAAGCAGCCTTTGAAAAGGTTTTCCATCAAGTTTTTAAATTATTTTAGTTTTTTTATTATTTGAGCCAAAATGAGTTTAATTATTAAATCTTGCTAGAAGTGATGTAATAGAAAATGAAAATCTTTAGGTTGACGTCAGTGCACAGGTTGCCTTGGTTATGGCTCCAAAGGAGGAACCTGAAATATCCTTAATTAAGAAAGCTTGCAATGCCACCATGGATCTTTACAATAAATATGTCAGAGAGCAATTGGTCGACATCATCGACAAGGAAAAGGTTTTTTTAACTTTTGAAATCAATTCCTCTGTTTATGGAAATCAAAATAAAATGCTGAGAGTTCTTTTATCTCAAAACAAAACTGGAAATTCATCCTCCTTGGGATGTCATCCCAGTTTTAAAGTTTAAATTTAAGTTTTAAATTCATTCTCATTGGTATCCCTATCCCTAACCCTACCTGTATGGTCAATTGCATAGATATAGTTGATGTTACTAATATCACATGCTACTTGATGCATTCTATACATTTGTATACATTTTCAGCAAGTGAAGCACTCCAAGCTTGCCAATCAGATTGAGCAGGCAGCACAGAACAGTAAGTACATCACAGGATTGGATATATCCCACCTCGATACCTGTTACCAGCCAATCATCCAAAGTGGCGGGAAATATGAACTCAAATTCAGTGCCAAAGTGTTAGTGTTTATTAGTGTTCTTGTACACACGTTTGTCATATTTGGTGTAACTAATCTGTTATCTTTATAATTGCAACACAATTCTCAATGACCTAACTAGCATTTTAATAGAGTTATCAAAGGTAATACAATAATAACAATGTGATAACGTGGGATTATCAGTGATTCTTGTTGTGGATTGTTTGATGACACCAGCAAAATGAAAGCATTATTGCCTCTCTAATGGTTCTAGTGAAACAGTAAGAATTAATCTGAGGTTGATCTTTTCAAATTCAGGGGGGACAACGTCTTACACTTTGGTTCGATCGTGTGCATGCTCGGACTGAGGTACAAGTCCTATTGCTCCAACATTGCCAGGACTTTGATGGTTGGTCCCACTCAGGAAATGCAGGCCAATTATGCCCTGTTGCTCAAGGCACAAGATGCTGCCATCGCAGCTCTCAGAGATGGTTTGTTGGATGTTTTGTTCATTTTACTTTTCGTATTATTTGATATTTAAATATTTACTTTTAAATTCTCTTGGTTTTCTTTTAAACCTAAAAAGGTGTCAAGCTTTCCGAAGTGTACGATGCGGCCATGAAGATGATTCAGTCGGAAAAACCTGAACTCGTTGATAAGTCAACGAAGAATGCTGGGTCAGATGAACTTCTTGCACATTTATCGCTCATGGCATCATCTCTTTTTAACTTCAATCTTTTATTTCTGCAATTTTAAGAATGAATGAATGGATGGATGGATGGATGGATATAAATAATATATTGCACTTGGGTGGTCAATGATGATGATGATGATAACATTGGTATTGGTGATGATGGTCTTAGCAAGACTGATCTTGTGTTGTCATAATAAACAATAACTCACTGTATTTAATGGCAACGTCTTCACAGGTTCGGCATGGGACTTGAATTCCGCGAGGCCTCGATGCTCGTCTCCCCGAAAACGGAGGTCATTGCCGTGAAGGGAATGGTGTTCAACCTCAACCTTGGCTTCTCCGACCTCCTCAACAAGGATGCCAAGGATGAAGAGGGCAAAATATACTCCCTCTTCATCGGGGACACGGTTCTGGTCAATGACGAGGTACGACTTTTTTTAATGCAATTGAAAATTCAAAGAACTTATTTCTTATATATGTTTATGTTTCAAAGAAGACTTCGATTTACTTTTACAACCTCTTGCAGAATACTCCGGGAACTGTACTGACTCCGCAGAAAAGACAAACGAAGCATGCCTTTATATTCCTCAAGGTGGAATCATTACTTGTCATTTATGATTTGTTTATGACGTATTTATTTTTTTAAACTTTATGTCCAATTCATGATGAACAAGGAGGAACAAGAAGAAGAAGAAGAGGAAGAGGAGAAAGAAGAGGAGGAGGAAGAGGACGAAAAGTCGAGGGGAAGGTCGCAAAGGGGTGCCATGGTGCCCGTCAGGACGAGGGTCGGTTTCTGATTATTTTGTCATCGTTGTGAAAGGGATGCTTGTTTTGAAATTAAAATGTTGAGATGTAATCGTTTTTTGATTATTTTTCGCAGACCGAACTGACTTCCGAAGAAAAACGACAGGAGCATCAAAAGAAACTCGCAGACAAGGTGCACAAGGAAGCGCTCGAGCGAAATGCCGGTCACAGAGAAAAGGAAGACGAGAAGAAGTTTGTTTTTGCTGGATTACTTTTTGCCGGCCCCGATACTCGACTTTGGAACATTTTTTCATTTCAACTGCTTTCAATATTTCACAGGAACAGGAAAATCAGCATATCGTACAAAAATGAAAATTACTTACCCAGCGAGCCTGAAATCTCCGAGTTGAAGGTCTACGTTGGTCGGTAGAATTTTACGATGTCGTCGTCGACTGTGGATGTTTTTAGCACGATCGTCAGTCGTTTTTGTTGTTGTTTCAGATAAGAAGCACGAGACCGTTGTCGTTCCGTTCCATGGGAGACAAGTTCCATTTCATATTGCAACTATTAAGGTTTATTTTCACTTTAACATTAAAGTAGAATTGAACCCCTAAAACTAAACTTACATGTATCATTTATATTGTGGTAATTATTAATGATTGATTAACTGATATTTACATACAGTTAATAATAATAATAAATAATTATGGTATCAATTAATTATTTGACCACAATTATTTAATGCTTTAGAACATCAGTCAGTCTGTTGAAGGAGATCACACGTGTCTCAGGATCAACTTCTTCCATGCAGGTTCAAACTTGGGACGCAACGACGGACTCGTTTATCCGATGGAGAATGAAAAATTCCTGAAAGAGATGTGAGTGCATTCGATTACTTGATGTGGTGGTTACTAATAGAAACGACTTTCTTTTTTAGGGTTTTGAGGAGTTCAAATTCCAAAGAGCCGGGCGAGATTTCGAGTGCAGCATCCAACTTGAAGCGAGCTCATGATAGCATCAAGGAAGTTCAGAAGAAGTTCAAGAGCAGAGAGGCTGAGGAGAGAGAGAAAGAAGTAATTCATTTGCTGATTCATCTTAGTGCAGATACATATTATCTTTTGAAAACATTGTCTGCTAACTTTGGATCGTAGCGGTTTGTTGCGAGGTGAATATTAAATAACATTCGGACACTTTATCTATCCCAGGGAGTCATGAAACAAGACTCATTGATCATCTCTCCAAGTGCTGGTAACCCCAAATTGAACAATGTCTACATCAGACCTAACATCTTGTCAAAGAGGATATCGGGGGTCTTGGAGGCTCACACAAATGGTGATTTTTGGAGATTTTCAAATGCTTGGTTATTACATCGAAACTCACCGTCAATTTCAATGTTAAATTAATTGGATTAATTCAAATTTAATACTTAATATTTAATAATTAATTTAATTCAATTTCAAGTGGATTTGAATTTTTTTTTTTTAAATTTTAATGCAACTAAAAGTTGAACAATGTTCATGTTCTTAGGTCTGAGGTTCACTTCAGTCAGGAAGGACAGAGTTGATATTTTGTACAACAACATAAAGACTGCTTTCTTCCAACCGTGCGACGGCGAACTCGTCATCCTGGTGCACTTCCATCTCAAGGTCGTTCTTCATTCTTCGTTTATTTTTTCTTTAAAACTTTGTTTTGATTTGCCGATTCATAAAGTCGTTAACCTTTGTTTTGTTTTTGACATCAGAATGCCATCCTATTTGGCAAGAAGAAACACGTCGACGTGCAGTTCTACACGGAAGTCGGAGAAGTAATCACGGATTTGGGCAAGCACCAGTATTCTCATGACAGGGATGACCTTAGAGCAGAACAGGTGAACTTTTTTTTTAACTGAACTCATATTTTAGCATTGTTTATTTAAGTTATTTAATTCAATATAAAAATATTTGAGTGTTTAATTCAATATAAAAATATTTGAATGTTTGATTCAATATAAAAATATTTGAATGTTTAATTCAATATAAAAATATTTGAATGTTTAATTCAATATAAAAATATTTGAATGTTCAATTCAATATTTTTAAAGGTTTTGTTCACAAAAAAACATTTCAAGTTAGGTGCTATCAAGTTTACCTTTTCTTTTTAAATAGTCTGAGAGAGAATTGAGAAATAAACTAAAAGAAGCCTTCATGATGTTCTGTAATAAAGTCTCGGCCAAGGGAGACATCAAGTTTGAAATTCCTTTGAGAGAATTAGGCTTCCACGGTGCACCAAACAGAAGCACAGTTCTCATTCAGCCGACAGATGGCTGTCTCGTCAACCTCTCCGAGTGGGTGAGTGGACAAATCGAATTATTCATTCATAATTCATAAATAATAATCATTTCTCTAGACTCGATAGAATAAAATAACGACCAATTACTATAATTATAGTATAAAGGCCATGGTATGTTCATTATATGTAATAATCATTGCATAATTCATTCCATGTTCTTCCAGCCTCCATTTGTCGTGACTCTCAAAGAAGTGGAAGTCGTGCACTTTGAGAGGATCCAATTCCAGTTAAAGAACTTTGACATGGTCTTCGTATTCAAAGATTATCACAAGAAGGTGGCAATGATAACGGCCATATCCATGGATCAGCTGGATCACGTCAAAGACTGGCTCAAGTTGGCCTTGACTTTCTCTTTGACCTACTTGTTCACTCTTATGTCACCAATGATTCATAACTACAGTCATCATGATGCCATAGCAACACAAAAAAGCAATACTACTTTTGATAGAATTTGTTTGAAATTATTTAATATCACTTATATGGAATGTGCTTGCAATTAAATCACCATCAGAGGCCTTTAAATATAAATTAATATATAAATTAATTAATTACTTTTTTATTAAATTAAATGTATTTTAATGGCCTTGCAGCACATGCGACATCAAATACAGTGAAGGCATTCAGAGTCTGAATTGGACCAAAATCATGAAAACCATCGCTGACGATCCTGCCAAATTCTTTAACGACGGAGGTTGGAAGTTCTTGGATCCGGAGAGCGATGTGAGTTTGGCTTTGATTGTTTTTTTCTTGTTTTTTTTTACTTAATAAACTCAATGACCTCACAATTTAGTTGCTTGTTGAATCTAGCTGATTATATTTAATTATGTCATTTAGATCTTATGTGCTAACATGTGATTTTTTCCATTCTTGGAAAACTTTTTGAAATCCATTCACTGAATTTTTCAGGAGGACAATGAAGACGACGACGACGATGATGAGGACGACGAGTATAGTCCATCAGATAGTGGATCTGAGGAAGAGAGCAGCGAAGGAGACAGTGACGGATCGAATTGGTCTGCGGAGGAAGACGACGGTGAGTGGAAATTCACTCAAAGTGGATTTGTATTTTCTTAGATGTCTTTCGGTCGATGTTCAATCTGTTCTTACTGATGTACAGATTCGGAAGAATTAGGATCCAGCGAGGAATCTGGCAAGGATTGGGATGAACTCGAAGAAGAGGCAAAACGAGGTTGAGTCGATTTTGTTTTGTTTTGCATATTGTTTGTTTACTTGTTCGTTTGTTTATTATGTTCTGGATCGGCGAGTGACCTTTGTTTTCGATTGCAGCCGACGCCAACATTTACGAAGAGGAGGTTCCGCAGACCAAAAAGCCGAAGCACAAGTCTTCGAACAAACACAAGAGTCCGGAAAAGAAGCACAAGAGCCTGGACAAGAAACACAGGAGTCCGGAAAAGAAGCACAGGAGTCCGGAGAAGAAACACAAATCTCAGAAGGATCACAAACACAAGAACGGACATGCGTCGCGCGACGAGAAATCCTCTCTTAAGAGGAAACACCACGAGAGGGATAGGAAGAAATGAAGTGGGAAATAATTGTCGACCTCGTATCCTGATACTGGCGTCTCTTAAAGATGATGTCGAGGTGTAGAAATGTAAACCTAAACAACTGCGTTTTTTGTGCCTCATTAACCAAAGCAACGTTGCAAAAGTCTTCAAATTCGATGTGTTCACTAATCCGGGGTTTGTTCGTTCGGGTTGTCGTAGTTTCTATTAACAGACGCGGGAGCGGCCGTTTACGATGTTGGCTCTTGATGGGTGTTTTGCGTTAATTAGGTTACTGCTAATTTCATTGTCGGTGCTGCTGCACCGCTCTATGATTCCATTGGTTCCGCGTTGTCCGCCTGGTGCTGATTGGATGGCTTCTGGCCAATAGGAATCGCTGCCTTTCCACTTAATATTGCGCTTGGAGATGACCGTTGAGGTGGTAGTGGAAAAATTTTCAGTTGAGTTTCGAATGTGGAAATGCTCGCAGCGCAGAGTAAGTTGCTGTTCCAACTAAACAAATATTATAATGAGAGAGTTCAGAGTCGAAAGTCAGCCATTGTTAAGTCTATAAGAGAGGTCTGCAAATATGTCCAGGAGATACTCAAAGAGGTGGAGCTACAAGAACCTCGTTTCATCAGTTCCCTGGCCGAAATCAATGGACATTTCGAGGGTCTGCGCGTTGTCTCGTCGACGGAATTTGAGGTGATTCTGTATCTCAATCAGATGGGTGTCTTTAATTTCGTGGACGACGGAGCGTTGCCAGGATGTGCTGTACTGAAGCTGAGTGACGGTCGCAAGAGATCCATGTCCTTGTGGGTCGAATTTATTACCGCGTCCGGTTATTTGTCTGCTAGAAAAATTAGGAGCAGATTTCAAACCCTCGTGGTTCAAGCAGTCGAGAAGTGCTCTGGTTACAACGACCAACAAGTGAGAATGTTGACGGACACTACAGACGTCAAGCTAAGAATAAGGGACCGATACATCGTGCAGATCACGCCGGCTTTCAAATGCTCGGGAATCTGGCCAAGAAGTGCCAGCCATTGGCCCCCAATGCACCTTCCTTGGCCTAATGCTAATCTGGTTGCTGAAGTCAAATCGGAGGGTTTGGATCTACTTTCAAAGGAAAGCAATTACGCAAAAGAGAAACAATCTTCAACGACAGAGGGAGACGCTTGGATAATTTCCTTCTACCACGTAGAGGAGATGCTTCTGTTGGGCGGATGCAGACAGAAATGTCTGAGCGTCCTCAAATCTCTCAGAGACAAGCACCTGGACATGACAGGTCATCCAGTGGAAAACTACCACCTGAAAACTTTACTCCTCTACGAGTGTGAGAAGCATCCACGCGAGGCGGAGTGGGATGAAACCTGCTTGGGCGACAGAATCAACGGTATCTTACTCCAGCTCATTTCCTGTCTTCAGAATAGGAAGTGCCACCATTACTTCCTTCCGAATCTGGACCTCTTCAAGGGAAAATCTCCCGCGGCTCTGGACGCAGCTGCCAAACAGGTTTGGAGGATCCTCAGAGAACTCATCACCAACTCTCGTAGCTTGGAGAGGCTTTGAAAAGAAAACTGCAAAAGGGGAGTTCAATGTTCCGAGTCAGGATTTCTTTAAGAACTTTTATTCAATTTCACTTCAGCTAGTTAGATCACTTGCTCCAATTTGCTTTTTACATTGAACTTTCGAAATTAATTGTCGATAATTTTTGCAGATTTTTTTTTTAAATCAGTTGTTCTACATTCTAGAGCAGTACTAATTTATAGTGCACGAATCATTTTGAAATGCGAACCAAAAAACAAGAATTTTGTCAACAAAGATCGTCGATCGAAATGACTCCTAAACTGCACTCATGGAATGTTTATTAATTGCTCAAATTTCTTGACAAACGAGTTACAAAGACGGTGTAAATTAAATTCCCGAGCATTACGTCCGCTTGTAGGACGCGCCCATCAATTTCTAGTCGTTAGTTGCTTCCTGTCCATGAATATTACATGAATGTTCTGCCAATTACCTGCTGCTTCTGCAACCGGTCGTCTTTCGAAGATGATCGATTGCATGCTTCGTGGCTTTCGGGCGAGTAATAGCCTTGTTTTAAATGTTTTTAAATGAAAAATGAGACTAATCAAACTTATTATATTAATACTAGCTGTTAACTGCATCGATTACCAAATAAAATGTCATTTGAAATAATGGATTTAACTAGCAGAGTTACTATCATGAATACTGCATCTGTTATGAAAAGTGAATTACAAATAATTAGTTTTCAATTTATTTTTTATTTTTTGGTAACAATATTACCAGGTCGTATTTTTTTGGTAATAACTCATGTAAATATTTCGCATGGAATACTCGAAACAGTTTAATAGCGTAACAAGAAAATTTCATCTCCGGCAATCGTTTAGCTGTTAAAACCGCTGTTAAAGCAAGGTTTTGAGATGTTCTGTCAAAATTGAAAAGTATTTTAAAAAATGCGAATCTGTATTAATCTCGGTAATAGGAATAAATTCATGTTAGCTTCTGAATTCTGTTAACTTTTAACGATGCTGTTGAATTGCATTAGTTGAATTGAGGATTTAAATATAAACGGTGCATATGGCTGCAGAGAATTACATGGCGCCTGGACGGAAGGATTGATGGATCATCGGGGAAAGAAAATTGCCAGGAGAGCAGGAAGTTGATGGCGGTGTTGAGGTGTGATTCAATTACGCGTCACGAGTCGTCATTCTTTATGTCCTGTCTTCATGCTGTTGCAGAGGAGCAAAGAGCAGTTTCTGCCTTTTCTGTCAGTTCTTATTTTCAATATAAATTCTTTATTATTACTTTAACTTAATAACATCATAATATTAAATTATTTATGGATTTATTTATTTATTTTTAAATCTGATGATCAAAGTTTCTAAATTTCACTGAAATTGATTTATTAATCCGCCTTAAATGCTGCCTTTGGAGGACGAAAGTGAGAAAGGCGTGGTTTTTAAGATTAATTCTTGGTTACAAAATTAATATATTATTACTTAATAATATATCAATTTTAAGACTTTTACTTAAAATTCACAATATCTTAATTTCAAAGTTTCACAGATGTTGTGCGGTTAACTATTTGGCTTGAACATGCAGATGAACCACTTGGAAGAATAAATTTAATAATAATTTGAGGGAAAGTCTACGATATGTGTTAGTTAAACTTCGTTGCTGAAAACCTTCTGAGATTTCATTGAGCCAGAGGAGTTTTCCAGAATTTCATTAAAAATAAATTAATAAATAAATACAATTGTAATAAATATAATTTTATAATTTATTTCCTAAACCAACATCCGTTCGAAACTTATCTGTTGACAAAAACACAAAAGACGAATCATCGAGTGTCAAGCTCTTTTGGAAGTGCAAACGACAATAATTTCAAACTTGAAATCACACGAGGTAATGGAATGAGAAGTTGTTCGTTTTGTGCTGAACGAATTAAGGGTGTCATTTAATTTTTCGAATTTGTCCTCATTTGAGCAAATAATTTGAAATGACCAACTGCTTACAAGTTTGAGATGAACGTTATTGTACACTCAAATGGATAATTATTATAGAAGCAGCCAACGAAATGATTTAATGTCACAGAATTGATCACAAAAGTTTTAAAAGTCAAGATTGAAACAAATATCTGCGTTCGTTGTGTTATTGGAATATCAAAGAATGAACACTTTATTTGCCAAAACCGGAAACCATTTAACTAAAAACTTAATCATAATTGATTGATTACGTATTGCTAATTAACTGATTATCTCTTCGTAGTTTAGTAGCATTTAGTAACTGCTTGCTTGAATGCACTGGAATCTACTTTCTTTGCAGATAATAGTTATTAAAATATTGAATAATATTTATTAAAATATATAATATTATTTAAATAATTTAAAAAAATACTTTTATTTTAATTTCAATTTACTACATTTCCCTACTGAAATAAACATTTATATTTTTTTGATCACGTAATTGATAATAAAATCTTTCAAAGTGGCAGTAGTTTTAGTACGGCAGAAGTTTCATAGGAACGGCATCAATTGGAACATCGGACTTCATCAGTTTCTTCTCTCGAATCTCGTCTCCTCCTCCTCCTCCTGGTTTGCTTCGAAGAATCGTTTCTTTCAGAATCAGAAGAGTTTCTACGGCTTCGATGAACTTTTTCCGATGTCTTCGACTGATTTCGTCTTTCTCTGTAACGACTTTCTGTTCTTATTTTAGATTCATTTGACGGAGACCTTTCACGTTTTGTGTTTCTCCTATCATCATGCTCGTTATATACTCTGCCAGACCTTTTCTTCCTTGAATCATCGTCGTCGTCATTATAATAATAATCCTCTGCTCTATTCTCTCTCTGAGTCCTACTTTCCAAATTTCTTTTGAAGGCGTTGGTTCGCTTAGACTCAGAATTTATGTCCTTTCGCTTCGACTCATCAGGGCTTAATTCGGAATCGTCACCTGTTTTCCAATTGTCAGTTCTTCTGCGATTGAATTGATTTGAATTGTTTGCATCGTAGCAATAACGATCAGAATAATTTTCGTGTCTGTAGCCCCTTTTATAGTTACCGTAGAAGCGACGATTAGTGAAATTGTGAAGTCGACTGCGTTCATTCCTGTCAGTCTGCTCGTATTCCGCTTCTTCGCTACGGCATCCGTTTGATTGTTCCAATCTATTGTTTGCATTGGTTCTGCGCTGTATGATCAGTCCCCTCAAATCATCAGTAGGAGTAGATTTATCGGGACATTCTTCAATGTTATGATGAAAACGATTACTCGTTAGGGATGGAACTCGAGACTTTGGTGGCGAAAATGCTTTGGAGGAAGGAATGCTAAAGGAAGACTGGTTGTCTGTTATCGAGACTTGAAAATCTTGCGCAGACTTTCGACTATTCATAAGCCTCCTTCTCTCCGAGTACTTGATCCAAGTCTCCTCATTAAATCCAAAGTTGAAGTGATGTGTTACGAGGGACTTGTTTTTCTTCCAAGGTTTCTTCGTATCAGGAAGAGACTTCAAGCTTTTTTCGACTTTCTCCAAAATATTGATTCTCATCATTTTCTTTGAAATTTTTTATTAGAGCTTATTGTTATCTGGTTGATTCTATTTTACGGATGCCGTAAGCTTTGAATTTGAACTGGACCTGTACACATTCGCACTCTTTCTTGACTTAAAAGATTCTAAGTAATAAATATTAAATAATAAATAAATTACATTAAAATTTAAAAATTTATTACGCTATTTAATAATAAAAGTATTAATATTATTAATAATAAAAATCGTATTAATTAGAAGTAATATTAAATGATAAAGGTTATTGTTAATATTAATATTATTGTATAATATAAGGAAGCTTCAGCCACACCAAAAGTGGGGTCTGACGATACCCACTAGGATATAGAAAATAATTTTTTTGGCTTATCGAGGAAGGACAGTTTTTTAAATTTAATTTTAAGATGTAATGTTAACCTATAACACTTATAATATATAACTTATAATATCATCTTATATTATCCTCTGTTATCCTCTTGAACACTGACGAATATGCCGAGGCCTTGTTTATTTGTCTTCCATCGTCTGCTACTGTTCATAAATATTTCCAGAAAAATTTTTTCTGTAACAAAAAGGTATTGGATAACAATTGGGACTATGGCCTATTAAAATTAATAATTTAAAAAACCTCAATTATTCCAAGAATAACTGAAAATTAAAAATAAAATATCAGAACTTTCTGATGTCGCTCATCGGCGAATGGATTTGAATTAAGCATTGAAGTGTCATAAACATGAATGTTGATTGAATAAAATTTAATAAAATTTGCAATTAATAAGGTTTTCTTTAATCTTTTATCTGTTTTTGATCGAAAGTTTTATAGTCTCATTCCTTCCAAGGGGACGTCTTGTAAAGCGTTTTCCTCGCTCGACTGACATCGTTTTGGCAATTCAGGGCGTTTTATAATAAATCAAATATTTTATTATTGGGAACTAGTTCATTTTTTTATATCTTCAAAATTTCCTACAATTCGAACGATCAATCGCACCTTTGTGTGATTGGGGTTGCCAACAGATACAAATTATGGGTTCTGGCATTTCCACTCGGGCATGTTTTAATTTGATCTTGCAACATAATTTAACCTAAGAATTTTGTGGCATCTCAGGTTTTTATGAGATTAATGAGATGATTAAGTGGTCATTCTGATTATTCCGCTAGTTTTAATATTTTAATGGAACTGGAACGATGTGCGGTCATGTTGATGCCATATATTTATGTTAATTATAAGTAATTTAGTTGAGAATAAGATTCTATTCGCGATGATTCTACAAACAGTTTAAAAAGAACGATCGGGGCATTCAGCACGACAAAAGACTCAAAGATGTGGAAAGGTGTTCATCTGATGAGGTAAAGATTTTACATAAATTTTTTAACAAATAGTAATTTAGACGTTAAATTTTAATTTTGAACGATAAAGCTTAAGTTCTTGTAAAGAAGTGACTGCATATGTTTTATAATATCATAATACTTATAATGTATATTTATTGAGATATGCTTGTATTAATATATTTCCTGACATTATATTATTTATATAACATTACATAATAATACCACTCAGAAATGTTATAATCATATATGTTAAATGAATGCAGTTGATCTACTTTTGGCAATGGAATCATTTTTAAGTGTTGTTTGCTCTGGTTTGTTTGTTGCTTAAAAGCCACTGTTAACAATATGGCTGTAAGATGATGCTAAATTTAAAGATTATTTGAATGAGTAATTAAGTTATGATTACATGTAAATATGATGAGTCATACTTAAGTCATGTGATAATTATCTATAATGTCACATGAAGTGATAATCTTAGGAATCACGTATTTTCCACATGTGTGCTGTTTAAAAAAATCTTTGAATTCATCATTAGTGTTTATTGGACATTATGAAATATCTCACTGAACATGCAAATTGATTCTCCTTCTTATATTATGTGAATTTGCATATGTGATAATTTAGTGAATAAAATGTTTCAGATATCTTCACCTTATAAACAAGTATCTGCATTAAACATTGTTGAGCAACTTTGGAAGCAGATTGATTCTCAAGAATTTAAGCCAACTGTTGAGGATAGGAAACCCATAAAAGCAGGATGGAAGGAAATAAGAGTGTTTGTTTCTTCAACATTTTCAGACATGCACAGCGAAAGGGAAATCCTGGTCAAGAAGGTGTGTGTTCATGTGAAAAACTTTCAAGTTTTAAGACACTAATTAACCAACTAATCTTTATCTCCTAAAAAGATAAACGAGTATTATTGTGTTAATATTAATTAAAACGATTTTCATTTAAAATTTAGGTTTTTCCAGAGTTAAGAGATTGGTGTGAAGAGAGAAAGTGCACGTTGACAGAATGTGACTTGAGATGGGGAATTCCAAAAGACACTGAGAGCAGCACCACGATTTCAGTTTGTCTCGAAGAACTAGACAGATGTTACGAAGAAAACAATGGGATGCCGTACTTTGTCAACATGCTCAGTGAGAGGTTCAACGATGTTGTTGTTGTTGTCGCTGCCTTTGCTGCTGTTGTTGTTGCTGCTTTTGCTGTTGTTGTTGTTTAAGATAATGTTATAGGATGGTTCTTACAGATACGGTTGGATTCCTTCAGAGAAGGAAGTATCAGGAGAAATCAGAGAAAAGTACAATTGGGTGCCAAATGTTTCGATAACTCACATGGAAATACTTCATGGGGCCTACAGGTTTTTAAAATTAAACAAAGTCATTGAATGCTGATAATTTCTAACAATTGGTTGAGGTTAATATGAGATATAATAATATTGATGTTTGACTTAAAAATACCTTTCAAATTCAAACATTTAAGGTAAAAATTGTGATAAGTGCAACAGCAGTGAGTAAAAAATGCAATAAAAGCATTTCATATCACAAATGTTACACAATCAAACAAGTATGATATGGTGATAGGAATGTTTAGAACAGTTTAACAATTTAAAACCGTCAGAACGGGGAATCCGAACGCATTCTTCTGCCTCAGAAATCCCAAATTTATTTCCGATTTGCCTCAACAACATCTGAATAAGTTCATTGAAACCGAAGCATTGCCAAAGCTACATTTGGAGGTGTTTTTTTTTTGGTTGGGAAATTTGATTGGAAAATATGTCTTGCCTAGATTTATTTACTGCTTTCTTACAAGTTATAAATACACTTTTGTGCAATTGTTTAAGAAATGTTCAAGATAATAAATTTTGTTTTGAAGGTTTTGAAGTCAAAATTGCAGGAAAAGTTTGGTGATAGATGCATTACTTATGATTGCAAAGTGTCAGGAACTGATCAGCACACTGGAAGAGAAAAAGTTTAAATTTAATTTTATTTGATTTTCATCGATTCTCGATTAAAATTCAATTACAAGGTAAAGTTGACTGGTCTTGAAGAATTTGGACAGAAAGTTTTAAATTTCTTGAAGAGTGCAATATCTAGGCAGTACCTGGAAGTTGGAACAATTGAAGAGCTAAGTGAAGATGATCAAGGTTGTATTGTGAACTTGCAGAAGCATTAAATGTTATTTTTATGATCTTTATTAAGAGAGACAAAGCTGTTGGAATTGAGTATTGGTGATAAATTTTTGCTTTTGTATTTAAATTAAGCTTTAAATATTTAATTATTATTTTAATTAAATATTTAATTATTATTTTAATTAAATATTTAATTATTATTTTAATTAAATATTTAATTATTATTTTAATTAAATATTTAATTATTATTTTAATTAAATATTTAATGCATCGTAACGAAATGGTATCATTTGGATGTTTAATGAAACCATTTTGTTTTCAGAGGAAATCATTCACCAGAGAACGGCGAGTCTTCACGGTTCTTTTGTGACCGGAAGAAACAGAGAATTGGAAGCAATTATTAGTTATTTGAAGAAAGGACTCGTCAGCGAATTGTTTACGTCCGAGACTTTTGACGAGGAAGAAGTCTTGAGATCGGGTTTGCGTCTTCGTCACTATTTGGTGTTCAGTGGTCTCGTTTAGGAGATCTTAATTAATTACATAATTAATTACGTTGTTCCCAATTTATAAGATTCTATGAACATGCATCGTGTGCTTTACATTGTCCATATTACATGTATTATGTATTACGTTGATGTATTACATGTATTTTCTTTGTATTAGTACGTTTTCATCCTGACCATATGTCGTGTTTGAACTTTATAAACTTATTTTTAAAAAATTTAATTTTTTTTATTCTGATATTTAAGAGGCTAAAGATTACAGATCTAATAACAACAAAGTCTTGTGCATATCCGGAATACCGGGATTGGGAAAGTGCAGCATTTTGTGTGCGTGCGCTGCAAAACTCAGTGAGGTTTGTCTAACGACTGAGCTCTTTGAAGATTTCTGTTGATTACAAGCACTACTTAATTACATTAGTATAAGAATAATGCTATCACAAGTCATTACTTTAAATCATCATTATTATGCTGTATAAAGTAGTTTATGCCTGTCAAAGATTTTTAATTGCAGGATGATGCAACGGTTTTGTTCCACTGCACGGGATGCACGGCCACCAGTTGTGATTGGACGTCCATTGTGAAGAGGATCATCAGACTTGATGGTCCTTATTTTCTCAACCGATTTTCACAAAATCCACAGTTTTTTCTAACAATCATCTTAAAATTTAATTTAATTATTCAGCCTCGGAAAAAGCGAACGAAGATGATGGGCAAATATTGTTGGACAAAATGGAAAAGATTTTGAAGAAGATTAACAAATTCGTTGTTTTGATTATCTGCAGGTTGGAGAATGTAAGTAGGATATTATTGATTATAAACATCTTAAATATTAGGTCTAATTGCCCAATTACAAAATCGCATGCAATCTCTTTTGTTCTTAACATTTGAGGTCAATGAATGCACCAACTTAATAGTCAATGTCATGTCCAAAAGCAAACTGTAGAGAGTTCATTATTTGAGTGGAACATTTTCTTTGTGAATGAACATTTACAACGTTGACAGTATCCATCACATCACATCGCATCATACCGCATCACACCATACCACACCATATCACATCACATTAAATTACATCAAGACATTCATTGTCTTAAAATATTCAAATCAATGTTTACCATATAAACTTTAAATTCTTGTCGTCCCAAAGATGTCAAACAACGACAGCGTCAACTGCCTGGATTGGTTGCCTGCCAGGCTTCCTTCCAGCGTCAAATGTGTTGTCAGCGTTGACAGTAACAACTATGTCTGCATGGATCGACTGAAGAATAAGAAATGTCACTTCCTCAAGTTGGAAAACTTCACCATAGACGAGGCCTCACTCTTCGTTCGAGAATATCTCCTCAAGTACAACAAGGTAACAGGTTGAAGGTTTTTGATTAGATGGGGTCAGTATTGCAATTATAATATCTTGTTATGCATTAGTTATTATAATTAATTATGTATATTAACATAATATCCTATAATACAGTAATCATAATGTCTTGTTATAAATTCTAATTATAAGAACTTGTGGTAATATGTGAGCACTCTAATTATTACTAATTGGATTAATTATATTAACTGTGAACATGTTTCCCTTGATTTTTTGTAAATCCTCTAAAAAGTGGGCTCAAAATTGCGTTGTTGCATCAAATATACCTTTCTGTATTTGTCAATCCATCTCAACTCACTTAAGATTTTTTGAAGGATTTTTTTCTTCAAAGAAATTGGACGAGGAGCAGATGAAGAGTCTCCTGTCGAAGGAATCTTCGACTTTTCCACTTTGGCTGAAGGTGGCCTCAGAGGAGTTGAGGGTCTTTGGAGACTTTGTGACTCTGAGCAACAAGATAAAGTCATTCCCTGATACTGTTAAGGATCTCATCAGGGAGGTCATCAATAGGCTGATAGGAGAGGATGAGACATCACTCATGGGAAAGGTATTATTTCTTTTAAGAGACTGCCAATAACAATTTCACATTTTAATTATAATTTTATATTTTAATACTTTTTTTTTATAATTTTTCATATTATAATTTACAAAACCGAAAGCATTTTACTAGAAGTTTTCTTATGACAAACACAGGTTTCTTTAAAATCACATGCTTAACACATCTTTTTTATTATCAATTTTTGAAATATCTGACTAGAACTCCTGCGTCATTCCAACAGATAACAAATGTTTATCATTGTCAGCTTTGATTTCTAAGATGTTTTTGAAAATAATTGTTTACGCATGTGGCTAGAGTCACACATTGATAGTATCAACTTTTGGATGTCTTTAAAGTTCTCAGGAAGGTAAGTAAAGAATTCTTATATCCCTGCTTCAAGGTCACACTTGGCCCTGAGTGAGTAATCAGCAGTTCCAATGGTTCCAACTGCAGGCTTTCTTCTGCTTTTGTGACATCGAAAGTGAAGAGTGCAAAAAAATAAAGCAAATTGATGTTCCAAAGCTGCAAAATCAATAAATCTATCCTTTGATTCCTTTAGCAACAGCTCTGGATGAATTTCACATGTAATTAAATAGCAAAGCTAATCATTGTGCTTTGTCTTTCATTTCTCTGGGAAATGAGCTCGATTTG
Source organism: Hirudinaria manillensis (assembly GCA_034509925.1). NCBI lineage: Eukaryota > Metazoa > Annelida > Clitellata > Hirudinida > Hirudinidae > Hirudinaria > Hirudinaria manillensis. Next base: position 5,128,624 of record CM067533.1, read on the forward strand.
TTATTTACAATTTCCAGAAAGTTAGTTTTTATTGAAGCACTGGAAATTTGTACAATTTAGAAATATTTAAGAGGACAGCAGGCATGCTTGCAAAGTGGTCTTGTTTTATACGTGCCCATTTTAAACATTGTTGTAGAGTGATTGATGAAGGATTACATAATTATTTTTGCAGCACATATAATTAACCCTAACACTAACCCTAAGCTTAACCCTTAACCCTAACCTGTGTGATTAATACATTGTCCTTTGACAATATTCCTTTTTATCTTTTTCTTTCAGCTCCTTTCTTTGATGTTGTGTTCCCATTCTGGTCTCCCAGAATCTGAGATTTGCAAATTATTAGGGGATCCAGCAAAGGGATTGGAGTCACCCTCGATTGTTTGGGCCACAATCAGAAGGCAATTGAAGCCATTTATCATAGAAACAAAATTTTACAAGACTTCTAAAGTTACTTTTATGCATAAATCCTTCACTGAGGTATTTTCTGCTTTTAACTGATTATTCTTTAATTGGCTTCTATTTACATAATTTACAATAATTTTAATTCCAGGCAGCAAGAGATCTTTTATTGAATGAAGAAAATTTCCAAAAGTGGAACTTGTATCTGGCAGATTATTTTGAATTTTACAACAAAGATGAAATTTATATTCAGGATTTGGCTCATAATATGTTCCATGCTGGGTGCTGGAAGAGGTTGGGTCTATGGTTATTAAAGTAGAAGTAAGAAGTAAGCAGTATAATTAAAAAATTTAAAAAAAAACATACATTATTTTTCAGGTTGGCAACCTTTTGTAGAACTGATATGAGGACATTTTCAATGAATGCCTTTTTTAAAGCCAGCATTCTCTGTGTAAGTCTTACAAAGTGTTTCTTCTGGAAACTACTAAATAGTACTAAATCCTAGCAGTAGTTCAGTTGTCATTTCTTTCTTACAGAAAATCAAATGCAAACAGATCATTTGTTCACAATTTTCCTGCAAAGTTGTCGTCTGCAATTTGTGTTCAACGAGAAGTCGTCTGATGTCGGTCCTGCCGCAAATGACGAAGGACTTGTGCTACTTGTGCGGTCGCTGGGTTCCCTTTAAACACGAGAACAACGTTGCGAAACTCTGCTTAAAGCACAAGACCTACGCTAGCGACAACTTCAAGAAGTGTTTCTACTGCGATCGGCACGTGATGGCACCCTCCGACACTTTGTACATGTATCTCTGTGATTTCTGTAAGCTTGGTAATCAATGCAGCCATCTTAACGAGGGATGCAACGACTGATCGAATGGATTGAAACCATGGACTGGAAATGGGCCAAAGCAAATGTGGTGCTTTATGGACTGAGAAACTCCTTGTTTGTTTCCTTTAACTTCTAATTTGCTCATTTTTATTAACTTTCCTGCATCACTCGTGAGAGCATTTTGTAACTTTATTTGCATTTTTACTCCTACAATTTTTTGTTTCATATTGTTATGATATTGCTGAGAATATGCCCTTGCAGAATGATATTGGGGCCATTTTTTTATGGTACTCTATTTACTGTAGAACTTCTTCTATGCAATTTATTTCTTCAGGAATTATGTGAATAATGTTTTTTTTATAGCTTTGTAGTATTTAGAATTGTGATTTCTGCATCCTTCACCTCCCAATTGTTTGGATTTTCTCATCTTTGGGCATAGTTTTTAGTTCATATTTGCTTAGAGTTTTTATTATATTCTGTGATATTAGATTGAAGTTTAAAAGATTGCTTCGAACAGCTACCTGTCGACCTACAGGAGGGGGTTGCTGATGCATCAGGCTGGAATAAACAATGCGTTTGGATTGTACTAGGCCGGATATAATAACAGTAATTAAGTAAGGGATCGCTAGGGAGGATTGGAATAGATTTGATCAGGCCAGAGTTTGCTGACCATTGTGCTAGATAGGGATGGGACAGTCACCATCTTCTGATTGGATAACCTATTTTGCCTGACTTCTGGAAATTCCTATCTTCAATCACGACTTTTTTTGTTGGCAGTTTGTTTCAGTTTCAAGAGGGCATCTTGAAAATAATAAAAGTTCAGGTCTAGAGGCGACTACATGCTGAGGAGAAGGGATGGAAAGATTCCATTTCCTTCCCAAGCATTTCATCATCCATTCTATCTTCGTAAGGTTCAATAGCAATTGCCAAAGCCGTTGAACCCCTTTTAATACTTATAGTATTAAACGCGAAAAAGAGGTACACACCTGTTTTCCGTATCTGTTCCATCTTGGCCGTATCATCGTCTGACAGGGTTGAACTAGGGCCAGGTGTAGAGGCAACTACATGCTGAGGAGAAAGGATAGAGAGATTTCATTTCCTTCTCAAGCATTTGATCATCAATTCCACCTGCAAAAGGTTGAGGCGTTAAATGTCTCGCTAAAAGGCAGCCAAAAAGTGGCTTACCTTCCGTATGTGCTCACATCCACACTTCAAGCAAAGTGAACTACTTTACCACAACTATGGCATATTTATTATTGAATTTGTGCGAAGTCTGGGCTATGAATCCTTTTGATCCTCATGAACGTAGGAACCACTACCAATTTTGAGCTAATTTTGAGCACATCCTCCAATATGATTGACTCGTGCTTGTATTGCATAAACAATGAAGAGGGGTTGTGGGTCAAATGTCCCCAATGCCAGATGTGGTTACATGAGCGTTGTATTGGGCAGGGGGGAGTCAAGATTTGGAGAATGTTAAATTTGCTTGTAACTTATGTAATAATTATTTATAGTATCTCTTGTAAATAAAATTTATTTTACGTTAATTAAAGGTTTTTTGTTTTGGTGTTTTCATTAACTTATTAACTAAATAATGAATATTTCAATATTAATTAGTATCTTTTATGCAAATTTAAGCTGTTTTTTTTTTTAATATTTTATTCATATCGGTAATTAATGGAGTAACATAAAGTTATAATGCTGATTGTTGATTAATAAAATAACATGAACACGTTGAATTTATATCTTGTTTTTCTTATTCGTTGATGTTTTGGTTTCAGTCGCAACCTTTGAGGAGGTATTTCTGACCTTTCCCATTTGGATTAAAAGTATAAGTTACACATTTTTGGAAAGGTCTTTTCAGGAGGAATTCCATTTATCTAACTCTCTCGATTCGAAACTTCATGGACAGGCCATAAAATCAGCCTTAATCGGTTTTTCATTATTTAGAAAATGTTTCCGATTTGTTAGACCCCTAAAAAATATATATTCCCACATTCATTAGAGTGTTTACTATTTTTTAAAATAATCCGCACATTTTTATCTCAAGCGGTTTAAATTTAATAAACCAAAACGTGATACTAGGCTATGTTGCAGATATCACAAATAGTGTTTATTTTATTGTTTGGCGATGTTTATTTTAATTTATTAATTTCTCGCGTGATAACTGCGACACCGGAGATCAAAAATACGACTAATTAATTAACTAATTAAATTTAATTAAAAAAACTCATTACTTCCATCAAAGGTTTTAATTTATTCAAGCCTGTCATCCAAAGCAACTCCTTGGTTGGCTTCTATGAAGGCTGTCGGCTTTCTGCAACATTGATGCTGCAGCAATGGTGACACCAGGGCCTCCTGTGTTTGCAGTTCATTTTATTCGCCCTTGTCGCCTTGCTGTCTTTCCTATAATACAACCGATCGATGCAAACGTTGAATGGTCTGAGAGAAGGCTTGTAGTGGACAAAATAATATTATTGTCTGTTGTAGTTTGTCGACAGATTAAACAATAATAAAAGAAAATAATTTCTCATTGAATATAAATAACATTTCGTGACTTAATTCGCCATTTAAGACATCATCTGCAATCACTTGAAATTCTGGCATTATTTCATGGATTTAATCAAAGATTCTTATCTCATGTTTAAGAACTTCAACTTAACAGTCGCTCTTGCAAATAAGGTATGAGAATCGACTGGTTTTCCTTTGGCCACGTAAATATTTGGCCTCTCCAAAACGAAAATGGTAGTCGCGGAATATCGTTGCTGAGATCATCTATTCCAAATTAGTTACTGAGTTGCAACAACGAAATGTGTGAGAACCTACAAGAAGCGGCAGTTTCGAGCGAAGGCGTAGATTCTGAAAAGCTAGTTAAACGCACCACATCTACAAAGTCTCAGCGCAAGAATGACAAACGAGACTCATTTTTGACTCCAAACCTAACAACTGTACCCAACATTTCGACCGAATCACTCATGAAAAGAACCGTATCATTCTTACGCCGAAGATGCTCCATCAGAAACGTTTCAAGAAAATCATCCTCCAATGATATTGAAAATGCCGAAACTGAGTCTCCCGTGAATGCATTCGTCTTCAGTCTTTTGAACGATCAGACGAATCTAAGAAGCACGGTGACCTCAAAGATGCCTCAATACATCAGCATGAATCCAGATAAAATCCCGGATGCAGATGCTATCCTTCGCAGCAAGATGAACTCGAGGAGAGTTGTTTTGAACGTAGGAGGAGTGAAACACGAGGCCATGTGGAGGACTCTCGATCGTCTTCCGCATACAAGACTAGGACGCCTCCGATTTTGCAATACCCACGAATCAATAATGGAGATTTGTGACGACTACAGCCTGGTCAACATGGAATTTTATTTCGACAGGCATCCTAGAACCTTTGCCTCAATTCTGAACTTTTATAGGACGGGACATCTTCATCTAGTCGAGGAAATGTGCGTCCTTTCTTTCGGAGACGACCTACAGTATTGGGGAATTGATGAACTGTATCTGGAGTCGTGCTGTCAGCATCAATATCATCAACGAAAAGATGGTGTCTTCGAAGAAATGCGAAAAGAAGCGGAAACCATGCAGGTCAGAGTGGAAGAGGATTTCGGTAGCAGTCCTTGCGCTGCTTGGAGAAGAAAGGTTTGGGATCTTCTCGAAAAGCCTCAGTCGTCCACCAGTGCTCGGGTTCGTTTTAAATTTTATTCTAATGTAAATGCTGATTAAATCTAATGCACTTTAAATTTAAAAAAAAATTAATTTACGAAAATGAACTTTTCTTTTTAAATTTGTCTGACAGCATTTTACATATCGCAGGTTTTTGCTATAATTTCCATATTTTTTGTAATTGCTTCCACAATCGGCCTAACCCTGAATACAATACCTGCCTTGCAAGGACGAGATGACTTCGGTAACGCAACTGACAACGAACATTTAGCGGGAGTCGAAGCTTCCTGCATAGGGTGGTTCACGTTAGAGTATGTCTTGCGGTTCTGGGCCTCTCCTGATAAATGGAAATTCTTCAAAGGTGCTCTTAATTTCATCGATCTCCTGGCCATACTACCGTACTACGTTTCTCTCGGCTTCGACAAACACAGCGACAGCACCGAACAGTTCCAAAACGTTCGTCGCGTTGTCCAACTTTTCAGAATAATGAGGATCTTAAGAATTCTCAAACTCGCGCGTCACTCCACTGGATTACAATCTCTGGGTTACACATTGCAACGAAGCTACAAAGAACTCGGATTGCTTATGATGTTCTTAGCTCTAGGCATCCTCGTCTTTTCCAGTTTGGCATACTTTGCAGAAAAAGAAGAAAATGGTGCAAACTTTGGCAGCATACCTGAAACGTTTTGGTGGACTGTTATAACCATGACAACAGTTGGGTTAGCTCGACGATTGAAGTATTTGATAAAGTATTTAAATTTAATTCATCTTTAAATTCTCCTCAATCTAGGTATGGAGATGTCTATCCAAAAACATTTTGGGGAAAAGTTGTAGGTTCAATATGCTGCGTTTGTGGAGTTCTTGTAGTTGCTTTACCAATCCCCATAATCGTCAACAATTTCGCAGAATTCTACAAGGATCAGGTGAGACGGGAGGAAGCCTTAAAGAGACGAGAAGCAATGGAACTCGCTAAAAGTCAGGAAACCCCTGAGCCAGAATCTCCTTCGATTAACGAGCGAGAAATGAGGTTGGCCGCGGAGATGAGGGGAAAGAGGGACGATAAATCGTACGCCACGGAGTCAAACGTATACGAGAAGATGGTTAAAAGTACATCTTCCTTGCTGCGCATTGAAACAGTTGAAATAATGCCGCAGACCCTATCAGCTCAGTTTCAAATTAAACTTTCTCCAAAGCATATAATCAAACGTAACAGTAAAAAACTCGATGCGTCTGCCACGTCTACGAGTCTCATCCAGCAGAATGCAGCTTCCGCCAATTTGAAAAGTGGAAGATTTGATAAGAAGAGATTTTGGAAAAGTGTTACTCAGCTGATTCATGGTGAATCATGATTCTGATGCTTTTAGACTATGTGCAATGCTATCATTAAGTTATGTTATCGTTGTGCTACAGATTTGCTTAATGGAAATTGTGTAATTATATACACATTAGAAGAACTTAACTTGCAAATTATACTAACATATTAACGTAATTTAATAATAGAATATATTCATTTATTGACACTTATTTCTAAAGGTTCGAGAAACAAAGTGGATGTGAGTCAGTGGAATAGGAAAAGCTTCACGTCGCTGATAAACACGATAGATCTGGACGATAAACTCATCCAGTCATCAGACGTTGCAAAAAAACGAACGGCCGCCTCCACCAGGGATATGAGATGTGCCGAGGAACTGCAGGGTCTTCTTTCGTCACAGTCCGACCACCGGATGCCTCTGGCAATATCCAGAAGGGGCTTCAAGCAAACTTCGATCGTAATTGAACCTGCGGAGTGTTGCAACCAAAATTCTTCGCCAAAACTTTCAATCGATAAAACTTCAAATATATCGGCAAATTCGCTCCAAAACACGAACTCCTTGTCTTGCCTGCCTAAACCGATGTACAACAAATCGGCGGCCTTATTATCCATGCATTCGACCTACATGGCCATCGATTCAAAGTCTGCGGCAAATCCATTCAATAGATCCGCCAGTGACGAGCCTCGCACGGAAGTACGCATCGAAGAATCTCTCGGTCCTAAGTTCAACGCTTTCTCCGTAGCATCGGAGAGTCGAATCTTTGCACCGTCGATCGAAGCGAAGCGGAGTTTGAGAGAAATGAACGCCTCTTTGTCCAAGAGACCGCGGCTAAAAACCGTTTCCATGAGGCCAGCCTTCCTAAAACTACGCGATCCCCACTGCGAACACACGGATATCAACCTCAACTCTTGCAAATCTACTGTCACCGAAGGTTCCTCTGACAATAACAACTTGAGTTTCGTTGCCGGAGACGAGATTTTTACGCTGGATGGGTCGGACAACATATTTACGACGGATGCCAGCATCATTCGTGACGAGATGGGCAACCACGTTGTAGCCAGCTCCATAAATGAAATCAGGCTTAAACGATCAAAGTTGAGGTTTCCAACTTCGTCCATTTCCTTCGTGGAGGATTAGGAATGGAAACGTACCTTCCATGGATCAGTATTTATATTGCAAACGATGAATGGTAGCCCACTTCAGGCCCCGTAATAAAATTGTTTTGCTGCTAATAAATGTGAAGCAAGACATTTATTATCATTCATAAATCAAAAAAATGGTACAACTCAGAAACATCCGTACTTTCATCAAATAAAAACAAATCAATTCATTCTGACATAATTGTTGACAAAATCATATTGTAATATAATATAATATAATATAATATAATATAATATAATATAATATAATATAATATAATATAATATAATATAATATAATATAATATAATATAATATAATATAATATAATATAATATAATATAATCATAGGTAAATCATCATGCACGTACGCCCTTGCTCACGGTCGCTACACTTGGAGACATAACCAAGTCCTGCAGGTCGTGGTCGAAGCGGCTAAGACGGCATGCTCCCAGGCGAATGCCCGAGAAATCGCGGCACCAAGAAGAATGTACTTCTTAAGAGAGGGCTCAACACAGCACCGCAAAAGGAACATGGCCCAAATGAGGGACTTGCTGTCCACAGCCAAAGACTGGACAGTTGCGGCAGACCTGCAGGGAGAAAGGCACTACCACCAGGTGCTACAAGAGAGCGGCAAGCGGCCTGATCTGGTGCTGGCGTCGGCAGCAACCGATTCCGTCATTATCGTAGAGCTGACGGTCCCATGGGAGGACCGAATTGATGTCAGCAATGCTCTGAAGAGCGACCGTTATGAAGAGCTGAGGATGGATTTAGAGGGGAAAGGTTATAGCGCCCGTGTGTTACCAATAGAAGTCGGAGCGAGAGGGCTGGTAGGCAAGTCTACATACGCCTTTCTCAGGAAGATAGGCCTTTCAAACAGGCAAACCAAGCAGTTCGTCCAGAAAATAGCCGAGTCCGCAGAATCGGCTTCTCACTGGATCTGGACAACGAAGGACCGAAGGTAAGCCTCAGACACGGCGAGGCTAGTCGTCCCTGACCACTCCACCAAAACAGGGACTCCAGTGTAAGACCAGGAAAGAGACACCCCGGACGGCATTCACACCAAAGTGATATAAGAAGTGCCGTAATGGCTACTTTGACGGTTTTTCGGACGGCGGAGCCCTCGCGGAATTTTTCGTAAAATGGCGGTGCGAGTATTGTTTGTTTGTCGGAAGTCGTTGTCTGGTTATCGGAAGAAAGTATCTGACAGGGACATCCGCTTGATCAACGGATGCGGCCCAGCCCCCGAGAGTGTCAGGATTCAGGGCCGAAACACTCGTAGAAGGGGCCATTCCTCTGAAGATCCCTGTCAGAACGCTCGTTCAAGAGTTTCTATCAATAATATAATATAATATAATCATAGGTAAATAATTTTTTTAAAAATAAAGGGTTATTGTAAGAATTACCAGTAAATATTCTAAAATATTTAATAGATGTTTCAAAATTCTATAAGTGGAGTTAATAGTTATGTTATATTGTGTTGTGTTGTGTTATGCTACAAGTCAAACTTTTCTCTTTAATTCTATACTTTTAAAGGATGTTGATAATAATTTATTTGAATAGTTGATAATATAATAAACATAATAATAATAAAATAAGAATAATAATAAAATAATAATAAAATAATAATAATAATAACGACTAATAGCGTGTAATAGATGCCACAGTAGTATTCTTTGTTATACCCGTCAGGAGTATTTTCAGAGTTAACGTAACTATATTATAAAACTCAATTCCTTTAACGGAAGAGGGATTGGCAGCCCCTGAATGGTCATTGCTCCTATCACTTTTTACAAGAAAAAAAAAAGAATCAAAGGATCGTCAGTCAGTAAATGATGTTGTTGTTGTTGTTGTTTACTGTGACTCAGTCACATCTGACGATCTGCGTTGTTTTTAAACATTTCTTAACCAACACCTGTTGTATTTGACTGCACCATTTCAATTATCTATTGATTTTGCTATATTTTTCACTATTATTATTTCATAAACTCCGCAAAATATAAAATATAAAATTTAAAAATAAAATAAGACGACGATATTGTAGCTCTAACTTAGCGTCTTGATGTAAGTTACTTTCAAAGGATTTCCGTGATTGGAAATCTTTGTCAATTGAGTTTTAATGAAATTCAAAGCTAATTCTGCATTCTACGTGTATTCTGCATTAAATTAAATTTCAAATTTATTTATAAAGGTCGTCTCAAGAAAAATTTTCCTGTTTGCAAATGTCGCGTTAGTAAATACAATTTATAAAGCGCTATTTTTCTATAGGCGATATATTATTTAAATTGCAAAAATTGTTTTATTTAAAAGTTATTTAAGCCAAAAAAAAACAATAAGATGTAATTAATTTAATCACTTAGGCTCTTTTAGGAAAGCGATGTTTATTATCCAAAGGCGTATAACCTAACACACAATCATGTAAAACTATGCAATCACCTTATCACATAATTTATTTTAGTTTTAATTTAATTTATTTTGTAAATAAATAATTCCAATAATAAGATTAGTATGTGAAGGGAGAGGGCACATGACGTCAAGAAATATTTGATTAATTAATCGCTGACAGACGTCAACGTTTGATGCACTCGTAATTGCTGTGGTACCACATGGCAGGCAATCAAAAACTAAGTTACAAAATGTTCTATAAAATGCCCAACAAGCCCCATGTCATTGAATGCCGCTGTACTCGCATTAGACCTCAGAAAGACTTGTCATCAGCTCGGTGTTTACCTTCATGTTTACTGTTAATTCATTTTTTTAATTAAGCGTTAAACCGCTTATTATAACTGAGGGACACTGCGAGTTGAATAGGATTTGGTTGTGCCACTCGAAACTCATCTTAATAATCGTTATATTATGTTTTATAATAATAATAAATATTAATAAGTAATATTCATACATATAATTAATTAACATTAATAATAGCTATATATTAATATTATTAATATTTTATATTATTAATATAATATTATATACGTTTGAATTTATCCATTTATATGTCCATTCATTGAAAGAAATAGCAAATTTATCGGGATTGTTCAAAGGGATGGATTCTTGCAAAGTTGATGCCAAAGAGATTGACGAGCAGGTCATATTTTTGTATAAATCATTTTTTTTTAAATCTAATATAATATAATATTGTTCTAATTATTGGAGAAAAATAAATAAAAGTGAAAACTTTGGACTGCAGATGTTACTCGAGCCATTTGACCAATTGCTTCAAAGAGTCAGAGAAGATATTTGGAAGGAACTTCCATTGGTGAGTTAGATTCATTTATATAAAAGTTGGAAGAATAAATAAAAGTACATTATTATATTATATAATATTATATTATTAGTATTAGTATTATTTAATTATCATTATATTACACAATCATTTCAAAGGCTTTAAACCATTGGATGAAAATTCCTGAAGATGAATTAAAAGGCATAACTGATGTTTTTCTTATGTTGTGTACCTCCCTCATAACGTTGGTAAATTCTTTCAAAACGCGTGGCATTTCAACTTAAGCGCTCTTATTTGATCGAAGGATTGATGACCTTGAAGACGATTCGGACTTCAGATACGGAGTTCCAAGTTCTTACATTTGGATAATTTGCGCAAATTTTCTAAACTTTTGAAGAATGGCTTTTACTTTCAGCGGCTCAACGTGTTTATGGATTGGCCCACACGATCAATGCCGCTATTCTTGGATTCTTTCTTGGATTGCAGAAGTCTAAGACGCTTCCTTCTGTTGGCGTTTATAATGTCATAGGTGCTATTAGATTTTCGCTTTAAAGTAAACCCTTCATTCAAATTAGACATATTTAGAAAGAGAAATAGCGCAAGTTAGCTCGAACGCCATTGTTAACTTAGTATTACATGCTGGAAATCCAACTTACACTACTGGCATCACCCTTGCGGAGGAGATATGTATAAGTTGAAAAGACATTAAAACTCAAATATGCAACAATTAACGGGATTGACGGTGTGACGTAACGTGATGTTTTGTTTCTCTCAGAATCAATCATCAGTGCCTGCAGAGGACATGGAAAGGAATTGCTTTGGAGGGATAAGTATTCGTGTCCGAGTGAGGAACAATACATAGCCATGACAAAACAAAGTCAAAATCTTTTATTTTATGAATTTCTTGAATTTCACTGTTTAAGCGTAACCACCCATAAATTTCATGCTTGGGACTTTATTTTTACTTTAGCATTTGCTTAACCCTTTCGATAAATCGTTTCTGTGAATTCTTGTTGCAGTTCCTATATGCTTCAGCACCCTATAGTAATTATTATTCATTGACCAATTAGGTTTTCATCTCTTGAGAAGTTCGTATTAGCTAATTAAGATCAATTACTAAAAATAATTTATTATGATTAATTCAGAAGCAGGAGGCTACATAAATATTGCCGTAGAACTGATGAAACATTCCAGCCTTGAAAAACGGTTATTAAAACCTTGTTTATTTATGGGTTTATATTAAATTTATTTACGTAGGGTCATGCTAAAGAAGTGAATTAATAACATCGTTGTACATTTTAGTGATTTGAAGCCGTTATGTGATAATCTCGGTGTTTACATTCAAATAATGAATGATTATGCCAGTCTAAAGTCTCCGAAGGTGACTTCAATTCGACTGCATTCTTTTGAACGAACTCATCAATTCATCTTTTATTCTTCAATTTGTAGATGGAAACGGAAAAGGGATTTGCTGAGGACTTGAGTGAAGGGAAGTTTTCCTTTCCAATCATCCATGCCATCAAAAGCCACCCGGAAAATAATGAACTCATTAATATCCTTTTGGATGTTTTTCTTTAAATTTTGCACATAAAAGGATGTAAGTGACATGACTTTCTTAACCCATTTAACGCATCTTGAAGCAGAAACCAAGTGACGTCTCACTGAAAAAGCATTGCATCGAGTATCTTGAATCAATCGGTTCTTTTGAATATACTCTATCATTTATCAAGAAACTTGAAAAACTGTTTGTAACTTTAAAGTATAATAAATGTTTAAATATTCTCTAACTCATTTTGTTACGATAATTACAGGATAACCGACCAAATTGAGAAACTCGGAGGAAACAGAATATTGCTTGAATTTATCAAGAAAATCATGGAAGAGTTTGAAATTCCATGATTGCATCCTTATTTTGTCAACCCGAAAGAACCAGTAATTGCAAACATTTCATCGGTCGTAACAGAAAACCGTGTTCATTAACTAATTAACTTAGAAATTTCTATTTTGCGATTTTCAAAATTATAACAAGTTCTTATTGTAGCTTTCTCAAAGTTTTTGTCTAAAAACAACTGTTCGAAAAGGAATAATTGAAACTAAACTGTTTTATGGTATTCATATAACTTTTTTTTTATATGTTCAACCCTTCCATGGAGTTTCAATAGGTTTTTAAGAATGGCTGGGGATGAAATTAATGGGAAAAATTAGGTTGAGACTGGAGCTCTTTGCACTTTCCCTTCATCACAAACCTTTTCAATCCTTTTCAACGTTTTGAATCCAGTGAATTCCAACAGTGCATACATTGCATTGCATGCATGCATTTTTCAAACTTTACTCTCGAATATCATGTTACCTCATGTAACGTAATAAGAAACGAGATCGGTTATTAAACCTGTAAAAACCTATTCAGCCTTTGAACACTTTGACGCCAAATTTTATTATAAGAAAACTAATAATCAAAATTTAAATTAATTGGTTAAAAATGCAAAAGAAATTTTAAAGATCTTGAGGCCAACAAAGGATACCATTTTCAGAAGCCATTAATTGAAGTTTAGCTTTTTTTAATTTATTAATTATTAATTATGCTCTCATTTCAGGCTGGAGAGATTCCTTTACTTCAGACGCACCTTCGGGAACAGCTAATTAAAGAGAATTTTTCTAATAAATAACAATTGTGAATAATAATCTTTATAAAGGCCACTTTATATTATTTTATACAGAGCACATTACACTGTACCTCTGCTAAGATTATTCTCCACTTCCACTAAAACATAACAGGGACTGAGGTTGCAACCCATAAATGGAGGATTTGTCACATCCCTTGCAATGAACACAATTCTATCTGAAAATTTATGGTGTTCCCAGAATATTAGGTATCGTGATTTTGAAAGTCAACAAGAGCTCCACATGACAATGAAAGCATTATAATCCAATCAAAGAATCATATGTGTATTACTGCTGAAAAAAGTGACCACAAATTGAATCTCCTACCTACCCGTAACATCTGGCACATCCTCGGTTTTTTCAACAACATCAGATGTTCCATGTGCTGATGACCCAATTTCTGCATCCAATGCCTCATGGGCATCATCATCATCATCGTTGCTGGGAATATTTTGAGCATTGTCTTCGAGAAATGAGTTAGTTGAATAGGAAAAGCTTCACTTCGCTGATAAACATGATAGATCTGGACGATAAACTCATCCAGTCATCAGACGTTGCAAAAAAACGAACGGCCGCCTCCACCAGGGACATGAGATGTGCAGAGGAACTGCAGGGTCTTCTTTCGTCACAGTCCGACCACCGGATGCCTCTGGCAATATCCAGAAGGGGCTTCAAGCAAACTTCGATCGTAATTGAACCTGCGGAGTGTTGCAACCAAAATTCATCGCCAAAGCTTTCAATCGATAAAACTTATATCGGCAAATTCGCTCCAAAACACGAACTCCTTGTCTTGCCTGCCTAAACCGATGTACAACAAATCGGCGGCCTTATTATCCATGCATTCGACCTACATGGTCATCGATTCAAATTCTGCGGCAAATCCATTCAATCCGCTAGTGATGAGCCTCGCACGGAAGTACGCATCGAAGAATCTCTCGGTCCAAAATTCAACGCTTTCTCTGTTGCATCGGAGAGTCGAATCTTTGCACCGTCGATCGAAGCGACAACGTATAATAGATGCCAGAGTAGTATTCATTGTTACCTTGTTAAAGTTTGTTTCCAGTTTTTGACATAATCATAATAACTGAAACGATAGCATATATAACTGTCGATCGCATTTTATGAACCACCAATATCCAATACCTGTTAAGAGTATTTGCAGAGTTAACGTAATTATATTATAAAACATAATTCCTTTAACGGAAGAGGGGTTGACAGGGAAGCCCCTGAATGGTCATTGCTCCTATCACTTTTTACAAGAAAAAAAAGAATCAAAGGATAAAGGATCATCAGTCAGTAAATGATGATGTTGTTGTTTTCTGTGACTCAGTCACATCTGTCGATCTGCGTTGTTTTTAAACATTTCTTAACCAACACCTGTTGTATTCGACTGCACCATTTCAATTATCTATTGATTTTGGTATATTTTTCGTTGTTATTTCATAAAATCCTCAAAAAAATAAAATTTAAAAATTATTTATTTTATTTTTAATTTAATTAATTTCTAACACAAATATCTATATAAATAAAAATGCAATGTGTGTTTGTATCATGTAAATGTTCTATGAAAGTACTTAACCAATTGCTTTGAAATTTTAACAAAACATAGTGGTCGATTAGAGGAGTTTTTTTTTATATAGGTTTTATATATGCCACAACTATATCACGTAAAAGTACGCTTTTTTCGAAAATCCCGCCATCTTGCCATGAACATGGAAAAAAGGCTAACATTTAAATTTGTATGCTATTTATATTCAACGGTTCTAAAAGCATTATCTAGTTTCCATTAAAAGGATTAGTATGTGAAGGGAGTGGGCGCGTGACGTCAAGAAATATTTGATTAATTAATCGCTGACAGACGTCAAAGTTTGATGCACTCGTAATTGCTGTGGTACCACATGGCAGGGAGCCCAACGCTATTATAATTATTATAATTACAAGTTACAAAATGTTCTATAAAATGCCCAACAAACCCCATGTTATCGAATGCCGCTGTAATCGCATTAGACCTCAGAATGACTTGTCATCAGCTCGGTGTTTACCAAAGTTGACTGTTTACTGTTAATTCATTTTCTTAATTAAACGTTAAGCCGCTTATTGCAACCGAGGGACATCGTGAGTTGAACAGGATTTGGTTGTGTCACTCGAAACTCATCTTAATAATCATTATATACATATATAATTAATTAAGATTAATAATAGTTATATATTAATATTATTATATTATTAATATAATATTATATATGCTTGAATTTATCCATTTATAGGTTAATTCATTGAAAGAAATAGCAAATTTATCGGGATTGTTCAAAGTGATGGATACTTGCAAAGTTGATGCCAAAGAGATTGATGAGCAGGTCATATTTTTGTATAAATCATTATTTTTTAAATCTAACATAATATAATATATAATATCGCTGTAATTATTGGAAACAAAATGAATGAAAGTGAAAGACATTGGACTGCAGATGCTACTCGAACCATTTGACAAATTGCTTCAAAGAGTCAGAGAAGATATTTGGAAGGAACTTCCATTGGTGAGTTGGATTCACCCATATAAAAGTTGGAAGAATAATTAAAAGTACATTATTATATTATATTACATTACATTACATTGCATTACATTGCATTACATTGCATTACATTGCATTACATTGCATTACATTGCATTACATTGCATTACATTGCATTACATTGCATTACATTGCATTACATTGCATTACATTGCATTACATTGCATTACATTGCATTACATTGCATTACATTGCATTACATTGCATTACATTGCATTACATTGCATTACATTGCATTACATTGCATTACATTGCATTACATTGCATTACATTGCATTACATTGCATTACATTGCATTACATTGCATTACATTGCATTACATTGCATTACATTGCATTACATTGCATTACATTGCATTACATTGCATTACATTGCATTACATTGCATTACATTGCATTACATTGCATTACATTGCATTACATTGCATTACATTGCATTACATTGCATTACATTGCATTACATTGCATTACATTGCATTACATTGCATTACATTGCATTACATTGCATTACATTGCATTACATTGCATTACATTGCATTACATTGCATTACATTGCATTACATTGCATTACATTGCATTACATTGCATTACATTGCATTACATTGCATTACATTGCATTACATTGCATTACATTGCATTACATTGCATTACATTGCATTACATTGCATTACATTGCATTACATTGCATTACATTGCATTACATTGCATTACATTGCATTACATTGCATTACATTGCATTACATTGCATTACATTGCATTACATTGCATTACATTGCATTACATTGCATTACATTGCATTACATTGCATTACATTGCATTACATTGCATTACATTGCATTACATTGCATTACATTGCATTACATTGCATTACATTGCATTACATTGCATTACATTGCATTACATTGCATTACATTGCATTACATTGCATTACATTGCATTACATTGCATTACATTGCATTACATTGCATTACATTGCATTACATTGCATTACATTGCATTACATTGCATTACATTGCATTACATTGCATTACATTGCATTACATTGCATTACATTGCATTACATTGCATTACATTGCATTACATTGCATTACATTGCATTACATTGCATTACATTGCATTACATTGCATTACATTGCATTACATTGCATTACATTGCATTACATTGCATTACATTGCATTACATTGCATTACATTGCATTACATTGCATTACATTGCATTACATTGCATTACATTGCATTACATTGCATTACATTGCATTACATTGCATTACATTGCATTACATTGCATTACATTGCATTACATTGCATTACATTGCATTACATTGCATTACATTGCATTACATTGCATTACATTGCATTACATTGCATTACATTGCATTACATTGCATTACATTGCATTACATTGCATTACATTGCATTACATTGCATTACATTGCATTACATTGCATTACATTGCATTACATTGCATTACATTGCATTACATTGCATTACATTGCATTACATTGCATTACATTGCATTACATTGCATTACATTGCATTACATTGCATTACATTGCATTACATTGCATTACATTGCATTACATTGCATTACATTGCATTACATTGCATTACATTGCATTACATTGCATTACATTGCATTACATTGCATTACATTGCATTACATTGCATTACATTGCATTACATTGCATTACATTGCATTACATTGCATTACATTGCATTACATTGCATTACATTGCATTACATTGCATTACATTGCATTACATTGCATTACATTGCATTACATTGCATTACATTGCATTACATTGCATTACATTGCATTACATTGCATTACATTGCATTACATTGCATTACATTGCATTACATTGCATTACATTGCATTACATTGCATTACATTACATTACATTATATTATATTATATTATTAGTAATAGTATTATTTAATTATCATTATATTAAACAATCATTTCAAAGGCATTAAACCATTGGATGAAAATTCCTGAAGATGAATTAGAAGTCATAACTGATGTTTTTCTTATGTTGTGTACCTCCCTCGTGACGTTGGTAAATTCTTACAAAACTCGTAATATTTCAACTTAAGCGCTCTTATTTGATCGAAGGATTGATGACCTTGAAGACGATTCGGACTTCAGATACGGAGTTCCAAGTTCTTATATTTGGATAATTTGCGCAAATTTTCTAAACTTTTGAAGAATGGCTTTTACTTTCAGCGGCTCAACGTGTTTATGGATTGGCCCACACGATCAATGCCGCTATTCTTGGAATCTTTCTTGGATTGCAGAAGTCTAAGACGCTTCCTTCTGTTGGCGTTTATAATGTCATAGGTGCTATTAGATTTTCGCTTTAAAGTAAACCCTTCATTCAAATTAGACATATTTAGAAAGAGAAGCGCGAGTTAGCTCAAACGCCATTGTTAACTTAGTATTACATGCTGGAAATACAACTTACACTACTGGCATAACCCTTGCGGAATAGATATGTATAAGTTGAAAAGACATTAAAACTCAAATATGAAACAGTTAACGGGATTGACGGTGTGACGTAACATGATGATTTATTTCACTCAGAATCAATCATCAGTGCCTGCAGAGGACAAGGAAAGGATTTGCTGTGGAGGGATAAGTATTCGTGTCCGAGTGAGGAACAATACATAGCCATGACAAAACAAAGTCAAAATCTTTTATTTTATGAATTTCTTGAATTTCACTGTTTAAGCGTAACCACCCATAAATTTCATGCTTGGGACTTTATTTTTACTTTAGCATTTGCTTAACCCTTTCGATAAATCGTTTCTGTGAATTCTTATTGCAGTTCCTATATGCTTCAGCACCCTATAGTAATTATTATTCATTGACCAATTAGGTTTTCATCTCTTGAGAAGTTCGTATCAGCTAATTAAGATCAATTACTAAAAATAATTTATTATGATTAATTCAGAAGCAGGAGGCTACATAAATATTGCCGTAGAACTGATGAAACATTCCAGCCTTGAAAAACGGTTATTAAAACCTTGTTTATTTATGGGTTTATATTAAATTTATTTACGTAGGGTCATGCTAAAGAAGTGAATTAATAACATCGTTGTACATTTTAGTGATTTGAAGCCGTTATGTGATAATCTCGGTGTTTACATTCAAATAATGAATGATTATGCCAGTCTAAAGTCTCCGAAGGTGACTTCAATTCGACTGCATTCTTTTGAACGAACTCATCAATTCATCTTTTATTCTTCAATTTGTAGATGGAAACGGAAAAGGGATTTGCTGAGGACTTGAGTGAAGGGAAGTTTTCCTTTCCAATCATCCATGCCATCAAAAGCCACCCGGAAAATAATGAACTCATTAATATCCTTTTGGATGTTTTTCTTTAAATTTTGCACATAAAAGGGTGTAAATGACTTGACTTTCTTAACCCATTTAACGCATCTTGAAGCAGAAACCAAGTGACGTCTCACTGAAAAAGCATTGCATCGAGTATCTTGAATCAGTCGGTTCTTTTGAATATACTCTATCGTTTCTCAAGAAACTTGAAAAACTGTTTGTAACTTTAAAGTATAATAAATGTTTAAATATTCTCTAACTCATTTTGTGACGATAATTACAGGATAACTGACCAAATTGAGAAACTCGGGGGAAACAGAATATTGTTTGAATTTATCAAGAAAATCATGGAAAAGTTAGAAATTCCATGATTGCATCCTTGTTTTGTCAACCCGAAAGAACCAGTAATTGCAAACGTTTCATCGGTCGTAACAGAAAATAGTGTTCATCTAATTAACTTACAAATTTCTATTTTGCGATTTTCAAAATTATTATAAGCCTGTTATCATTGTAGCTTTCTCAAAGTTTTTATCTAAAAAAATTGTTCGAAAACGAATATTTGAAACTCTGCATAAACTGTTTTATGGCATTCATATGTTCTTGTTTTTAAATGTTCAACCCTTCCCTAACCCTAACCCTAAACAATAGGTATTTAATAATGGCATAAAGGTTTGCACTTTCCCTCCATCACAAACCTTTTCAGTGAATTCCAGCATTGCATACAATGCATAGCATACATGCATTTTCAAACTTTACTTTCGAATATCATATTACCTCATGTAATATAACAAGAAACGAGATCGGTTATTAACGTGTAAAACCCATTCAGTCTTTGAACACTTTAATGCCAAATTTTATTATAAGAAAACTAATAATCAAAATTTAAATTAATTGGTTAAAAATCCAAAAGAAATTTTAAAGATCATGAGGCCAACAAAGAATACCATTTTCAGAAGCCATTAACTGAAGTTTAGCTTTTTTTAATTTATTAATTATTAATTATGTATTCATTTCAGGCTGGAGAGATTCCTTTACTTCAGAGGCATTTTCAGGAACAGCTAATTAAAGAGTATTTTTCTAATAAGTAACAATTGTGAATAATAATCTTTATAAAGGCTTCTTTATATTATTTTATACAGAGCACATTACACTGTACCTCTGCTAAGATTATTCTCCACTTCCACTAAAACATAACAGGGACTGAGGTTACAACCCATAAATGGAGGATTTGTCACATCCCTTGCAATGAACACAATTCTATCTGAAAATTTATGGTGTTCTCAGAATATTAGGTATCGTGATTTTGAAAGTCAACCTTGAGCTCCACATGACAATGAAAGCATTATAATCCAATCAAAGAATCATAGGTGTATTACTGCTGAAAAAGTGACCACAAATTGAATCTCCTACCTACCCATTACATCTGGTACATCCTCGGTTTTTTCAACAACATCAGATGTTCCATGTGCTGATGACCCAATTTCTGCATCCAATGCCTCATGGGCATCATCATCATCTTCGTTGTCAGGAATATTCTGAGCAGAAGCATTGTCTTTGAGAAGCTGTTGAGCTAGGGGATTTGAAATGTCATTTTATTGTTAGAATTAAATCCTAGTTTTTTTTAATTTTTAATTAATAATCGATATTAAATTTGATTAAACAAACCAACCCTCATCTTTTGTTTCATTGGCATCTGCAATGAGCAGTCTGTTGAATGCAATTCTGCCGCAATTTGTTCGAGCGATGCACTGAAATGCTGATGAGAAATGATTTGCAGAATGAAGAATACCAAATATATAATAAACTTATAGCATAAAATAATGTTGTAACTCTGGACCAAGATAACCAAGAATTATGAAAGTTATATTGCTATTAATCAATAATAATAACAATAATTCATAATTAATGGGGTTAATATACATTGTCTTTCATACTTCTAATATACTTGATCTGACATTAATTAGTATGTGGGCACCCGGATTATAACAATAATATGCAATAAAAAAATAAATCTCTCTAAACTTGAATTCCATCATCTGATGTCTAGGCCATGAATCTGTTACTTAATAAGTAACATGGCATGCCCAGGTGTCTCCATGAGACAAATGAATGCACAATGAACACTGTACTTATTAGTAGGTATACTGAGTGAATTAAATGTTTTAATATAGTGAATTAAAACTTTAATGTTGGCTTTCTTACCTGAATAAAACAACTTGGCAGGTATAAGACCGGAAGAATGCTTCAAAAGTTCATTGCATAATTGATCTTTAGATTCTATGTTTTCTAAATTTTCTTCCTCCTCATTTTGTGTCTCACTTGTAGAGAATTCTTTGATAGAATGGGGATCTTTCTTTGTATAATCATCATCATCATCATCATTATCAGCATCACCATCATCATCTGCTTTTTCTTCTTCCTCCCCCTCCTCCTCTTTTGATTGGACCGATTTTTGTGACCGATTCTCTGGTTCCAAGTCCAAGTCCGGTTCTTTGTCAGGTGTCTCTTGCATTGTTAGAGTCATTCTCATAATATCAACTGGCATCATATTAATGTTGCTGTAAAGGATAATTCAAACATTTATAAATCAAATATATTTATTTTGATAACTTTTTTAAATTAATTTTTTTTAAATCTCTTATTCCAAATAATGATATAAAAATAATAATAATAATATAATATTAGTTTTACCAACAAGCAATTCAAGGCAAATTCTCTCATTTCATTCCTATCAGATTCTTCATTATTCGATATGCTGCCTGAAGAATCTTTAGGATCTGTCTTCATTAATTTTCCAGCAAATATTTCAATTGTGCGTCCATTATCTTTAAAATATAAATATGATTGCAGTTCCTTCTTTAAAAACCATTTTAGCAGAAATATCAATAAACTTTTAGCTTGTCAATCAATAATAATACTTAATTATTTATCATCACCTAAGTTACAGACTCGATTGTCAGCATCAAAGCATTCAACACTCAGTGAAAATTCCTTCTTGTAGTGAAATTTTCCAACATCAACACCCACAGCCAGACACATCTTCGAGGCCATCCAAGTTGGAGAATCACAGTGCCAAAGACCTTCATACCTAAATCCAGAAATGTGCTTCAATACACCGATTCCATGTCTTGCTCCACTCATCCATTGGCCCTTTTAAAGGTTTTAAAATAATTTAAATAAATGATTAAAATAATAAAACATTGAATGAAAAGTAAACAAAGTTGTAATCACTTCATATGAAGACCCATCTTTGTAATCTAGCTTACCATGTCCATGTTTATTACCTGCCACCCAGTAACCTTTATATTTTGAGCCATCCCTGTAAGTTTATTTCCCATTATTAAAAATACTTGTACATAGACACATAGTTTTGAAGGATAACATTGATTTTTTTACTAACTATCTCATCAATAAAAGCACATCTCAAAATAATAAGAGACCGAAAAGGTTTATTTAAAGTTACAAGTTTATGCAATATACTTGTAATGCTCTGTTCCCTCTCCATGTTTTTTATGTTTATAAAATTCCCCTTCATAAATCACTCCTGAAGCTTCATACAATTTTCCATGACCTATTAAAATCATAAATTATTTAACATAAATAGTTAATACAGTTATACCAACAATAATTATACCAATACCAATAACAATTAGACCAGCAAAGTTTTCGAATGAATTTTTAAATCACCTTGTCTTTTATTAGAATCCCATTCTCCTTCGTAAGTTGATCCATCATTATATTTCATCAAACCTTTCCCAGATTTTTCACCCATTATAAATTCACCTTTGTAATGATCTCCAGTTCTTGCATTATAGTAACATCCATTACCTTGTATCTCATCGTTTGTAAACTCTCCTTCATAAATGCTTCCATCCTTCATAATAAATTTCCCACGACCTATAATAAGTTTATATCAAACGAGCATAAAATTGGTGTAAATGAAAACCAACCATTCTTTCGGCCACGTTTCCATTCTCCTTCATACTTGAAGAATTTATTTAGAAATGTATAACTTCCAACACCTTAGTGATAATAGTTATTCACCATGTAATAGACATACAGATATTCAGAAAAGAGAATAACACAGTCTTTAGATTTAGCTGTAAACAAACCTTCTCGAGCCATGTTATATTTCATTCCAGGATATCAAGCACGATTCTAACTGCCGTCACTGGTCACTCAAAATATTTAAAATTGCCATAGCAACCAACACGAAAACTTTTGAACGGCATTATCATACACAAAGCTATTCAAAACTGAAAACGTAAAGAAAACTCAATATCGATAAATTAAATTTTATTTAATCAACCTAATAGATTTGTGTATCGTCACATAAAATGCAATGTACGATGCATCAGAACAAATATATAACTTATTGGTAAGTCTTAAACTTTTACCCGCCACAGGGAGGTTAATGCACCTCAGAAGCCAAATACCTTTTACTCAACGCGTATTACAATAGAGAAGATACCATCTAAACGTCAATTTAAGGGTTAAGAGAGCGTTCTGGTGAATTTCCAAATGTCTTGGTCAGATGAATTAGTTCCGAAAAGATTAATGTTACTACTGTTATAATTATGAATTATTTAGTGGGAGGTTAAATGCATCTAACCCAAGATATTCGGGAAATTCATCACGGGACCCTTGAACTTTTCAGAACGTGTACATTGTACAATGCAAGTGTATTAGAGAGTTATATTTCAACACGATCTTTGGACTTGTTTCCGATGTGGTTTCAGCTGTTAGTTTTTTTCCAAATCATTTTTGGAGTGTATTTATATATGTTTATATGTTTATAAGGTGGTCTATAACAACCATATGACCGAAAATCTTGA
Source organism: Hirudinaria manillensis (assembly GCA_034509925.1). Classification (NCBI taxonomy): domain Eukaryota; kingdom Metazoa; phylum Annelida; class Clitellata; order Hirudinida; family Hirudinidae; genus Hirudinaria; species Hirudinaria manillensis. The sequence continues at coordinate 5,152,608 of CM067533.1, forward strand.
TTACCTCATCAGCTCTTGAAGCTACAAAGACCGTTTCGTTTGAAATTAACAATTGCAATGAGGGTTGGCACACGACTTTGAGTCGATTAAAGCGGATCATTTAAACATGTGGAATTTATCCAAGCTTTAAAAACGACCAAAGGCTTAATATTGAACAAAATTACTTGCGCTGCGCTCCCCAGTACTTGTATTTGTACTTGGACAATGGACTTGTATTTGAATCATCGGCATTGTCAAAATAATGTGTAATAACTAAAGTTTTTACGATAGCCCACAGCAATGATTTTCCCAAACAGCGAAATTTTTAAGCAAATCAAAGATCCGCTTTACATGTTATTTAAAATCAGCGTCAAAATTTAGACATCATACTGTTAAAGCTAAACAAACCGGAGCTTTTATGCTGTTTTACGGTCTTTCATTTTATAAATGGCACATCATAGGTCAACCAGGATCATCACTGGCATATTGATTCTCAGAAATAAACACTCCTCTAATATCGACCGGTTGGCAGGTGAGCATTTCAACCATCTGGAGTTTGGTTTATTAATTGAATTTTAAAGTATTATTTAGTGACATAATTTTAATCCGAGCTACTTTATATCTTACAATTATTAACATCAAGAAATATGAAAGTGGATAAAATGATGAGTCAGAAGTCTACTTGTAATTATAGCATCCTTGTTATTCAAAAATTGATTGTTACATCACGTTAGGATGAGCAGAGAATTTTCAAGTATTCATTCAGAGGCTGATGATCAAGTAAGATATTATAAAGATGCTGGTACAACTGGACAACATTAAAGCTTGGAATTTACACCAACAGGTTCTCCTAGGCCCATATAATCATTTACAACAAGTGTCTGGAAAAGAAATTAGATCTATTTTAGCAAATGTTAGTTATTGTTTATATATTTATCTTATGTTTCATGCTGCTACTAATGTTAATGAAAATCTAAACAACTCCAGGCATTCAATGATTGGTTGAACATTCCTGAAGACAGATTAAGAATTATTATAGACATCGTTCAAATGCTTCATAATGCTAGCTTGTTGTAGGTAATTATTGTTACTTGATTTAGCTGTTCAAAACTGTAACAGTTCTTAATGCTTTTAAGAATTGATGACATTGAAGATAACTCAGATCTCAGGCGAGGGATTCCAGGTAATGATACCATATACATATAATTAATTAATAATTATTAATTGCATAATTAAAAATATGCATGTAATTAGTGATTAATGAATGAATTATTAATAATTGCATTATAATGCATGCTCACCTTTTTGTGGAGTTTGTATTTAAAGATAGATGGTTGCTTTCAGTTGCCCACCACATTTACGGCATACCGCAAACCATCAACTCTGCAAATTACGTTTACTTCCTCGGGTTACAGAAAGCTTTGACGCTCGGTCACAATGACGTGACAGTGGTTTTTACAGGTACATATATCCACCATAGTATATGTATATAAATATAATATATATAATATCTATGGCATATATATAAGTATTATGTGCGGACTCCTTGTCCTTCCCCTTCATGGTCACTTTCGATTGGACGCTTTTATAGAGATGCACGGCATTCTCCATGACATCCCTGGTTATGTTCATCCTTTCCGCAATTTGTTTCATGAAACCGAACGTGTGGTCCATGGCCTTGGCTGCGCTCGACTTTTTAAACCTCGGGATCTGGCTAGTTTCGCCAGCTTTTGCGGAGCAATATATAAGTATATACATGCCATAGGTATATATATATGGTATATATATACATTTAAAATATAGCATCTATTGCCATCACATTTATTAAGTTATTTGTACTAGTTGGTTGATTTGTCTTTAGAACAGTTGCTGGAGCTTCACAGAGGTCAAGGCATGGACATCTATTGGAGGGACAGCAATATGTGCCCAAGTGAAGAGCAGTACATTTCCATGGTGAAGAGAAGTAACTAATCTCCTAATTGGCATTTCTTTGACCATTCAAATTTAATGACAGTGAATTATGCATGTTTATCACTTTTTTTTAAATTAAATTAAATTTTAATTAAAAATCAGAAAAAAAAATGCTTTTAGAAACTGGAGGATTGTTTGGTTTGGCGGTGAGGTTGATGCAACTTTTCAGTGATAACAAGTGGTATGTGGCCTGTTAAATGTCTGATAAATGTTGATGAATATCAATCAATGATAGATTTGGTCCATAATTTGATCATCATTTTAGCGATTTGAAACCCCTGACCGATGACCTTGGCTTGTACTTCCAAATAAGGGATGATTATGCTAATCTCAAGTCTTCTGAAGTAATTATTATTTAACTTTTTATTATCTATTACCATTTATTCATGTAATTTATCCTATTTGTTGAGTGACTGATCTCTATGCATATTTTTGTTTCTAATTTGGTTCTGACATTTAAAAAGTTGTCCAGCAACAAGGGTTTTGCAGAGGATTTAACTGAAGGAAAATTTTCATTTCCTATTATTCATGGAATCAAAAGCCATCCAGAAAATGATCAAATCATGAATATCCTTTTTTGATGCTTGAATTATTTAATTTTATAAATTATTAATGTCATTAAATTCCGATCGGCTATCCATTTTTCTTAACAAATTTAACGCATCCTGAGGCAGAAGACTCGAAAAGTTGATGTAAAGAAATATTGCATCGAATATCTCGATTCTATTGGTTCCTTTGAATACACTGTGTCGGTTCTCAAGAAACTGGAGAAGAAGTTTGAATTTTTGACAATTACAAATTAATTATTTATCAATTATTTGTTAACATTAATTATTTTTTAAACCAAGGATTCTAACTCAGATTGCTGAACTCGGAGGAAATGAGATACTTACGAAAATGATCAAGAAATTGTCAGAAATTTACCGACACCCTTGATTGAATCTCAGAACTTATTCCACATTTTTTTAAAAACTTTATTTTGGATTTGGATTGAAATAGGCCATCGCAGCCTTATGTATTTTTTCTTTTTACATTTTCTATCTTGATTAGGTATGTTATGATTTTTATTGCTTTAATATTTCGTTTAAGACACCAATATGAAAATACCTCTCTGCAATAGCATCTTATTTTAAACATAATAACTTAATTGGTCCCAACAACTTCATGTAGAAAGGGCCCTGATTTTAAGATTTTGAATTTTTTTTTGAGTCAAGTTGTGCCTTCATTGTGTCCAAGCTTATCAACTTTAAATTTTGTATATGCGAACAATGCGTGCAGTGCATTCACCTGTATTACAGGTAAATTGACTTTTCTGGGCAGCCTTTAGCGTTACTGTCTGCTTGTAATGCGGTCATCTTCATTAAAGGCAGGGAGTACATTGCATTGAAAGAATTTGTTGAATACCAGTCTCCAGCTTTGATAAGCAAATGATCATCAAGTGAACAAGTTCTGCCATGGTTTCCTGAAACAGCCGAAATGATGACTTTCATCAGTTTCCAATTTCTCAAAATAACAAGAAAAAGCTCAATTTTTACTTACACTTATGTGTTGAAGGGTGCATTAACTAGTTCTTTGGCTGATTGCTTTTTATGGCTCAAAGTTTATCGAATTCATGTAATGATAAGAAATGTACAACCAACCATTCAAAGCTGGAAAAAAAAGTACAAGCTAAAAGGGCATGAATTCTCCTATTTTTAACGTATTTGCGAAATAAGTGCCTGAAGCCCATCTGTCAGGATTTATTTTTGAGTGAAATATTAACAATGTTTGAGTCAATGAGATTAAAAATCAATTCTTTTGTGTCAAAAGGAACGAGTGATGCCCTTGTTTTGGTAAATAGGTCCAAGCCCACCAATTGTTTGCCTGAATCATCCTTTATGGAAGTCTGCACTTCTTCACTCTGCTTCTAATACATCAATGAAAAGATTTACATCTTTAATAAACATCCACCATATCTGAGCTATACAAATAATATCTTAGATATGCTCAGAATTTACTATTTAATTTTCTCCAGGATGCAAATTCACAACACTTAACATACCGACGCAACCTTTGTTACTTTGTTACCATCATTAATGAAAGTAAATGTTTAGGCTTAGTTAAATATATTTTTAGCAAATAATTATTTGGAGAAACCTTCCAGATGTTTGTGTTCATGTGGTCAACACCTTTCAGTTTTGCTAAGAACATCAGAGGATATACATACTCCATGAAGACGGCTAAAAACGAAGCCTTCACACTTTCATGATTTCTCTACAATTCCATTTTAAAATGTGATATTTTTTCAAAATTTATATTCCTGGGGTTCTTTTATATAAATAGTCATTAATGCAAGAAATTAAAATTAATCCAAGGATACAAGTTCTCTAAACTGTGACTCAATTTTAAGGATAAAAAAGTTGGTCTGCCATAGAAATGAATGCAAATACCAAAATTTAAGTGTGCCATACTTTGCCAACTTATCACTAAGTTCCATCATGCAAGTGCATTCAAGTACATTCCAGTACATTCAAGTGCATTCAATTTTAGAAAAAAAATAAAACCTTTTCGCTTCTCGTCATTGATTTCAATTTTTCAGTCCATGATTCCTGACAAATTAAAACATTGTGCTCTTGAGATTCAACAAATGCACGAAATATGAGTAATGGAAGTATAAAGTGATAAAGTGATATGAAAATAAATGATAAAAGTGAACTTGTTATGATTAGGCAACCAACGACTCACCCTCAGAATATCCAGAAGTTCTGGTCTCTCAAGCATTTCGGTCAAAGAAACCAGGAGAGGAGAATGGAGGACCTCTGCGATGATGCGAAGAAATAAAATAAAATAATTACTAAATAATAACAAAATTAATTAATTAAAATTAATTTTAAAATATTCCACAAAATCGGAATTAAAACTAATGCAGATTATTAGTTAATATTATTTGAAATTTCCTTGAAAATATTGCCTGTTGAAGTAGCTAAATAAATGAATAAGTGAATGTAAAAAAAAATCAAAAATGAGTTTTTAATAATAGTTTAAATACAATGACTGATTAAGATTATAATTTTAAAAGTTATAAATTCCAATTTAATGTTGAAAATTAAGTGGAACCTGTGGAATGGAGGTCATTTCTATATTTGATCAAAGCATCCAAAAGGAATTGTCTGTAGAGGTAGAAGTAAAAAAGACTGCATGTTTGGCCAATGACCACTTCAGGCAAGGATCTTTTTGAAAAAATATAATAATAATAATAATAATAGAAAATGTAATGTAATACAATGTAATATAACATATTGTGATATAATGAGTTGAACTTGTTTTCAAGAAGTAATGAAAAGATTAAAAGTTATTTTTATTAGCTACAATGGGCAGCAACTAATTTCTGTGGCTGCAACAATCGTGTCCCAACTTGGAAGTTCCAAGCAACAAATGCTTAAATAAATTCATACCATGACAAATGCTGGCAACAAGGAAATCAACAAGGAGTTGAGCTGAAATGAATTTCAAAATATAATAAAAAAAATACCAAACTCTAAGTGAATATTTTGAATCTTCTTTGGAGCTCTAAGTTTGAGTACAAAGACTGGCAAATCCTTCACTGATTTCAGAACATTTGCAAAAGAAAATCTTCTGTCTGTTATTTTTCAACAAATAATTTATTAAGTTCAATACTAAGATCAATATATTATTTATTAGAATTTACTTTTCATGTGATCTGATTCTTTGTCTACAGGGATGCCCTTCTCAAATGGTGTTCCTCCATTTATGGGAGAGTAGTAGGTTCTAAAGGAATTGTATTTGAAATTGGATTAATTTTTCTTTCTAAATTAATTTATAATTAAACAATTCAATAGAAAGTATAAAAGAAGCAAACAAATAGAACTTCTTAACTTGTTTGGCACAGGAAGTCCATCCTCTGAGAACAATTTAAAGAAAGTCCAACCGCATGACAATTCTATCTTTTCAACCTGGATAAGTTGAAACTTAAACATGCAATTAATCAATTTTTTTCTCCATTAATTTCATAAATAATTTTCCACAAACAAACAATTTAAATTTAAAAAATCATGGTGGAATTTATTATAAAAAATTTATTCATGGTTATTTTGGTTATTGTCAGTAACTTATTTTAAGTGATAATACCATAAAAAGGGGCAGAAGGATGAGATGAATGACACATGATATATAATAATAAGTTACAAGTGATATGAATGACCAAAGATATATAATAATAAGTTGTGAATGACCAAAGATATATAATAATAAGTTACTTCTGTTTGTAAATTTGCAGAAATTTCCAGCAAAACTCCTGTTTCAGATGACATTGAATTGCTTCTGATGAATATCTGAGAAAATTCCAAACTTGGGCTGCTGGTCTGTCAATCAATCAAGTTCTTTTTTTTTAAAGATTGTATTTTATACTATTCATTTATTTAAGTTATTTTTTATTTTATTATTTATTTATACATTGATTTATCTAAGAACATATATTTATTTAAATTTTATTATATTATAATTAATATTATTATTGAAATATTTATTATTTGACTTTTTATAATAAAATATTATTATATATTTGCAATCAGTTACCAATTAAAGAAAGAATATATTTAACCTGCTTATTAAATTTCCACAGCCTGTAACCATCACCAGTCAAAGGAACTTTGACGATCACAATGTTGCTTAGAAACTTGAAAACCCATTAATTACGTTTAATTACATTTATAATTATTACAATATATTAAAAATCTAAACGTAATAATTGCTAATAAATATTATAAACTATTAATAAATATTAATAAACAATAATGAAAATCAAATAGAACTGTTTCATTAATAGCAAATCTCAATGTTATTCTCACGTTTTGACCGTCAAAAAGACAAATTCTGACATGGCAGTCCATGATTTTAATTACTGCATAAAAGATTAAAATTTAAATATACATTAAATATTTTATATTTTAAATGTTAAATTATTTTATATTTTAAATGTTAAATTAATATTAGTTAATATTAATATTAAATGCATATTTTAAATCTTATAACAATATTGTTTTTGATATAATTTTTTTTATCTTGATTATATCCAAGTTTTCCAGGCACCAGTTCTAAGGTTTACAATTGTTTATCACAATTTTTATAAGTTTTATTTTAAAAAGCTACATTCTTATAGCAATTTAAACAAAAATTTAATTAAATTAGATAAGTGAATAAATGAACGAAAACAACAACCTGATTCGTCTCTAGGAAGAGGAAGGTTTCTTATGGAAATCAAATCGAGGATGCATTGAATCCGAGATTTCTTTTGCTCGACCTGAGAGGAATTAATCACCAATTAATCTCATTATTTGATTGTTGTTGTTGTTGTTGTTGTTGTTGTTAATTTACAAACTTTCATTCATTCATTCACGTCTCAGTTAATAAAAGCCAAATTATGTTTAACGGAACATATTATAATATTCTCCAAATGCCCTACTTATTGGATACTATAACATAAGGATTATAAAAGAATTCCAAGCAAAAATATTGAATCAAATTGTTAGAATTCATAACTAATAATAAACCAGCATTATAAATGTTCAGCAAAAATCCCATACCAATCCTATCATTATTGTGCAATTGTTTAAAATTAATTTTAAAACAATTTAACTCTTTACATTAATTTAATTAAAGAATAAAACCTGATTGGTTCGGACATCCATCGCAAGGTCCTTGAAGTTCAAACAGGAAATGCTCAGAGTTGGGTGCATGTGGTACTTCAGAGAGAACTTGGCTGCTCAATTAATCAGTCTTAATCACTTTTATTGGTAGTTGGATTGTTTACATTATAATTACAATAATTACATAATAATTTATATTATTAATATTGTTGTTTAAATTATAATAAAAAATATTGTTAATATTGTTGTTTAAATTATAATAAAAAATATTACGATCTTATGATAAGAAATTTGGTTCACATATTGACAATTTATGATAGAAATTAAGCACTGCTTACGATGCAATTGTTTTACAATTCCTAGAACTGAGAATAGCATTAGTGGTATAAATATTCACAATGAATTAAATTATATATTTATGCAATCATAGTGAAAATGTTAGAATTGGAATTAATAGATTTACAACAAAAAAAAATCAAAAGCATTACAAATGCACTCACTTTTTGATGTCAACTGAGACAATGTTGGTTCCCTGTATCCTGAAGGAACACTAGATAATGACCTTATCAATTCTGCTTTCTTATCTTCAGTCTAATTATTACAAGTTAATAATACTTCCTTAATTTTATTATTACAAGTTAATAATTATTACATAATTAGTAGTTAAGTAGGAGCACCTACTACTAACAGTAATGGTTGAAAGCAAAGCAATGAACATTGGCATCATTAAAACATTAGTATAGAAATTTGTCTTTGTACTTTTTAATTAATTAAAATAATTATTATTTAAATTTAACATTTAAAATATTAAATATTGACATTAATTTTGTTTTTATTGAATGATACATTTTCCTTGCAACTGAATAAAATGTTGGTTTACCAGAATCAATTTAATTTAATTTAATTACAAAATGTTAATTTAATCAATAATTACTGATATTCTTTAGGATTATCTTGAGCTACATAATTTTTCTACATTTTCCACATAAATTCTATTTATTTTCTAAATAATTGTTAAAATAACAAAAAGAAATAAAATAAATATCAAATTAAATCCAATCATGGAGCTTTCTTAATGAAAATAAATTGCAACAAGCAAGATGAACTTAGAGAATAGAGAATAGAAATGAATACATGAAAATAACTTCACACACAAGACTAGCAGAGTTTCTGAGCCGAGACCATAGATTGAGGGCCCTGAAAAATAAGCCATAATTGTTTTAATAATTAATTTAATAATTGTTAATTAATTTTATACATAATATATAAATGTTATACTTATAACGTTATTATAAATATACAGGAGTTTGTATGTATTTAATAAATATATATAATATTTAAATAAAAAAATTGATAACCAGACATTTATTTGATGCAGTATTATTATTATTATTATTAAGCCAAAATAATGATGCTTCAATAATGGAAGCAAATTAAATTAAACTAATAAATTTAATAATTTAAATTAAATTACATTAAATTGAGGTAAACGTTGAGGTTGATGGGTGAAATGACATATTAACTCACTTTGTTTTCTTCTTCTTTTGCACATTCTTTGATTCTTTACTTTTAATGTCATCATCCCCATCATCATCATCATCATCATCATGACCACTTATCATTTCCTCCCCAACCTCCTCCTCCTCCTCCTCATCATCTTCCTCATCCTCATCATCATCTTCTTCTTCAGTTTCATCGTCCCCTTGTTCATCTTTATCAGTTCCACTTTTTGAGTTTGGATATTTCTTATTAAAAATATCAATAACATGTTCTGAGTTTGGATCATGTTGTGCCATGTTTACATAAATAAAATGAATAGTAACAAATTAATATATTAAATTAAAATAGTTTTAATAATAATAATAATAATAATTAGTCATTTTTAATTGCTTTATCATTTAATCGTTAGTTCCAATTAAAGGTTTTATATTTACTCCAAGACCATAATTTTAAGAAAACCTCAAAAAAGTTTCCTGGCACAAGTCCTTCTTCTCCTTTGTCATTTACTGCTACCATCCATCCATCATTCCTATTGGAAATCATTGCTAGGCTGAATATCAGTTTAGTAGTTCTAAAATACTAATATCAATACATTCTAAGTTTTAACTTCTTGAAAGGTTTGCAAATAAATTATTATAATTTAATTTTCATTTATTTTAAATTAATTTTCACTTATTTTAAATTAATTTATTCATTTGCTTTTGACAGAAATGCAAAAGTTCTTGAAGCATTCCAATCAATATACATATTTGGATTGTGCACTGTTAATTAATTAACACATTACATATTAATTAATTAATTAATACATTACAAATAATAATAATAATAATAATAATAATACCAATTAACAAACCTTATCCTGATGACCTTGAGCTTCTCATTTTTCTCAAAAGTTAAATCCCCTTCTTCCTGTCCTGGAAAGCTTTTTATGGCCACGAACTGCATTTAAAAACAAAGCATGCAATTTATTTCTTGACATTCCATTAACAAATGTTTATCGTTAACTGTTATTAGTTATTGCTTAACTAAGATGAAAATACTCAGAGGTACACATTCATAGGATTACTTCACTCCATGCAGCTCTGATTATGCTAATGACATACAGTGGACCTGCATTGCATTATGCTATATTATTGAAGCAATTTTAATTTTAAAGATTATGTTCACATACCTAGTAATACTTTAGTTATACTTAGTAATTGATGATGATGATGATGATGGTGGTGGTGGTGGTGATGATGATGATGTATCGGATATCGTTAAAGATTTAAAGATGTTTACATACTTAGTAATATTTAAATATTTAATAAAATCACTTGTTAATTAATAGTTTAGGTACACCTGCGCCCTCTCTGTCACATTTTTTTTTACACTGACACTAATATTAATATTTTTATATTAATATTTTAATCCTTACAATGTTTTCCCCATCTGGTAGCTCAACTGATTCATCGCCTTCCTCTTCTTCTGCATCATCTTCGTCTTCTTCATCATCACCGTCGTCATCATCATCATCGTCGTCATCATCCTCGTTAGATTTATCTGTGACGAGAGTGACAGACTTTTTTCTTGTAGGTTCAACCTTTTTATTGCTGAATGTTTTGTTGTTCTTGGAGACATCAGTAGACTCTTTGGGTTTGGATTCCTCGACATCATCATCATCATGATCATCGTCCTCACGAGCATCATCATCATCATCATCTATCCCAATGGTTCCATCTCCCTTCTGCAACTCTCCCGGTGATTTCAAATCCTTTAAGGAATCTTTTCTTTGAGTTACTTCACAAAACATGGAATAAATTAACATTTTAATCCTTAAATGTCATTAAAAAAAAGCAATTTGCATCAAACCTTTTTTAGTTTCATCATCATCGTTATCGTCATCATCATCATCATCATCATCATCATCATCTTCCTCCTCTTCTTCATCCTCTGAACCTTTAACATTTTTATCTGAAACATCCTTCTCAGCTAGGTTTGGTCTTTTTAAATAAATAAAATAAATCAATAAATCACAATTTGAAAGTAAATATTGTAATTTGACCACAGAATTCCTCACTGCTTCTCATTTGAGTGAGCATCTTTCTGATCACCAGACTGTCTTGAAACCAACAATCAAATTCAGAAATCACATTTCATGCTGTCATTATAGCCCTAGTAAATTTGAACTCACTTCTCAATCTCTAGTTTACTGTGAATATCTTTAATCAAAACCTGAAATTTTGTACACAAAAAACTTACAATTTTTCAACACAGACTGTGCACAAGCTTTTCATTCATGCTTATGTCTAAAGAATGTCTAATGATGACTATTACAATACAAAGTAATCTTCAACACCACTCTTTCATTTATTTCTTTTAAAGTTGAATAAACATAAAAATTCCAAGCTCAATTAAAAAAACAACTTCTAAATTGGTGAGCTTTTTCAATCTTTCTTCCTTTTTGGCTTCAAATTTTGGTGTTGGTTTAGGCTCATTCTCCTGCAGACATGAAATATTTTGTGTTATTATCATGGTTGTCTTTGAAGATGACATGACTACGGCTTTAAATTATTTTAATAAGCCACCATGAAAACCCTTAAAAATGGTTGACCTTGCATCATATTAGGATCAAAATCATGATTGCCTAAATAAATGCAAATATGTTTATAAGACTTTTGCAAAAGTGCAGTAAAATACAAAATACCTCTTTCAGTTCTGCTAATTTTTTCTTGTCATCAGCAATCTGTCCTAGGTTCTTCAAACATCTGTTCAATCCATAACACAAAATGATGAATATTTATATTTATCATGTTACTAACATGAGACAAATTTTTTGTCTAAATATAAACTTATTAATTCCAAATTCAGTAATATTTTATCATAGGACAATGGTGTTGTTCATTTACATTTCTCCCAAATACTTTCTTGTTATTTCGTCAATTTGCTTTTTTTTCAGTTCAGCAGTACATTTCTTCAGATCTTTGTTAATCTGTGCAGCAATAACACTCAAGTTGCTCAAATTCACATAAGATATTATTGAAGCGTTGAATCGTATCAAGGTTTAGTTGATCAGTAGCAGAATCATTAGCAGTAGCTTGCCTCTTTTATAAGCTTATCACTTTGCTCTTGAAATAAAGCAAAAGCACTTTGAGATTTTTTAAAAAACTTCGCCATCTCCTAGAAATTCCACTAACAACCCCAGAGTTACTATGGAAACCAAGCAAATAAGATCCGAGAAATATGGGTGCTATAAAATACAAACCCTTCATAAACCAATCATTAATAAATAAATAAATCAGATTTTACTAAAATACTAAAAAAATTTAACACAAACATTCTCTAAATATCACTTCAACCCTCACTTAGAAGTTGAACGTTATTAAAATTTTTTTTAGCTCAGAATTTAGTAATGTAAAAAATCGCAGGAGACTCGCCCAGTAAGCGGGGGACATTAATGGTTAGTAAGGCCTGGAGCCAGATGTGGCCGGCTCCATCCCCAGGACCTCAGTTTTTCCTTGATATAAAGTCGCCATTATATCGATTATTTCACTCGATCTCCTACCAGTTTATTTCGTTTTAAATTTGGCTTTGATTTGGGTTACAAATTCTTATTAGAATAATTCCATAAGGTCACAAACAAAAAAGATCATATCAGTTTTTTCTAGCAACATGATTATTCTTTAACGTCTTTCACAATTCATTTGATCAAGGCTTGTATTTCCTTAAATTTAGGATGGTCTTTGCTTCCTATAAGTTGCAATACAATTGCCTCAGTTGTTGTCACAATAGCCCCACTATGCTGAAATCTCTGAAAGACATTATAATTTTAAATAACTAGGTATTCCAAGACCAAAATATTAGCAATCCAGAATTAAATTGAAATAAATGTGAATGGAAAAACTAATTATTAGAATTATGAGTCACTTGTAGAGCAAATGTTTTGTCAATCTCATTCCTGGATGAGGTGGCATCTGCTACAACGTGCACCTCAAATTCTGGTTCTAACAGGTCTATCACAGTTTGTTGTATGCAGACATGAGTCTGGAATCAAAAAAGAATTTATATTATTCAGTGAGAGTCTTACAAGTTCTTATTATTTTCTAAGTAACAACCTCAATTCCAAAAAGCACCACATGATTGATATTCAAACTCTTCAGAAGTTCTAGAATTTCTGGATTGCACATGCTGAATTTTGTTTTCTCAAAACATTTTGCAGCATGTTCAATGTCCAATTCATTGACTGTCTTGCCCAACCCTTTGGGATACTGAAAGAAGCAAATATTTTGAAAATATAGATTTGCTTTTTCTTTCAGTTTTATAATAATGTCAACTTTAACCGTGATGTTGTAATTTGAATGTAATATAAAAACTATTCATTAACTTGCAGAAACATCCTAAATGTAAGCTAAATATAGGCAAATACCAAAAAGTATTTAATCCTCACTAGATCATATCTTTAACGAATTTATTATTCATCTTACTTGTTCTGATACAATTAAGGGAAGGTCCAACACTTTAGAAGCTTCAACCTTAAAGACAAATTTTTATAACTAGGTTTAAAATTGAATTGCTTAAATTATTTCGTAGATTTTCTGCTGTAATATGAATAATGTTAATATTTGAAACCATCTACGTATGCCTCATTGCTATTTACAAGTTTCTGTGTATTCCTGAGAACGCTTTCAAAGTTGCTAATTGCAGGTCTAAATTTTTCCTGCATATCACAAAGCAGAAATGCAGCCTTCCCCGAACTCAGATTTCCCAACTTCATGTTTTCGAGTCAAAAGTTACTCTTGATAAGCAAAACTTAATGTAAGGGATATGAATATAAAGTTTTAATGAATAGATTATATAAAATAAAAAAAATTCTAGAAAACAAAATTATGTTTAGTTTTAAATTGATATAAAAAGCCTAAAGTCGAAAAAAAAAAGAAGCCTAATCTATGTCGATTACTTAAATCAAAGTGGACCAGTTTTATAAAACCCGAAACCCAAAAGATTTTACCTTACTAAAATTAAAGTAAAATGTTTTTAAAAATACATTTTTTTACGTAAATGCTCGTTACGACGAAGCTACTTAAAAGTTTGCACACCACAACTTGTAAGAAACCATAATTTGAAATATTGAAAGCAAAGCCGATTGTCAAAGGCACTTCTACATGCAAATTGCGTACATTCACGGGTTATCATACCAAAAGAAAAATGAACTGGTCGAATCACGCCTCACTTTGTAAACTGATTATCTCCCAGTTAAGGAAAAAGTTATCTGGAAAAGTCACGAAATGAAGTGAAGCGAAATGTTTATGTTAGGATTGGAAACCATTAAAGATCTGTTTTACAATATCCTGGAAACAGTTTCATATATACATTTTAAGTTATTCAAACTATTTGTTTGTTATTAGTTCGTGAATTCTATGCTTTCGATACGGGGACGTCATTCCACTTTTTCCAAGGGGGTTAACGGATGGCAACACCATCACTCAAATTACGCCCTTGCGTCATATGTCATCATATCTGCAGACGAACTCACTTTTCACTCACATGCGAGGAACTTGAAAGCAAAGTCTTCGAACTTTCTCAACCCCATTCCAAAGAATCTCAAGACCCATCTCTTCCAAAAGAAGCCAAGTGTGTCAAAAACAAACTATTGTTTCAGTGTTCCAACTTCAGACACTTTTGTTGAAATAATTTGTAATTATTCTGGATAATGCTCTTTCTTTTCATCCCCGTACATGTGCTATATTCAAAAAATTGTTATTTTTATTTTTGATTTACCAAAGATTAAAAGCGCCATGACATTACATCTCGTAGGATTCAACCTTGATTCTTATCCATTCTTTTATGTCGTTCCGTATCGGTATGTGTAATTATTCCTTGGTCTTTCCTCCAACAGTCGTGACTTGTTTGAAATCTGTTATCAATTCTGAAACTCATATAATACAATCCTCAACATCCAACTTCAGTTATTGCAACTAAACCAACAGATGAACTCAATGGATGAGGGTAGAGTTATTCAAAAAAGTCGCTCGAAATCCGCCCTGAGAAGCCAGGCAGCCCTAAGTTTATGTGGATGCTTTGCAAATTACTGTACGAATAACATGAATAAATGCTTAAATGACAAAGTTATACGAGAATATATAAATATGCTTAAATGAATAGATATATGTTCCCACCTATTTCAAATGTTCAGATCATTGAGTTGAATCGAACTTACCTTCAATAGATTTTCATGATTCCATCATGGTTTCATATTAAATTATTTTAATTTTAACAATGTTAAATTCAAATCGCAAGTTAACTGATAAATACAGTCAGTTTCCCTAATTTGTTAAGCTAAATGCCGACCCTTATTCATCTCATGATTGGATACCAAACAAAGGAGGTGGAGCATAACAAGCTGGAGGAAACTTGACAGCCGTCCAATGGCGTCGTATGGTCCGATATAAATTGAAAATGTCAATGAGCATCTTCCTCATTTTTTACGCAACTTTTAATTATTTTGAAATTATGAGTATTAGGAGGAAGGGAAGAAAACCCCAACAAAATGTTTTATCGCACCAAGGTAGATGCATGTTGAGAGTTATGACATTAATACACAGTTCTTTCAATGGCACCGATAAGACAATTAGATTAGATCATATTTCATGAGTCAATGTATTTAATATATAGCCGCCTTAAGATCAGGCATCCTGCTTATGATTTCTTCTTAGCAGAACAAGAGGAAGATTCTATCACGTGCGGAGACTGTCAGAAAGATTTCAAGCTCGACAAAATTTTGGACTTTCTCCGCCACAAGACTTACTTCTGCAACAAAAGCAATCTCGAGTCACTCAACCATGGCATTGAGAAACTCATCCGAGATGAGGAAATACAACCTGAAGAAGTATTTGATGACATCACCAGGACAAAGAACGAAGTCGGAGATGCAGAGAGTTCAATGTTCTTTGAAAATGGCTCAAACAGCGGTAAAGACCTTACTTGTTCAGTGTTCAGCTTGCAGATTTTTAGTTTTAATTTTTGTTGTTGTTGTTTATTACGATTTCAGAAATAAAAGAATTAATTTGCGACAAATGTCTGCTGGAATTCAAGCATCCGTGGCACTTGCTACAGCACATTCAGAAGCAGCACAACATTTTCATTTACAAGACTCCAGTCTCCTTTGACGAGTCTAAAGACGACCAGTTGCAATCGACAGATGAAGAAGCGTGTGACAAGCGAACCAGTCCGAAACCCAAGCGTGACAAAAACAATTTCGACTTGTTCTCAAACGAAGCCATCACAAACTCCTCTCAAAATAATTTACCAATCGAAGACGAAAATCGCCTTCAGATGAAACACACCTGCTTCATCTGCTTTCAAGACTGCTTCTCCTACATAGGGCTGGTCATGCACTTACAGAATCATCATCAACACTTGCAAGACGTGTCGACGGCCGGAAGATTGTTTTTAAACAACTTTCAAAGAATTTACGACTCCAGCAGGTTATTTGGACGACAGATTCCTCAAATCCAATACGGAAGTCAACAACGATCAGATGACGAATTGATGAAATATTTGGAGTTCGATTTTTCACGAAGGAACCAGATGGCGATCGAGTGGAATAAGTTCAAACCTCGAAATGAAGTTGTCTCCGATGACAGGGAGCAGGTCTTGGAAACTTTCTCGGGTGTCGCTTATTCATTCAATGCCCCTTGGTCTGCCTTCTCTTCCCCGTCCGCGACTAATTTCAGGAGCAGCGCAAAGGCACGTCCCATAGAAGATCCTAACGTATCGAGTTCGAATCCTGACCCCAGAAGGACTGGCGTTTGGATGAATCAACCGACGTTCAAGAAACGCAACGACATGTGCGAGTATTGCGGAAAGGTTTTCAAGAATTGTAGCAACTTGACTGTTCACAGGAGATCTCATACTGGAGAGAAACCGTACAAATGTCGACTCTGTCCATACGCGTGCGCACAGTCGAGTAAATTGACCAGGCACATGAAAACCCATAGAAGAGCAGGTAAGGAGGCCATCCAATGCAGGTATTGCTCCATGCCGTTCTCCTTGTCATCCACGCTCGAGAAACACGTGCGTAAGTGTCACAGGAGACTTTTTAGGGTCGTATCCAACAACGTTTCAAATGAATGATTCTAATTTACTCGCAGTTAATCCAAAATATGGCGCCCGTTTAGATGCTTTTTTTGACGGAGTTTGTCGGTCGTTGTATCACAAGTCGTTCATGTCGTTCCGATTAGGAATGATTATTTTGCAATAAATTGCCAGCAAAAATCGAAATGTTAATTTATTACTTCAAACAACTGCAAGAACCGAAATATGATTTAAACGAAATAATTCTCAAATCGAACAGTAATCACTGGAAAGATAAAAGCAATCTTCTGAGGTTCTAGGTCTGTTTGTCCTGACGATCTACTAACAGGTCATGTTGACACTTGTGGTAAAGATGGAATGAGACACAAATGAGTCCCGACCTTTCGATGTTTGCAGGGCGCATGCCTTTCTCCACATCCCTCTTGATGAGTTCCGGAGACACGTTATGAGAGTCGAAGGGTCACTTTATGGGCTCGAAATAATTCCATAATCTGCGACGGTTCAACTGGTATCGTGATCAAAATCCTTGTCATGCGATTAGAGTCCTTGGAAACATTACGATTGGGAGATTAAACTTCTGCATTGTAATACGATTAATAGATCATCGAGATTAATAGATAATACAAATTATTAAATAAATAAAATGATGTTTTAAATCCGGGTGAAGCGATGAAAG
Organism: Hirudinaria manillensis; assembly: GCA_034509925.1. Lineage (NCBI taxonomy): Eukaryota > Metazoa > Annelida > Clitellata > Hirudinida > Hirudinidae > Hirudinaria > Hirudinaria manillensis. The sequence continues at coordinate 5,170,452 of CM067533.1, forward strand.
GGGAAAGCAAACCAGCAAATGTATAAATGAATATTATTATTTTTTTTTTTATAAAGTAGGAATTTATTCGAAATTTCAAGAAAAAAGTCGAAAATTATTAAAAATTATTACTTTTCATTATTAAAAATTATCAATTAAACCCTTAAATTTTAATTTTGAAATCACAGTATTATAACTATTCCCTAATATTATAACAATTTCCCATACTACGATAGACTGTGCTGGATTTGGAATATAACCTTATGATTGACATCAGAAGGCGTGGCTAGGATTCGTCAAGGACGGAAATGTAACCATGATGGCGTCATCTTATGACATCTTGTTGACAGATGATATTGGAATTGATGTTGTTCGAGGTATGCTTGTTGATAATGTTCCAGAATTAATAGAGGGGCGTTCTATGGTGATTGTAACATAATACGCATTCGTACTTAAAAACTCAAAAAGAAATCCAGCTGAACCTGAAAATAAATAATTAACTGTTGAGTATTACTATAGTAAATAATTATTTCTTATCACTGAAAGTTGCCGAAAGTGCGGCTTAATTAGAGGGATAATCATTTGGCTCGAGAATGAAACGATTGAAGCTGAGAATGACTTGATTGGAACAGGTGACGATCCCACGAAAAAAAGGAAAGAATATTTGAGAGGCAGTCAGCCAGAACGGAGTGCGCCGGTTCTTTGTTGCTAGGCATGCGACAGGTCACGATATTCAGGCAGGTAAAACAAGACCCACACATGTCAGCCGGTTGTGGGCCCAACCTCGCATTTCTCGGCGAACCTTCCAGTCCTTTCCATCAAACGAGAGGTCGTCTTTTCGACCCCACGCCATCTTTGGAATATAATTTTCCTCCACGTAATTTACGATCATTATAAAGGGGCCTGGGCTGTGGTGCCGCTATTAAGATAACTGTTCCTTTGTCTGTTGTATCAGCGCTTTGAAAATATCTAGTTTTGTAGTAAAATTAATGTTTTGTAATGAATATTGGTTAAAATGAATATTAGTCTCAATATTTAAAATTTCCTCCGAGTTTATGTATGTTACGAAATTTTCATTCTTCAGCAAAACTTATTTTAGCTCAGGCAACAAAAAGCAATTTGAAGCTTTCTTTAAATCAGTTTTCAACTACCTACATTTTGTGTATTTACAATATCCTCAATATACCAAAAACACTACAAGTTTATGTTGAACGCACGTCTCTTCCAAACACAAAAATACTTTAACTTCACCATTTCACTCGAGTCTTAAAGTAACGTGGTAAACAGAAACGTCATTTCTGCTTGAGGAGGACATGGGAGGTTGACTATTGGCGAGGAAAAAGGACATCCGTCTGTCGGAGGGTCGGTTGGTCTCTCCCCGAGAGAAGCTGAAATGGCGTCCCTGCTGGTAAATAAATATTGCACTTCTATAAGTAAACAATTTAAAAAGCAATAACACGCATGTGAAATGAGTTGCTCCATAACAATATTGATTCGAAAAATATTGATTCTTACATACATGCATATGCAACAAATAGTTTAATTATGATAATAAACAATTATACTTAATATTAATGACTGATAACTATATACATAAATGCGAATATAAACGTATGTTTTTATGTAATCGCTTTTGAGTCAATGAGCTTCTGCTAGATTTTGTACATTTTAAAAACGCTAGACTCCACCGATTTCAAATAATTTCCGAATGTGATACAAACATACGATAAACTTGATATTCCTGCCTAATTAAAACATTCTGTTTAACTCGAACATTAGAAAAATTCTAGCGCAGAATTCCCAACCCTCGGACCGTGGGCCAAAATTGTCCCATGAGGCCTTTTTGTGCGGCCAAAAGCATCTTACCAAATTTATTATCACGTGCGGCCCACCAAATTATTTCCTGATTTATTTATTCATGTAAATTTTTTTCTTGAATTTAATTATAAAAATGCTATGAATTTGAATCGGTATTGTATATAAATAAGCAGCGACCATACTTAAAGAAAAGTCCTATTTAATTTCAATTTGATGATCCATCATTTTTGGCCATTTCCTCTTTTATTCTTAGAAATCGCATTATTGCTAAGTACTCTATATTCAAATATATTTGTCATGCCATGCATATTTTTTGTTATTAAATATTTGTCAGAACTAAGTGCTATTCAATTTCTCTTTGCCGAAAAAATTTGGTCCCTGCTAATATCCAGTTAGAACTCATTGAATTGCAATGTTCTGATGAGCTGCGTTACAATTTCAATGCTTCATCGCCACTTGTTTTTTTGGCAATCCCTGTTCCACACTTTAATTCCTGGTCTATTTACAACATGCAGCGAAAGTTTCACACTTGTTTGATACTCGTTTGAGCTGCTATTCAGCAGAATAAAACTTACTAAATCAAAGAATGAATGCTCTACTTGCAGGTGGACGTTTAGGTGAAGTTTTGTTGCTAAATGTTTGCTCATTTGTCCACGATTAAGGCACATTCAACAATCACACCAACCGTTGAGTGTCACATTGATTATTAAGAAAGTATTTTTGTGTGAACTTTTTCAAAATTTTTATATTTGTGCGGCCCACGAACTTCTGACAGTGATCCATAGTGCTCTAATGGCTTCGGATTCCTGCTATAGCGCCTTCTGCTAAATGTCTATGAGATATTCAGTTGCTTTCCCAATATCTACTGAATATACGATGATTTAAAGTAATGCAGATGTATTTCAGCTTTTGAAGATGAAAAAGATTAATTTATTATTAAACACATAAGAAAAGAAATAACATTCCGATGTAAAACTGATTAAATTTCATGAGAATCACCAGTTCAATAGATATCTGAGTAATTGGATTTATGCCTGGCATAGCAATTTGAATAGTGCCTTGATCGCGCGAACGACAAGCTGTGGTCTGATTAAATGATTCGTAAACAAAAGTAAAAAGATCACTTTTCACCTAATCTGTGAAGTTGCAGAACATTAATCATTTTGTTACACATTTTGTAATGGGTCAAAGATAACGTAGGTAAATTTGTATGAGATAATGTGACCACCAATAATGGCCATGAAAAGTTAAACATTCGTTAAAAAGTGCTAAACAAAGTAATATCCATTTCTTGGTGTTCGTTATAATTTATTAAAGCGAATGTTTATGTCACAAGACAATAAATAGAATTGGATGGCATTCTATTTTACTTTGATTGGAATTTTGCCAGCATGTTTTTGGTTGTTCCAGAAGCTGGTAACTCTTCATGGACTTCGTTAGTGTCATCGCTAACCGGGTCTGTTTGAAATTTATTTAAAGACTTCTGTTATGTTCTACTATAAATGCAATAGTATGTATCAAATGAAGAAGATAATTCTTATAATATTTAAAAGAAAACAAAATTTATCTTAAAATAGACAAATACATAAAACACTCTTATTGATCCAAGCAGGAGTTTAAATTATGCCCACCTAAACCCAGTTGCACATTGATTACTGTTCTATCAGTTATCATTTCAGTCAGGATATGTGTACAGAAGCAATTAAAAATGATTTGCTTATGTTCTAACCAGGATGAACAGTTTCAGTGTTGGATCCATAATAGCTAGACCTATTAGACTGAACTCTTGTTGTTTTTCTTGGAATTGGAATGGGAGGCTCCTTGGTAGGATCCTCCATAGATTTGAACCTTTGCATGGCTGACTTCACTGCTGCACGGTCTGGAAGTTCTTCTTCCCTAATCTCTGTGACATAACTTCCTTTAGCTGGTGTTTCACCTCTTGCTTCTTCATTTTCAATTTTTTCTTCTTGTAGAATGGTTCTGTTATATATTTCTTCCTTGTTGATTTCAGATAGTGGAGTCTTTTCACTAATGATCTCCCCCACAACAGGTTGATATTTTGGAACATCGCCATGAACTATTCCAGGTCTGTTCAATGGTGTTGCTTCTTTTACTTGCCATTTGAATGACTTGAACAAGAAGATATAATCTATTTTTTATGCACATTAACACTAACAATTTAAGAAATCTTTTAGCCTCTAGTAATAATAATAGCAACAATAATTGTAAGCATTCAGTAAGGTGTCATTTTGTAACTTACTTTTGTTGCTGGTGCAGTTTGGCCATAAGAGTTATTTCTGATGTATTGACCTTCTTCTTTTGAGAGATTTCCATTCATTTTTGGCCTGTCATCAGATACCACTTTCAATCTTTGTGAAATCTCAACTCTTGTTGTTGATTGAGATCTTTGCATTGATCCCGTTCCTCTTTTCCCTTCTCTGCCTCGAGACCTCTCTTTGGGCTGCCCAGTCTCTTCAATGCCTCTCCAACGAGCCAATAAACTTCTCGTGATTCCTGCTTGGGGAATTTCAGAACCATCGACTTCTTCTGGCTCAGAACTGGCAATCGGCAGTTCATTTTCTGGCTTAGTTTTTTTCATTTCATCGTTTGCATCCTGTTTCTTCATGCTCTTAACAGCAGTTTGATGGCTGACTGGAGCCACACTTTTATTTTCAAACATGGCTCTCAAATTTTTAGCAAGGGAGGGTGGAGGAAGTTCATCCTCAATGACGCAGGTGCTACTGGAGATCACCACGTCGCATCTGCTATCGTCCGGAACACTGGCTCTTTCACGAGGTCTTGCTTGCTCCTCGGTGTGGTCTCCATTCTTTTCAAACAAATTTTTCATGTATTTCATTGGCACTACAGGAGTCTGGCAATCATCAGGTACTTTTCAATTACGGAAAAAGTAGGTATTTAAAAACAACAGAAACCTCATCCTCAGTCATGATTCTAAAATAATATCAAGACACTGTGTTAATTACTTTAAAGAGTTATAACAAACGAATTAATAACCTGGATTCATTTTCTTCATCATTCTCTGAAATTGGCAATGGGGTTCGCATAAAAACATGCAGTGAATCATTAATTTAATATGAAATCATTTCATTAATTCAGTTTAATCTTAAAAATAAACGAAGGAACCAAAAAAATTAACTATTGCCTTTCTGGTTACTTGGAAGATTTGGCTCAGCAGAAAAAGTGTAACTTCCTGTGTGAAGTAAGAAAAATATGGCTTAATAATGATATGTTAATATAAATGCTATCCAAATGCCAAAACAACAACAACAACAATAACAATAATAATAAACAATTTGAACAGGAATTAGGCACCCAATTGTATCTGCCAATTCTGGACCTTTTCAGGAAATATCTGAAGATTCATTTTTCAGGACCAAGCATAAAAAATACAATTACATCCGATGCTAGACTGTTATAAGAATTGACTCATTTGATTAATTTTGTGGTTCAAACCTTTCATCTTGAAATTCCTAAGAAAGTCAGCTTTGCAGTAAATCTGTCCATCAGTTGCTGAATAATTGCTTGGACTTAAATCAAAAAGATCAAAAATAAATGAAAATGTCAAACAATGTGTTATTCATGTACTACCTAAGCATTCTTTGACATGTAGCACATCTGAAGCAGGATTTGTGGTAAATTACGAAATCAACTGTAATCTTTTCCATTTCATAGACTCTTTTGTTGCACTGTTTGCAAATGTTTTCCAAAGCTGATCCCTAGTTAATGAAAAGCATGTTAATAGACAAGAATTATAACATAAAAGAAAGTATGCAAGTAAATTGATTGTAAGAATATAAAAGAATACCAACATAATTGAAAATCTTGGAAGAAACTTTATCTGCTGCGCTTGAAGTTGAAGATTCTCTCTCATTTCTTGATGGATTTGAATATGAGAATTCTTCGTCCATGTGATTATATTCCTTAAGGCCAGCTAATCCTTTTTTTGTTCGTGGTTTGTCCTCCACAAAATCTAGATTTGCAAAATCATCATTTCTTGTTTGCTTGTCTGATGGGGCTAGGAATGAAATCATCAGAAATACAGTTGTTTTTAATGCCCTAGAATTTAATAGGACCACATTGCAAACAACTTTACCTGCTTCATTTACAATGATGGGGTTTGGTTCATCTCCTACATCTTCATCCTTTATTAAATTTAATGAAATTTTACAGAAATTGTTCATTTTTAAAGAATGAATGATCAAACAAATCAGAAATCACCACTTTAAAAATAGGATTTTAAAGCCAAGCATAACATGGCAAAATACTTCTAAATCTTTTATGGCTTTGTGATCAAATTACAAAGACTAAAAATGAAAATCAACTTTAATTGAAACAAGTAGTAGGATGAATGTGAACAGATAAATGTGTGATGCTAATGAAGACTGGATCTTGTGAATTTCACTTGCAAATGAGATCACTTTGGAAACAAATAATTAGGGACGATGTTATTGATCACTAATTTTCACTAAGCCGAACAAATGCCGAAGCCGTGGAACATGCAAAGCACTTTTAAACCACCCTTAACTCACAGTTTTAAGCATTTTACAATTTTGTTCTTTGTTTGATGCAAAATTCTCCAAACTGATTTCACTGCTTTGTTCAATTGTTCCAGCATTTGATGTTTTATCTGGGTCTTCTGAGTTTAGGAGTTTGCAAAAGCTTGCATTTTGGGTTTTATCAAGAATAGTGGTAGTTTCAAGATAGTTTTGATCCTCGTCATTTGTTTCTTTTGTGTTTATTGTGTTCATTTCTGTAGGAAGTTCCTTTCTGTTTTCTTTGTGACTTGCCTCAGTGTCTATCTTACAATCTCTTACAAATTCAATTCTTGGTTCAATGCTACTAACAAATACTAAATTCTCATTCACTATATCTTTGCTGCAACATGAAAGGCTCACAGTATCTTCATTATCATTGGAGCTTTGGGCTATATTTTGAAGAGATGGTTCAACATTTAGGGTATGTACACCATGTTCTTGAGAACAAATACTTTCTTCAAAATGCTGTCCCACAGATGAAGTGTCCCTTCCTTTCTCATTAATGTTTGAAGTTTGAATAATTTCCGATTCACCAATACTCGAATTGTCAGCTTGAGAAGCTTCTGTCTTGAAAGAATGCAGTTGTTTGTTTAATGTTGTGTTCTCAACAAACTTCAATTCTTGGTTAGTCTGATATGCATGGAAGGGAGTTTTTAAAGACAAAGTATTTCAGTTCAATTAAGATTTGAAAAAGAAATAACAATTTAACTTTAATTCTTAACTATTCATTAATAATAACTCTCTGTTAAGAATGCAGATATTATTTTCTTTGTTTTCTTCAATAATAATAATTTTCTTTGTTTACTAAAAATTCAATTAAAAAATCTTCACACCTTTTCATGGCCTATATGCTGGAGCTCATGCTTTGAACTATCAAATTCAAAGAGTTCATGATTATGAGAAGTATCCTCTTTCTTGTTTGTAGAAATGGTTGTTGAGGAGACTTGTTTCTGGTTCCAGTGAGGATCAAAATTATCATTCATTTCAAAGGCACCAAATGCTTCCCCAAAAGGAGCTGGTGTTTGGTCTTTACTGATATTCTGCATTGCATCCTGCCAGTTATCATCATCGAAGGCATTCGAGAAAGGATCGTTGGAAAATATGTCGCTGCTGACTTTTACTGAACTTATTTCATGGGTTCCTGACTGAAAAATTTATTATGAATTGATGTTGTTGTCTATGCAAACATTTTTAAATGAAACATAAATTATAAACATAATTGCCAAGATTATCGAAATTTCACAAAATCAGCATAACTTAATATGTATAGAAAATAATTGACTATTTATGAAACAAAATATATAAATATAAAAATATTAAGCAAGTTGTATCACTTCCTCTGTGTAACAAAAGTCAACTTACTGCTTGCACTGATGGAGCAAATGGATCAAAACTATCAAAGTCTATTAAGGGATCTGTCTTTGAATCCATCGTCATCTGATCTTTGGGAAGACGTTAAAACAATTAGCGACGCAAACTTAAAAAATTTCATCTTAAAGATACCATCTAAAACTTAAAATACTTTCTATGAGATCTTTAACTATATCTTGTAGAACTAGGAAAATAACCGATAATAATTTACATTAAATTATTTTATATGTAACCACGTAATACTACGGGAAATATAGAAGTATGTACATGTCTAGAGATGGCGACTTTCAGCAAGAAATCCTGGTTAAGTAATTCCCGGGTTGGTGTAGCTGATCACAATAATTTATAAATCTCGTTGGGCAGGCTAATGTTTACATATCATATTCACAGGCGACATTCATCTTCTCCTAACGATTACCTGTACGAGACACGGCGAAACATTTACCTCTCCAAGTAAGTAAGTAACACCAGGTAATTTTTCTAGAGATGTATTACAGTTTTAGTTTAAACGTTGCAATTTTATATTTTAAAATTATCCATAGAGGCTATTATTTTTTTTTATGCTTAAAAACCAACAAAATGCTCCTTGTAAATACGAGTCGAAAAAGAATGTGGAATGGATATTCAGTTTGGGTCAAGAAGTAGTCATTATGTATAATTTTTACTGCTCCTTAAAGAAAGTAATTTTTTCATTGTTCTGCAACAACTTTCTTTTAAATTTCATTCGTTAATAATGTGTAATATTTTGTAAACTTTGTAGTTAGTTTATAGTAATTATATCGCGTTTGTCGATTTGTTTGTGTACCTGTGATACACATATTGATTTATATAAAATATTTAATAAATACGAGGATAAACTAATCTTACATAATATGTCTTAATATTGTAAATTTCTTTTAATATTTGAGATTGGCTCACAACGAAAATGATGATGGGTCTTTTTAAAATCAATGTTAGTGTGATAGAAAGTATGGCTGGAAGGATGCTCAGGGTAATAGATATTTGTGACTAATAAGTTCTTATTATAAGTTAAACTAATTCTGATGAATTAATAAAATAAATAAGTAATAAAGTGCAAACATATAACTTGCTTACAATTATTTGCCATTGTCAAGTGCTACCTAATCCACAACTTCAATATTCAGTATTATTCAGAAAGCAAATAAATTTTATTAAATTCAAATTTTCCGGAACTTAATGCAAGCAAGAAAATGTTGTTTCTGAAATTAATCCCGTTCTTGAAATCGTTTCAAAGTGAAAATCGAATTTTTTGACGTTAGTCCAACACATGCTCAAAGAAATACAGACGCTGTGATGAATATTAAACGAAGTAATGCGATCACTTAAAGATTTTATTCAAATTTTGGAATATCTACTTAGGAAATATGACCAATATCCGATATTAAATAAAATGAATGATCCAGGAAAGAAATATTTTGAAGTTTTGTCAATCCATCCAGCAGGATCACTGCTCACTTTTTTCTGATAAACCCCTAAGCGGCCTTTTATTTCACTCACCAGCGATTTCTCACTTGATGCTTCTTCCTCGTCTTCTTCCTCGTCTTCTTCCTCTTCTTCCTGAAGGTCGACAATGTCGACCTCTTCTTTAGGCTTCTGTGACGATGTGCCAAATTGTATTTTTTTATTAATGGGAAGATGTTGTAAAAAAAAAGGTACATAATAACCTTAACCGTAACAATCAGTTATTACAATAACCTTAGCTTTCTTTGGCTGCATCGCGATATTGACAGCGACATACTCGAGGAAACCACAGAAAGCAAAGCTAAAACAGCCTGCCAACCAAATATCGCTAGCTTTTATGAATGGTCCTGACGGAGAAGACTTAGACACTGACAGCATTTCGTTGCAGATAGAAACGATTGGTACAGACGCGAGGGCAGTACGCGCGTTCAGGACTTTCGGATCTATCCAGAACGCCACCCAAGATAGCATGACGAACATGGTGCTTGGCAAATATATTTTCGTTACGTAGACATTTGCCCGACGCTTTAAGTGAAAGTAAATCCTCAGGCAGGAGAAGTCGCCTGTAAAGTTTTCATCATAAGAAATCTATTCAAGTTTCGAATCAATTTTTCGTGACTAGGGACGACATTACAGTTCTCTCGGGGAGTGTGAGGAGAGTGAGGAACGAACCAATCCTACGACTTTATTTTGCTTCTCATAAATAATTAGTCAGGGGGGGAGAGACATAGTTAATCGATTGGGGAAGGGTCGTTGTGCTCCCTAAGGCGTCCCGACGATACCCAGCACTCACGTTAAAGAGATAACATTCATACTCAAAATAAAATAATAAATATTGCCTTCGGAACTTTGTTGCAGTCTCTTGGGTTGCATCAATATTTTAAGCATGTACAATGTGCAATGTACAAAATAATCTGACTAAATTTCAAAGGATTCAGAAGTTATTAAGATGTTTACTTGAAAAAGAATCTAACTGAAAGAAGTCATAGGCAATACATACGTGTATTTTTACATTCTTGAAGGAATAAAAAATTGTTGACAAACCAAATAAGACTTTGTAAGAGAAGCTGACCAACCTGCCTCACTGTATCGAACGTTACTCGCTTCGTGGGTTAATCCAGTTAGTTCATAATCTTTAAAATTTAAATCGTCATCCAATTTCACGGGATTCGCGTTCTCGTCCCAATTCAATTTAATGTGTTCAGCAGGATAACCGACTTAAAGGGAAGCCTTCATAAAGTCAGTAAAATAGTGCATTATGATTTATTCCACTAAAAACTCACAGCTTTCGAGTTCAATAAAGCAGGTTTGGTTGTCCATTGGAAACATCACGAGTGCCATTCTGCAGATGAGAGTCATGCTCAGACATTGGCTGTAAAAGACGCGCCCGTCAGGAGATATTTTGATCTCTCTATTTGGTGCGACTAGTTTATGAAGAGATCCAGACTTTGCATTCATCACAATCAAATCTGGAGTCCATATTCTATCCAATTGTTTCGGATTTAAAGAGATTCTGATTATTGATAAAATAATACTATTGAACCAACTTTAAAATGCTTTATCATTTTAATTCAAAGTAAAAGCTAATAAATAAAACCATAAAATTCTTAAATTATAGCATATAATAAAATAGCTATAATTGCTATCAAAAAAAAAAAAAATCAACTTCTTATTATAGCCTTGAAATGCCAATCTTGTGTCTTGCCACGTTTGCTTGAGAGTGGAAATCAATGAATATTCCTGGGACGTTTTAAGACAATTATTTTAATAATTTTGTGGAAAAAAATATGATTTCCTCATTTAAATTTAAATGACCTAGAGTAATATTTTTGCCTATGCACGCTCGATGAAATTCAATTGACCATTTTCTATTAACCAATTGTAACATACCTGTAATCTGCAATAATACAGAGCCATTTATAACATAAAATTATATTATAAATCAAAGACTCTGGAAGAGTATTAACTTCAACACCTAATTACACGTCTGTTCAGTTCAGACATTGGACTGCCTCGTGTTTTGCATGGGTGCTAATGCTTTCGTTCTGCTATACTTTGCAGAAACGGTTGAATTTTTGACAGGCTGTGCATCTTTTTTAGAAGACTAAACTTTGGCTTTGCCTGACGTCTCGACCGCAATTTCTGCAATTTGTCTGATTGATATGTTTTTCGGCAATTGATGTCTTGACAAAAATCTGTGGACTCAATCTGAGTCTTGCACTACAAATGCATGGCAGATTTCAAACAATAGCTCCTGTTAACCGAGCAATATCCATTAAAAAAGATGTTTTGCATCTTTGAGACGATTTTGAAACGATTCTGTCTCTGCTCTTTGATTGGGCTTGATTACAGAAATCTGAAGACACAGCTTGTGTGCTTAAATGGTTTATAAATCTGTTGATCGACTCATGCCAAAATTGGTTCATAGATTTAATCACATTAACACCATCTTTGAACACATTAGTCCATTCACATAACTTCACGTCATAATTCATCACCACGATCCTTACTTACAATTTTGACAACGACCTTTTCTTTTAATTGGGTTTTGACACGAACAAAATTCCTGAGAAGTTAAGGTCTTAAGAATGGTGTCGGAGATTTCAGTCATCTTCATTATCGAACTAATAACGTAGACATTTTGAACGAGTAATTGAAAATTGGAAAATCCCTTGTGCGTCTCTTTCTTAATAATAGTAATTTTTTTTATCATTTCTTTATTAATTCTTTATTATCTTCGGGGGAGATGGGGGTTTGGTCCCTACAGATTTCTTGGGAACTATCCTCGGACCATAGACTGATCTAAAACAACCATGTTTGCCTTCCTTCCTCTGGTTAGTGCGTTAGTCGAGTTGGTCTTTAGGTTTATCATTTTCTTCGACAATATGCTAGTCTGAATCTATTTTTTAATTTGCCTTATTTTGGATACGCGATGATTAAGTGAGAATAAAAGCGACCGAAAATACGTGGAAATTAATATCTAAGATTAGTAAGCTCAGAAAATCAGATAATCTCTCTAATCCCTATATTACCTCTTCATTTTCTTTGATGGAGGTAATTTGATTGATGGTAACACTCACAGAAATCTGTAACGAGCGACCTTTCAACAAGATAATCGAGAATATATTAGAAATAGAGAATTTAATGCCAGAAATAGCAAACTCTTTTGTTTACCTTCGTCAAACCGTGGTCTAATTCTGCTTTGGTTCGCAGCTATTTTTAAAACATTTTCAATAATCTCAGATAGACTGTCACTCCTATTGAAAATTCGATAATTTGCAAATTAGGTGATTGAGTAAAAATGTTCTATCATTAAAAATTAAAGATGTTTGATTTTGATATAAAAACTTCCCCAAGAATTCCCAAAGTGCATCAAAGTATGCCACTGAGCACAAAATGCGACTAAAATTCTTATATTCCAATAAACATTTACTCTGCCGCTAAAACGAATATGTTTCCGAAGCCAAAGAAGAAACAAGCTGAACCAAACGCAGTTAGCATTTCAAACCCAGTCATGCAACGTATTTCAAGATTAAAACGGAACTTCAAGTCAATCTTCAAAAATCTTAATTAAAAGATAGTTCACGATTAACTTAAAGGAATTTATGCATATATATAACACTAAATAGTCTTTATTATGGAAGTTCTAAATTTCTTTATCTCCTAACCATAGGTTGTGCATAAAAGTAATTCGGATCAGATTCGGATATTTATTTATAAAAGTAATTGTGAACAACTTTTAGATATTACTACAAAGTTTTATGCTGAAATGTTGAATATTTTGATCAAATGAATCTCAATCTCACGTTTCACTGCCCTAATAATCGAATTCCGTCTCAATAATTTCATGACCTACTCCTAATTGACTTATTTTCATCGCCTATATTGACAAACAGACTTATTGAATCTGATATATCTGGAATATTCGTAGTTAACTCATGATATTATGAAGCCTATATATATATTTTCCCCCAAATGAATAGCATTGACCGTTCAAATAGACAATCATATTTTAAGTTTGAAAATTTTAAATATCGCTTAAATACTAAATTTCAAGATTCGTGTATTTGGGTTCACGCGGTCAGTTGAATGGTGAACAAAAAATGGCTAAGTACCTCTCGGTTACCTTGTGACACGGTTGGACTCTTCCAGCAGGCTTCCCTCTGCTTATAGTTTGTAATTTATATTATGGAAAATTAACTCTTTCTCAAGTCTGAATAATATCTAGCCAATTTAATTTGGACCATTTATTTGTATATATACGTTTATCCAATTAAATAATTGAAATTGCAGCCAAAAACAAGAGTCAATACAAAGTTTAGAAATGACTTTAAGATGGATTGTCAATCTAAGATCGTAGGTTCGTCGAAATATCATTTTTTTGCAATTCTAGGTATATAATACGCCCAATAGATAACATTGAAAAATAGGAAGACTATAGGAAAGGCGCCTCTTGAGCATTTCTCAATAAACTTTCCAGGATCGACTGAATAAGTATCCGCAAATCGTTTTTTCATTTCAACGAGACTTGTTTCTAGACTAAAACTTCTATCTTGTTGTTTCGCCGCTGCTTCTTTTTCTGAAATTCGTTTCTGCAATATCCGAAAATAATTAGTTACGAGATAAGAATGAGCAATAAAGTAAAATAAAAATGTCTTTATTTGACCTCGATCTTCTTCCGCTTTCTTATTAAGGTGCTGACCACAACGAACTCCACAAATGAAGCAAGAACGAATACGAGACAAGATGTCATCCAAATCTCGCCAGCTTTTGAAGTCAACCCAAAAGGAATACTTTTTGCTAAAGCGGAGCCCCTTGTGGTAATGGCAACGAGCGTCGTAACACAGAGGGAAGTACGCACAGGAGTTAATTCGATATCGATCCAGAAACCCAGCCAAGAAAGCATAACTACCATGCTAGTCGGAAGGTAGATGCTCACAACATAGGCATTGACTCGACGCCTTAGGTAAAAGAATGCCTTCAGGCAAGAGAAGTCACCTTCAAAAATTTAACCGATATTAGCCAATGATAAAGACGATTTAGTCTTTAAGTCACATTTTGCATCTGAGGAATGGGCTCTAATCATAACAATACATCACACTTATCGAAATTATATCCGACTGAAATAGTTCCAATCGACTCGGAGTTGAATCAAATATAAATGGTAAGTGCAATGCGGATCTTGAGAGAAATCAAGTCAAAAGTCAGAAATTCGTTTGACTTTTTATCTCTTCCTGAGGCGTTGAACTTGGGGTCAAACATCCACCGCTATTTATACGCTCGTCCCACTAATGGAGATTCATTTAAATAGCCTTGGTTTTCATTTTACGTACCATACAACTGGATCCAGTTTAAACTAGACCTAGTAAAATAATTTCGCGAACATGTTTCGGTCAGTATTCATTAGTATTAGTGAACGTCTGTTTAACTTTCTATATATAGATTAATTAAATCTTTTCTCAACTTCCGCAGATGATTTAAAAAGTATCGTGAAACCTGTTTGGGCAATTTTTAAGATACATCCTTCATACGCTGTTCCTGTTATATGATATTCTCTTAAAATTACTTCGTTAGGCAAATTAAAAGGATCCGTTTTAAGATCCCAGCTTAATCTAACATGCTCGATAGGGTACCCATCTGTGAATCAAATAATTGTTTATATTATTTCAAACAATTACGAACGAGTTAAGCCGAACTTACAACTCTCAAATATAATAAAGCAGGTCTGATTGTCCAGCGGATACATATCAAGCTGCATCCTACATATGAGCGTCATACTCAGACGTTGGCTGAACAAAACAGTTCCATCGGGAGAAATTTTTATTTGTCTGTTTGTTGCTAGAATTTGATGTAAAGATCCTTTCTTTAAATTCCTCACGTTCAGATCCGGTGTCCATATTCGGTCATATTCATCGAAATTTAGAGGAATACTGCTCAAATATATTTCATGATTATATAGTTATCATTCATATCAAAATAGTTATTTAAATCGTTAATCACTGTTCAATTATTGCAGCACAGTTTTCTACGTACATATCACAGCTATTAGAATTATGTAGCACAGCACATTAGAAAATACCTTTTGTTGTATCCCTTAAATGCCAATCTTTCGTCTTTCCAGGTTTGCCTGAGGACACAAATCAGTGAAAATTCCTGAAAATTTAAAAATTTTACTGTTCCAATAAATTCAAATAAAAGATTTTACAAAATATAAAGCTGTGCTTCCATGCTACACATGAAACTGTATGTGAACCTGATGATATCAGGCGCTCTGATCTCTTAATACCAAAATAATATTTGTTAATACTTTATCGATCGAACAGATTGTGTTAATTGTACTTTAAAATAACATAAGGTTGGCTGCTTTGGAGACATATTGTTATAGTTTAAAAAAATGACTCTCATGACGGAAAGTTAAGTTCAGTTTTATCAATTTTAACTAATTTCATTGAAATACAAAAATCTATATAGAATTAGCACAACCTCATTTGCTTCACTTATAGCAGTAATCTCATTAATGTGTATACTGACGAAAACCTGCAGCGTGCGGCCTGAAACAATGTCATTATAAATTATCAGTCATGTTTATTTCATTTTTAATTAATTAACTAATTATTTAAATTAATGAATGTTATTGACGCCAAATTGCAAACATGAAAGTCTTTAGATTCTCGAAAATCTATTTTTATCCGCGACTTGTTTTTCTAATATCGAATGGTTAACTACTGTTCTCGCACTGTCCCATACATAAATATCCGCGTTATTTGCAACCTGCACCAATCCCCTCCACCTAATAATGCTCCATGAGTCTTAGGATACACTTCATACTTCCTTAGCAACTTAAAACCACAAATAGTTCCCTTTTCTATCTTCCAAGTGGAAGCGTTACAAGCGAAAAATAATTATGTTCCCTGAAATCTCAAGAACCTTCACAAACAATTTGTAATAAGAATATATTTCCTTTATTTAAACTATTCTATTTTCTTATTTTAAAACAAATGCATCAGAAAGCTACTGCAGGTCCCACGGACAAGAAAGATGACTAATGTAGAGGCTTTCGAATTGGCGGAGGCATAGAAAAAACTGACCGGCCATGAAACATTACGATACCTCGGACACGCAATGGGAGTCCTTTAGATCACAGAGGGGTCGGGGGCTGAGGAACTTAAATTGTTTTGGTTTGACAACGACCTGGTGTTCTAGATGCTGTAAGAGATCAAACCTGCCGAAACACTTTGACCCATAAGTACGCCCAACGTGATAGCATGACATGACACGACTTTCTCATTAGTAGAATAAATTTATGTTTTATTTCAAATCTTTCTTTTAAATCAAGTAAATTATGCCAAGACGGTACTTTTTGTCCAAGTTAATTTTCCGAAATGTTTGCCATGTACTAGCGAATGTCTAGCGATTCGTTCGTACACAAAATTACATGTTGTTTTCCTTTGTTATATTCCCATCAGTGCATCATTCGATTGCAATTATTTCTCTTTGCTAGCCCGAATTCTATTAAAGACATCTTGTGAAATAAATTAAATATTAGAAATTATACCTTCGTCTAGAAGAGGTCTATATCTACTTTTGCCCTCAGACTTTTTCAAGACTTCATCCACAATGGCAGACACGGTTCTTAAAAATGACATCATATAAAGACATTAACTACATTTACCATTACGAGGAATGATTGTAATGATTTTTTCAATTTCAATTTACTCGAAAATGAATCTATAAACTTTTACAACAAATGATAATAAGAATATTGCCGGAGCTCTGAAGCTGGCCGTTAATAGGAAAAATAATATCAGAATTCGATAACTTGCCTCATAATTTCATATTAAATTAATTTTTTGTTTAAAGAAGTTAGTGAATTTTTCACAAATGTCAATGAACATTTGTTCAACGAAAAGTTAAGGCTAACTTTTGACCCCGAATTACAGGCCCAAAGCAAAGTGATGTGCAAATGATACCGAGTATTAAAAACATTTCACTTTAAATATCTAGTTAAATTGTCGTTAAAGAAATAGACTTTTCAAACCAAAGTTGATAACACGTCATGAGTGCGAAATGCGAATGCGAAAAGCGGATCTAGCCAATCGTTAGGATGTAATTTCTAGAACTAAATACTTAAGCATAACAATTACCCGGGATTTGTGCCAAGGCTGCGGGTTTAGGTGGGTTAAGGATGTTATGTTGTAGTGAAAATTGTTAAAAATGGTGCCTGTTCGTCTGCTCAGCTAACGCATCTTTAAGCAGATGAGAAATCTTAGAGACTGCATACAGCGGTCTTTTACATTACTACCGTTTAAACTCCGCCATGAAAACAGTTTTTTTTTAAATTAAGTTGGTAAGACTTCAATTGGTAAAACTTTATTAACAATCTTAACTATCAACACCATGCAAACGAGAGTAATGGAAAGTTGCCGCTTCTAGCTCTCGTAGGCTGGGATGTGAATATCACTGACTAAACAAGTCTGCCCCACCACAAGTAGCACGTCCAATAGCCCACGTTAAAGCCAATGAAACTCAATGGAAACATAACTTTTGAGACTTTTTTGAGTTTAAGGTAATCTATCTTGGGAAGTATCTTCTCCGACTCGGGTGGCCCTTCACCTTCCTCGATTGTGATGGGAGTCTGGAAAAACAGAATTACACAGAAATGCAGTTTATAATTGCACGAATTCTGAATTGTTAACCTTGGGTTTTTTAGCGTGATTTGCGAGATTATGAACGACGAGGACTTTGACAAACGCCGCAAAAACAAAGACAAGGCAGCTTGCCATCCAATAATCAATGGCGTTCGTGTATGGTCCAAAGCTTTTGGCCACGGATGCACTTTGGGCAATAATGGTCATGACCGTTAGGAGACTCAGAGAAATGCGGGCTGAAATAGCTGAGGGATCAATCCAGAAAGTTGCCCAAGAAAGCATCACAATCATGATGCTAGGCAGGTAAGTGCCCCTCAGGTAAAGATCCATACGGCGTTTTAGTTTAATATATGCTCTCAGGCAAGAATATTCTCCTGGAACACCAATCGATCATATTGCTATCATTAATCATAAAACTAAATAGGGCCAATTTTAAAACAGAAGGAAATATTCCCTATTGGTATATTACAATATATTGCATGTAACCTTTTAATATATCTTAAGTTTATTATACCTTTTTATTATGTTATAAACTCATTATACATTTTTGTTATATTAAACTAAGATGTGAGGAGATTTTTTGATGTAACAAGCTAAGTGATTATCAGTTTTAAGATTAATTCTAAAAGCATTCCAAAAGCAAAACTCTCGATTTCTTTAACAAAGCCATTAAAATATTCGTTTCTACGAATTCGTCGTATTATAATGATTAAAAACCTTCAAAAAGTGGAAACAATTGAGACTGATTGAATGAAATTGAAAAACATTTTTGCCACTAACCTGTTTGCTCAAATTTCAGGAAACACACAGAATGCGTGACGCTAGTTATATCGTATTCTGTTAGTGTTATTTGATCATCCAAAACAATGGGATTTAATTTCTCATCCCAATGTAAATTGATGTGTTCCGTTGGATATCCGTCTTGATGTAATAATTCATTTATTTCAGCACTGAATCCATCTACTTAGATTCATTATGTTAATGATATACTGCGATAACATACGAACAGCTCTCAAACTCGATGTGGCAGGTCTGATTGTCCATTGGGAACATAAAGAGCATCATTTTACAAGTGAGAGTCAAACTCAGCCTTTGACTGTAGGAAACAGTCCCGTCAGAAGATATTAGAAGCTGTCTGTTAGGAGCAGTTATTGGGTGTACAGATCCTGATTTTAAATTCTTCACGCTCAGATCCGGCGTCCATATTCGATCCACTTGGTTCGGATTCAAAATAATGCTGAACATGACATTTTATAGATTTATTAAAGACATTTGTTAGATATTTGATAGATATTACTGGCACGCATTATTTGTTATGTTTTCTAATAACAAACTTTTCTAAAAAGATTTTCTGTCTGCTGGCTTCAAAAATAATGTCAAGTTTTTCTCTACGACATAAAATTCTGCAAGATCGAACCAATCCACTACTTAGAAAGATAGCGCGAAAATATACCTGAGTCCAAATTATGAAGTGCGCTGTATATATTAAGTAATAATTGTTATAATAATTGTTGGGTCTTTAATTACAACCCAATTTAATTCAATAATAATAATCATAATAGTACTAAAATATAAATGAGTGCCCCATCTTATGGGACGCAATAATAAGGGATAGGAAAATATTGGCCAAGAGACCTGACATTGTCATCCATGACAGGAAATTCAAGTCGTGTATGCTAATTTATGTTTCAGTCCCGGATGATAAAAACATCGCGCTTAAAGAAGCTGAAAAATTAGCAAATACCTGCAAATTGAAATTAACCGGATGTGGAACTTGAAATCTAAAGTCGTACCGGTAGTTGTAGGAGCGCTCAGAACGCTGAGAAAAGATTTTGAAAAAGGGTGTAGGGTTGATACCAGGACGACTAAAGGTTTGTGAGATGCACTTGTTAAGAGCTACTTGTTAAGAGCTAGGGTTACGACCTAGGGTTAGCACTTAGGGTTAAGACCCACAATAATAAAAAAATAGGAAAGGAATTTAATAGTTAAGTCTTGAGACTGGTATCTTAACAGTGTACCTGTTAATTTAATACCAAGGCATACATGTGATCTATTCATAAATATGTTTATTCGTAATTATGGTTTTAATTATATTTATTTTATTTTATTAAATTATGTTTATTTTATTTAATTAAAGAATTAAAATTTTAATCTGAGATGGAACGAGGTCACCCGACCCGACCTGATCGATTATAATTATTCGCAAGACCTCGTAGGGCACAGATTTAACTGGAATTAGTTTAATTTAAATATTTAAATTGATTGCTTCAATTATATTACGTTAGAAACAGTTTTATGTAATAATATATATTATAATATATTAGATAAAACTTCACCTTCCATTGTAACCACTGAAGGCCAATCGCTCATCTTTCCAACTTTGTCTAATGGTACAAATTATTGAATATTCCTGGAAAATAATAAATAATGTTGACAATAAGGAATTCTATTTAAATTACAAATCTCAAAATCGTGACCTAATTTATCAACGAAACGTTGACATGAAATTTTCATTTCTCTATAAATAACACAAAATGATAATCATTAAATGTTCAAATTTTAAAAAAGAAATATGTTTTCACTGCGAATGAAACTGCACGACTTTCATTGCGAGATTGCGAGAAACCAACGACAATTAAACTTTAACAACATATTTAAAAATAATTTGTATTCAACAATCTTGAAACAATACTCACTTCCGCTAAGTCTTTAATGGATATAATGTCGTAAATGCTGATACTAACGTATACGTCTACTGGAATTTCTGGAGTAATTATTGCAAGGCAATGATCAACAATATCGTAGATCTAGTCACTATTAAATTGCCAGAATATTCATTTTCATGAAGATCTCTTAGAACCAACCTTTATCCAGCAGTGGTCTGATTCGCTTCTGAGTCATGGATTTGCTCAGAATACTTTGTGTGAAGTCAGATAATGGCCTGCAAATAAAGCTCTTTGAACTAAACTATTAGAACATTTCTGGAAAATTGGTGATCGCCATTTGAAGATGACAGATTTATCTGCCAACTTTAAAGCTTCAGTAATGAAATCTTGTTTAGTTAAGTCTTTTATTAAAGAATGGCTTTTCTTGGCGTGAATTAAATCGATTGAAAATGTTCATTATGTCAGTTACCAATGGAACCTCATTAAGTGCCTATTACGCAAAAAGAGATCAGATGAATTTGATCAAAAGAATAGCGATGACACAAATCTACATATTTACATTTAAAAATCCTGTCCATCATTATTTCCTTAAAATAATTTCAAGAAAACTAAAAATAAAGTAAAAGGTGGCTAGTTATTGCTTACACTTGTGCTAGAACAAGGCCATTTCCGAGGCATAATAAAATGTTAAACACAATTTTCATTTCAAAACTTGCTTTTAACGTAAACACCTAAAATGACGAACGACGATGATAAACAATGCTTTAGTTTAACCAGCATGACCAGCACACAAATACTTGCTTTAAATTCATCATGTTGTGAATATAATTTGTGCACGATTCTAAGAAGTATCAAAATAAATTTAAAGTAAAAATTTTGATTAAAATTCTCGAATTCATTTTTAATTACATTTTCACTGAGCACGTCTGCTAGTTTAATTTCTGTATTTAATGATGAAATGTGTATGTATATTCAATGTATATGGATATCCACAGTGTGTCGACGATGAGGACAGAGGAATACCTCACTAACCACGTTCATGTTGCTGTTTTGAGGAGTCCATGCGGAGATAATTGCGGACCATGGCATGGGACCTTAGTACTTAACGACGGCCACTTTTTGGTATTGCATGATTGGACGCAATTTATAGAAATTATTTATTAGAAATATTATTCACATATACCATTTCTAACAGGTGTCTCATGCTAATCTGTCCCTGATTACATTCTACACTCTTTGCAGCCGTGTTTTAATATCGTTTTAATATCGTTCACATAATTCAGAAATACTTTGCGGGGATATTTTGAAATAGGTAACTTTCGTTTTAATGAGATTCACAATAATTTTTTTTGTGAGTATCCAATAAAAACGAATCTTAAAGTCTTAAATCTTAAACGATTGTGGAAAAGCCTGCACGTACACTAACACGTACACTACACGTACACGTTCTTGGGATTGTAAAAGGAAATTAAATCTAATTAGGAAATCAAGCAGTCATCCTAAATTATATAAATTCAATTTTCCAATGTTGGTATATACCCTTACGTTACACTAATGAGTGAAATAAATAGAGAAAATGAAATGGAGATTTGTACGATAGCTGCATGTACATTAAAAAACTTTGATAGCAAGTATAATGTCGAGATTATTTTTAAACTTTTCTTTTAGGTTATTTTTCAGGATTCGACTTAACTCAATGCCAATTGGCATGTGCAGAATTTCAAAGTATTTTTCCCATTTCAAATTCGTTTCTCGGAATGATTAATGTTGATTCTCAAATAAATTACTTAAATCGATGCAAATTGTATTATAAATAATTGTTTAGATATAATTATTGTATTATAAATAAATTGTTTAAATTATAATTTATTTGTTTAGAATTAAAAATATAGTTTCGGTTTTTTCCAGAGTAAAGCTGTTATTTTTATGGCATCCTCAAGAAAATACTGAAAAAAAAACTGGTAAGAATCAAGCAATGGAAATAATTCTTCATAATAATTCGACACCGATTAGCAAGATCTGCCACTCAGCACACAGGAATGATTTACAGCATCGAGAACAAAATAGGAACAACAGGAAATCACACGTAAACGTAGAAAAAGGCAGAAATGCTACGAGATCCACGCTACACTTTTTGACAGCAGAAAAAAAAGCATAAAATGTTTATTTTTTTGAAAATCTTGTCAGGTAGTAAGCCCAGTAGATTAAATTAAAAATGAGGAAGAGTATGGGGAAGCATATTCTTGATCCTATCTCAACCGCCGAACTGGGATCAGACGAAATTGAATCGATCAAACGATCCTTCAACCCTGACATGATGTCTGCTTTATTTAGGTCCGCATCGCTTTCTTGTACAGAATTTTTGTTTGTCGACTTTTTCGGACAAATCTGGCGCAGAACCGAGAAAGTTATTAAAGTTAAAAGACAAACATGTTTACTTAAAAAAATAAAAAGAATTGCAAATTGAATTATGTTTTTCTAACCTGAGACTTTTTCTGTTTTCTTGAAAGGGTATTGACAATGCTGTACTCAATGAATGCTGCGAAAACAAAGACGAGGCATGTTGCCATCCAAACATCGCTGGCTTTTGTAAATGATCCTGCCGGTGAACTTTTGGCCAAAGTTGAACTTTGAGTGGTGATGGTGAGGATTGTTAGGATGCTGAGGGAAGTACGGGCAGGAGTGGATTCAGGATCAATCCAAAATGACAACCACGATAGCAGAACCACGAGAAGACTTGGCAAATACAAGCTCAGAATATAAGCTTTGATGCGTCGCTTAAAGTGAAAATTTGCTCGTAGGCACGAAAATGATCCTAAAATAAGTTGGGTATTTAATCAGATTTAGGTAATTCCTTATATATTTGAAATTCCAACGTTTTGAGTTAGCAATGAAGTTATGAACTCATATGGGAGAGTCGTGATGCCAACCCGTGCTGGCGTAGAGTTTCGTGCATACTTCGTGTGTCATTCCGTTGATTTCATATTCAGGTAAACTAATTCGATCATCTAGCTCGACTGGTTGAGATTGATCATACCACTGTAAATTCAGGTCTTCTACTGTATATCCATCTGAAAAAAATATTTTACCAACTGTGACTCAAATTAAATTGCAAATTAATAAAAAAAAACCTACAACTGCCCAGCTCAATGTAACACGTCTGATTGTCCATCGGGTACATGTCTAACACCATGTTACAGGAAAGTGTTAATGTCAGTCGCTGACTGTATAAAACGGACCCATCGGGAGAAAGCCTGATAAGTCTATTTGGTACTGTTATTTGGTGCAATAACCCGGATTTTAAATTCCTGACAAATAAATCTGGTGTCCATATTCGATCGAACTGGTTATGGTTCAGAGTGATGCTGCAAATTACGCGTGCATTTTAATTTATTTATTCAGGTTTAAATTTTTACAATGAACAAATTAATTTCATTTACCTTTTGTTGTAGCCCGAGTATGCCAACCTGTGATCCGTCCAGAGTTGCCTTAAGTAGCAAGTCATAGAATATTCCTGTGTTTAATTAATAAACATTGCCATGAATCTAATACAATAAAGTACTTTCTCACCGTGGATATTGTGATCGATACATTGTTTACGTTTAACTGAAATATATCTTGAAGCAATTCAGAAACAAAATCTGTTTTTAGGTGTTTTCTTTGCAACATTCTGCATCACGAAAGGTCGTGAAATTGCTATTCGAAATTAAAGAATTTATTTCTAATTATTCTAATTGCAGTAACTAAACTCGGCAAATAGAAATTGTTAGAGGATTAATCAAACGGTGTTTGCATGCAATTCAATTGGTGTTGCCCAAAACTCAAAAATGGCGTTTCCTGGTTAAATAAATTGGAAAATATAATCGCTCTAACACATTAAATTGACATTTTTTTAAAATGAAGTGGTTTCTCAAAGAAGTACTTCGAGGATGCTCAAATTTGTTTTGGAACTTAAAAGGATACAAGCTACATTACGGTTAAACCTGTCTATATGGACTCTGCCAAAAAAGGTATTCCTTTGGAAAGGTTATCCCTATTATTAGTGTTTATGTTAAACTAAAGTAAAATCAGCTCCTAGAAAAATTGGCCTAGGGGCAGATCTTACCCTATTCTCGGGTGCCCCTCTTGAAAGGTTTTACCGTATCGATATTCGAGTGAAATTGAAATAAACAAATTCTAATTTCACTGGCATCGCCTAAAAGAATATTTCATATTTGGCCGGATTTGCTGCTAATCTTGGAATAATTTAAAAGAATAAACTTTAATACGACATCGTTTATCTTATCATCAGCGGTGACTTTGATGTGATTTTGATCCTGGTCAACAAACGTAGAAAGGAATTTCTATTATAAAAAAAAACACCATTAAATTGTTTCTTGATTTTTTCATATTTAACTCTTCGACTGGTAAACTTGTAGTTATGTTCGATAAAAATTTTATTGAGAGGAAACCTTACACTGGAAAACACTAGGAACAATATATAATGTTGGATCCCTGACATTAATTAATTAAATAATCACGATCCGTCGGAGTATGAATTTGGGGTTCTTGCGGTCAGATGTGATCCGATATAGCCAACTTCCAGGTAGCCATGGATGTCCTACGGGAAGAGGTAAAAACTGTAGCCAACCTCATATCACACACGGAACAGGAGATGGCCGACTTAAGAAAACAGGTCAGAGCAGAAATAGATGAACTAAAAGAAGAACAGAGAAAAGAAAGAGAGAAATTTAAAAAGTACAACGAACCGAAATTAGAAACGTGCGTAAGAGAGAAAACGGTAAAACCACCACTGTTCGATGGACAAGGGCCATGGGCCGTGTTTAGACATCAGTTTGAAACTGCCGCCGTAAGTAACAGATGGACTGAGGGCAACAGAGCTGATTATGGTACTGCGAGGAGCAGCGAAGATTTGGGAATGGCCACATGCTGGAAGTACATAAAAACGAATTAAAACCGTACGCAAAAACAGGGCGAATCACTCCAAGAATTAGAGGCTGACGTCAGAAGGCTCGCATACCTAGCCCACCCAGGACAGTCAACGGATTTCATTGAAAACATCGTAACTGACGCCTTCGTTGACGGGATAAGGGATGCGGAAACCAAAATGGCACTAAAAATCCATGGGAAAAAGGCCAGCCATGAAGCATTGGCTTTTGCACTCTCAATGGAGGCAGCAAGAGCTTCAATACAAAGCAGCTTGAATGTAAAGAAAATTGAAGCCCAGGAAAGCAAAGAGAAGGAGAAAGACAATGATAAAGACGATGAGATAATTAGAAGAATAGCCCAACAAATCAATAACCTTAACAAACCTCAAGGAAAATCAAGGTTCCAAGAGGTAGATAGAAGACCAAGGTGTTTCAGATGTAACAAGCCTGGCCATTTAGCCCGAGATTGCAGAACGACCTTGCCCCCAAAACAACAGTACTGGGGAAGACCGCAGAATCAGGAAAACTAGAAGCTACCGGTTTTGTGGGGCGAAGACCGGTTCAGCAAAGTCGAAATGCCCCACTCATCTTTCACGTTACAGCACTAGGGAAAGAATCATCGCTGGGAGTTAAAGGGAAAATAGGAGGGAAGGAATACAACCTTGTAATAGACACAGGAGCATCTACATCCATTATCCAACCAAAGTTAGCAGAAAGCAGTAAAATAATCGTTGCCAAAAATTACAAGCTAAAAACAGCCACAGGGGAATTAGTGCCAGTGCAGGGAACCACAGCTATTACAGTAGATCTAGGAGGCAAGTCATTCAAAAGAATTCATGATAGCCAATATCACAGATGAATGGCGGCATCCTTCAACAAGGAGCGATGGAGATTCCTACACTACGGAGGTGCAGCGGGCATTGGCCCAGGAACAACAGATCAAAGCAGCACCTGTAGCACTTGCAGGAACCTAGAACGCATATTAACATTAGATGGAAGTGGAAATAAGCATATCAAAAGGGATACCATGCCTAAACCATTGATGGACAATCTCCTGAAAGACTTAAACAAAATCCTACAAAAAGAAGATTATCAACAAGCGGAAAAGCTGCTTAGCGAATTTCAGGATATAATGGCTGAACAAGACAGCCCTTTGGGTAGAACTACTCGTGCAACATCAAATAAATACGGCCGGTGCTAAACCCATTCGACAAAACCCCCGTCCCCTTCCTTTAGCTACAAGAGCAAACGCCAAGGAAATGATAAAAGAAATGCAAGACCAAGGGGTTATTGAACCGTCAAATAGCCCCTGGAGCTCACCAGTGGTACTCGTTAAGAAGAAAGATGGATCACTTCGTTTTTGTGTCGACTATAGAAAGCTGAACGAAATGACACTTAAGGACAGCTACCCCTTACCTAGAATCGATGATACTTTAGACACTCTCTCGGGATCAAAAATTTTTTCCACGTTAGATCTCAAAAGTGGTTACTGGCAAGTGGAGTTACATCCTGACGATAGAGAAAAAACGGCCTTCTCGACAGGTGAAGGATTATGGCAATTCACTGTCATGCCGTTCGGGCTATGCAATGCCCCCGCGACGTTTGAAAGATTAACGGAACACATACTAAGGGGACTCAACTGGAAAGTATGCCTGGTATATTTGGATGACATAATTGTTGTCGGAAAAACATTTGGAGAACATTTAGACAACCTCCGAGAAGTGTTTAGTAGGATTAGAGAGGCAGGCATGAAACTGAGTCCAAAGAAATGCTCACTCTTTAAAAAAGAAGTCAAATACCTTGGCCATATCGTGTCTTCTGAAGGTGTTAGTACAGATCCAGATAAAGTCGAGGTAGTAAAAAATTGGCCTGTACCCAAAAATATCCAAGAACTTCAAAGCTTCTTAGGACTTTGTACCTATTACAGACGATTTATTGCCAACTTTTCAAACATCGCAAAAAGCCTTCATGAGCTTACTGTAAAAGGCAAGCCATTTATCTGGAACGACAGCTGTGAGAAAGCATTTGATAATCTGAAAGAAGCTATGACAACGGCACCGATCCTGGCATATCCTATTAAGCGGAAAGGAACTATTGCGTACACTTCCAGAAATATCTTTTGGGCCAGCCGTTTTTGCTAAGAACGGATCACGCCTCTCTGAGGTGGCTGTTGAACTTTAAAAACCCAGAAGGTCAAATGGCGAGGTGGATTGAAAGACTACAGGGTTTTCAGTTCAATATTGAACACAGGAGAGGTCAAATACACAACAACGCTGATGCGCTATCACGACGTCCTTGTCAACTTAACTGCAGACACTGCAACAACGCAGAGAAAAAACAGGAGACCGAAGAATGTCGACAAATTCGTATCACGGCTCCCGAACCCTGGACAGAAAGCGGGTTACGAGATCTACAATTAAGAGACGAAGCACTTGCACCCATACTACAGTGGATGGAGGCCGGGGTGAAACCAGATTGGCAACAGATAGCGGAGCACGGAGAAGTTACTAAGTCCTATTGGGCACAGTGGGATTCCTTGAGAATTAGTAATGGACTCCTACATAGGAAGTGGGACTAAAGGTCTAATGCAACCTTATAATGTGGGAGTACCTTTTGAAAGAATAGCTTTGGATATTGCCGGACCATTCCCTGCATCAAAAAAGGGAAATCGGTACATATTAGTGATCAGCGATTACTTCACCAAATGGACCGAAGCGTTTGCACTGCCAAATCAGGAGGCGGAAAATGTAGCTGATGTTCTCGTAAATAATTGGATTAGTCGATTCGGGGTGCCATTAGAGTTACATTCGGACCAAGGAAGGAATTTCGAGTCGAAAATATTTCAAGAGCTATGCGAAAACCTTGGAATCCATAAAACAAGAACCACTGCATTGCATCCGCAATCGGACGGTATGGTCGAGAGATTTAACAGGATGGAACATTGTCAGCGATCAAGCCAAAGCGAGATACGATAGGCAAGCCAATGATATAAGCTTTAAAGAAAATGAACTAGTCTGGCTATACAACCCCCAACGAAAAAAAGGGAAGTCGCCAAAGTTACAAAAAGATTGGGAAGGACCATACCGAATCATAAAGAAAATAAACGACGTGGTATACCGCATCAAGGACTAGAATGAAAGTGGTCCACAGCAATCGATTAGCAAAATACCACGGCGAGACAGAACAGCCTGTTCGGGACGAACAGATTTAAGGAGGGGGCAATGTTGGATCCCTGACATTAATTAATTAATTAAACAATTAATTAATTAATTAATTAAGTTTAGTTAATATTCAGAATCTTTTATTTCGAAGTCGAATCTAGCGATTCGAGTCATTAGTAGTTCCGATCAAAGACAAACAATCGACCAGGTCTCCTAAATATCTTTGCCATTAGTTTATTCCAATAAAGTTATCCTTACGTTAAATAATTCATCAGACCCCGGGTTACAACAATAACATACAATAGTATATGTATACGAATTACTTTAATAAAGTAATTATGATTCAGAGCTTTCACACGACAGCGTTAATTATTTTTAGCTTGGCAGCAATTAATTAAACTTTCTGAAACTAATCATTATGATTAGGTTTGTTATAAGAATTATTTTTAAGGCAGAAAAATTTATTAAGTAAGAATCCATCCTTTACGTTGAAATCCAATTTTAATGAAGCTTTTTAATGTCATAAAAAAGAAATTTTCACGTGATATTCAACAGTAATTAGTCTCAGGTATTGCTTACCAATTATGATGACGACGACGACGATCACGATGATGAAGATGATAAAATTAGCAACTAATATAATCTCCAAACTTAGTTTTCATTAAAACCTATTACAATTCAAATTTCTCTAAAATAATAAAGTGAAATAAACTGAAAAAATATTTTCCAAACTCCTATCGTGTTGCAAATATAAGCGTGTGAGTCAGAAAAACCCTTGAAACAGACCTTGTTCTCCTGGTATGTGCGTGTTGAATGTAGGTTTCAATTCTTGAATTGATCGAATTCTCAATTTAAATTCATAACAATAAATGCCACGCAGCTGTTAACGAGACGGAAATGGAAATACTTTTCATTAATTTCTTATTTATTGTTTTATTCTTTATTATTACTTAGTTCTTTGCTCCTCCATTTGCATCGTTCATCTGAATTTATTACAAGGGATAAATATTTGAAGAGAAGAATGCCGATTCTGAAAATAGGGGTTCGGAGAAGTAATTAATAAATAAAAATGGTTTCAATAGAATGAATAATGATGTTCTTATAACAAATATTTTGAACAAAAATAATTACATAATAACTTCACATTGAGGTGTCCTGAGAGATCATTTCCTTTCTTAATATCGAATGTATTTGTGTATGGGTGAATATAACGTATTTATATATATTTATAAATTCGGGAACTCGTGCTCAATGGATCTCATCTTGATTATTTGACTTTATTTGTAATTTAATGTGTTTTTTGTTTAATTTGTTTTCCGACAACACGACCATTTGCACTTCTGCTTTTATCATTTTGAAAGACGATCATAAAACCCATTGACCATTAAATATCAATGAGGTTTACGTCAATTCTCAGCGAGAGTCAAGTTCTCAGACGATGGATTCATTCAAAGCCAAGCAAAACATTAAAGCCTTCATTATAGATGTCATGCCGTCAAATATTACCAAAAAACCAAACGGCGTTAACCATTATAAATCTTGGATCTTTTTATTGCTTTTTCGAATTGCATTACAATGGAATTGCGGAAAATTAGTGCCGTAGTGGCACCGGATATTTGATTCTACAATCTTTTGACTCAATGCTTTTAAACGACCGTTTTGTATTTTTTATCATTTCCTTGCTGAGCCCTGGAAATATAAATCTTTCACAAGGGCTTTCTGTTGCGATTTTTATAGCAAAGGAAATAAATAAATTTTTTTCACTGACTTTTAAAATGAGATAATAAATCTAATTTGATCAGCTTTCTTTAAAAATTTTTATTTTAAAATCAAACACATTTGTTACTGCAAGTTTTAAATTGTACCTTTACATAAAACATAAAGAAATTTACAAAAGAACTAAACATTGTACGAGGTCACTTTCACATTGAGACTTATTGATAAGTTTGATTATAATTTATTGATGGATGATCGACAAGTTTCAATGGCTTTGCAGCATCTGCGTATTATTTACCAAAGGAAAGAGAAACTATTGCTAAACGACGCTAATTCACGGAGTTCTACGTCCACAATTTCCATGCATAGGTATTTATTATATTAAAAAACAAAACAAAACAGATATAATGCCATCTCGATAACCCTCTCACTTTCGCTACTAATGGACTACTATTAATATGTCCAAACACGTAAATCTTTTGTTGTCAATAAGTAGGACAAGGCACAACAGGTCTGAAAAGCAATTACAACTGTCATCATTGGTGCCAAAAGTTAACAAAAAAAAATAGGAGATTTTAGACAGAATTGACTAATTCATAATTTATCAAAATACGATCGAGAAGTTGAAAGATCAATCGAAGATCTGTCATTGCAACAAATTGTTTAGAATTACGAATGACAGGACATTTATTGAAGATGATTCTCTGGAGCTCGCAAAAACAGCGGTCCATTGCATTAAGAGATGAATGAATGTCTGACGATTGGGTCATCAGGCATCAGGAAGTGCAATCACTTCAAGTGATACCTTTTCATCACGCATCCGTGGTCTCTCCACGGTCGATATCAATAACAAGCCTGACCTTTTCGTCAGTAAGGGTAATAATGAATTAATGGCATTGAAACATTAATAACACTTATTATCATTTACTTATCATTACAACAAAATGTCATTTAACAATGTGAATTTTAAGATTTACTGTTAATCCCGGCTTGATTGGACATCAATTCATTGCTTTGGTAGCAATTATTTGTTATTATTATTATTTATTATTATTTGTTATTATTTATTATTATTATTATTATTATTATTATTATTATTTGTTATTTATTATTATTATTATTATTATTTATTATTATTATTATTTGTTATTATTAATTATTATTATTTGTTATTTATTATTATTATTATTATTTATTATTATTATTATTAATTATTATTATTTATTATTATTATTAATTATTATTATTATTATTATTATTTATAATTACTCAAAATTATTCGTTGTTATTTATGTAATGAAATGTCGTCATTTCCGTAAACAAAGTTAGATGAACTTACCATTTCAACTTCACTTATTGAACTGATTTCATTGATGTTGATGTTGATGGAAATGTTCAACGGCTTCCCTGTAACGTGCGATCCATAAAATCTATTATAAGTCTATTTGTACTATAATTATAATAATATAATATAATATAATTATAATCATATAATAATAATATTACTATTAATTATTAAAATCATTAATTAATCATTAATAAGTTGATAATTGCATTTAACTTTAGTAATTCTTTATGGAATTTATGGCTTTTAATGACAACATTGGCGATATTTTCGACTTGTGAATTCCACTGCGTACCTTCGTCTAAGAAGGGCCTCATCCTGCTTTGATATTCTGAATTGTTGAGAACATTTTCAATGACGTCAGACACTGCCCTGTCGATGAAAACAGATTTAATTCGGAATAATTATTTTCCAGTTTATTTGTATTTTAATCTTTCATGCCAGGCCAATTGCACCCCGATTTATTTTGAAGCGAACAAATGAATAGGAAGACCAGACAAAGAAGCATTGAATGCGGTGCATTTTGTTGCTCCATCACCCTATAATCATCGAGACGAATGTTTGTAAACGGAGGAGAAATTGATATGCGAAAGCAAAAATACTTTCGCACAAATTCCAGTGATAAGAAACGCAAACTGATCATTTTACGGGCTCGTTGTTACCAAGAATTTCGTCTTTATCACTTAAGATGCACACGAGAGATTCACACGAGGATTGTGTGGATAAATCGTAAATAATGAATAACAAGTACCAATGAAATGTCCTCAGCGTGAACTCGTCCATGAGATTGCAACGCAAAAAGATTTGAAAGAGAACATCCATAGAATTAGGTCCAGAATAATTAAAATTATTGGAAACTTTGAACGACGAAAACATCTAAATGTAACCGCCATTTGCCTCCCACAGCACCACAAACGTCTGCTTTTGACCTCTTACACCTCATACGGATGTTTTTTTTTTAATGAAGGACCCTCTTCCATGCTTATGATCATACAATGAGTCAACCTTTCTGATGTCATTATAATTCTTTTAAAATGTCTCAAACTATAAATTATGGAATTTATAATGGAACAAGCTGTAAATATGTTCCCGGTTGATTTGTATTTCCTCGGGGGGAAACGGCTTTGTCCCGGGGAGAAGCCCCCACCCCCATTCTGTCTCAAAGAAATTCTGATGAAGCTGTATATTTTTAAATAAGAAAATGTAATTGCATCGTAGCTTTTAAGTAATGTTTAATAAAGATATTCTTTGATCCACGCGATGAAAGAAGCAACTTTATGCATGTTAATGAGTTACTTATAAATTATAATAAATTTATTATATTAATTTATTATATTTATTTTTACTAATTTATTTTTTTAATTAATTATATTTATTAATATTTTTTATATTAATTATATTATATTATTATTACCCACCTGGACCATGTCAGATTATTAATTTATTAATTCATTAATCAATAATGAAGTTGTAATTATTCAAGAAATAAATTACTTGAATAAATTCATAAATAAATAATTATCAACTCTAATAAACATCTAATTGCATAACATTATTTGCTTCAAGACAAAGTGCCGGCCATTTGCTTCGTGTTTCTCGATTTATACAAAAAAAACCGTCAAATTATGCAAAACATGCAAAAAAGATCTTTGTACTGGAAACTTCCCTTAAAAATAAATTAATTTTTAAATCAATCAGTTGATAAGTTTCTTAAGATTAACTTTTAATCTTTTGTTTGAAATATTTTACTTTTATTTCTGATCATTTATTTTTTAATATAATTTTTGTTTATCAAGAAGTCGACCTTTCTGGACTTGTACAAAGCTTCTTTCTGTTAAGAATCTTGACAACCGAAGTAAATTTAGATATAATAATTTATTATTAAATAAATTTAATTATTTGAAATTAATTAAATAATTATTTAACAATAAATTTATAATAGATATAATAATGCTGTTCAATAAAAAAAAAGACTAATGTTGAAGCACTAAAATTAAAAACTGAACTCCTTGAATTCAAATCTTTCTTCTTTGCTTTTACAAATATTTTGACAAAAATTAATCAAAAATACGTTTGTTCCCGAACCTTAATTATATTTTCAGCTTCAACAAAGCTTCAAGTTCCCGGGCCTAATTAATATTTAAATGCGTGTTTAAATTATGACAGCTGCAGGTTGTAATGCCGTGACGTGTTGCCTTTAAATAGATTGAATAACTTTTGCATATTTTATGCGATGGTCTTTGAATTCACCGCAAAACATTTGACAGCACGAGCTTCATGGACGATGTCAACTCTGCCAATAAAAATTGCTCATTTAATAATAAACGTGCGTTCAACATCTTACAAAATAATAAAGTTTAACTTTTAAATTATTATATTATAATTTTAATTTATTTAATAATAATAATAATAATATTATTATATTATTATTATTATAATAATTATTAATATTATTAAAATTTATTATGATATAATAATTTTAAAATTATTAATTATAATTTTTCTAAAGTCAGCACAACTGTGGATGAATGTGCACTTGAATTCTCCCAAAACAAAACCTCTCAGAAGTCATTCAAACAAATCGATTGTAAAGGTCTTCAGAACAAGCGTAAACATTTATCCAGAGGAAAACAAAAGAAAGATAAAATTATAAGATTATCAGAGTCTTTTCTTAGAAAGATGTCAGAATGGCTTGAAACATATGCATTTGGCACGGAATAGTCTTTCCACGCGTTGTTTGTAATTAAGTAGTTCTTTAAGATTGCAAATTCAGCTGCTATTCATTTCTTTCGGAATGCACGGGAGCACAAATGTTTGATAATAACCTCGCAATAATTCATAGAGTACTAAGTTTTGTTCTTGAACTTAATATCATCATTTATTTGTAGTAATTTCTTCGGTTTAACTGAATTTTATTTAATATTATCATTTATTTATAGTAATTTTTTAGTTTAAGTGAATGTCAGAAGCTAATAACTATTTATAAATGCAGTCCGCCTCGCAAAAAAGGCAAGGTCGGTGATATAAAAAGCATGCAACTTTTACAATGCACTGAATGAATAAATGAGTGAATGAATGAATGAATGATAATGTTTTTTATTATATCTTTTGAAATCAACAATTCCTGCTAAATGATTAATTCTTTTCGAGCTGTGTGGTCCTCTGACGTGACGAGTGTTTACGAAGAAGCTTTTAAAACATTTAAAACATTATTTGAATATTTGTTTTATTTTGGAAAAGAAATCGCTTAAAAATATATCGGTAAGCTACTATAAAAATCTAAATATTTCCAGTAAATGATGATTTTCAAATATTTATCAATTATTTATAATTATAATATTTATTCCTTTGAAAAGAAAACCGAGCGACCATTTGAAGGTGGAAATTGGAACCGGAATTCAAGATAAATTTATAAAGACTTATTAATTAATGTATTAATCAAACAAAATTAATTTTGCGGCCATCCTAGTTAAGTTAGATTTTTTAAAGAAAACAAAGTATTTACATTAATTCCATGTTAAATTTAATTGCATTTGTTAAAAACCTTTAAAACAAATATTTAAAAGCAAATATATATTATTCCCAGTTCGAAGTTCATAAATCAAAATAAAGTACCAATTAATTTAACATGTTCATTAACTGAGCAGATTGCAATTTGTGGGAAATAATACGTGTATTGGATGTCAAGCATTTACATAAAGTTTATAAACTTTACTAATAGATTAACTAAATTATATCGTTATATAAACATATACATATATTAGCTAAATTATATAAAATAATTATATATATAATATAAAAATTATATATGTAATATTATATATATATATTATAATTGTTTAAATAAGATTGGTTTGAAGTTCTTACCTGTTCGTTCCCCCAATGCTTAATTGAAGCAGCACAAAGGTTATAAATCTGTACGAAAGAGGCATTAGAAATATTTATAGCAGAATTCTCTTTGGTCCTGTTATTATGATATACGTTAATACATATACATATACATATGTTATTAATGCCTGATGTTATAATACCATTGCAATTATTTATTTGAAATCGCATGCAACCACGAGAACTTAACCGAACATCACGCGCAGGCCTTTTATATATACAAGAACAATTCTGTCCAGAAAGGAGTTTATTCATACGTTATTCGTCTTAAATGCATTGTGATGGCAAGCGATAGACATATCTGTAGATTTAAGTTCTTATGTCTGAATGCTAACATCATTTTTAATGTCGGGTACATCAGACCGGCAACTTAAGAAAGTATGAAACTTAATAATTGTTAAGATTTATTCGAACTTCATTTCTTAAAAATCTGATGTTGAGGGACGACATGGGTGCGTATTTCATGACCAAACGTTATTGCTGAGCTAGCAGTGGTTTTAACCAAAACATACGCATTAATTAAATAATTCTCCTCACGAAAAAAAAAATAATATCTTGCTCACGAAGTACATCGAAGTACAAAAAAATCCAAACTGAATAATTATTACACGTTCAATGCATGAAATAAAAAGCATAAAAAGTCCGAGAACATAAATTCATCCAATCATGTCTTGAGACTTTAGGTTCTAA
The DNA here is from genome assembly GCA_034509925.1 of Hirudinaria manillensis. Classification (NCBI taxonomy): domain Eukaryota; kingdom Metazoa; phylum Annelida; class Clitellata; order Hirudinida; family Hirudinidae; genus Hirudinaria; species Hirudinaria manillensis. Next base: position 5,206,700 of record CM067533.1, read on the forward strand.
AAAATAATCGATTGTAAAATATTTAGCCACAACTGAATTTAAATCAATGTTTCCTGGAATTTTTTAGGAATATAATCAAGAAAAAAAAACCTCTTAACTTTGGAAAGATCGTGTCAGGTAGTACGTCCAATAAATTACGTTAAAAATAAGAAAAAATAAAGGAAAACATATTCTCGATGCTATCTCAACCGACACAGCTTGGTCACATGAAGTGCTATTCTTGACATCCATGTTATTCGTTGATCCGGTATCCATTGATTTCTTGTTTAATTCCAAACAAGAAATTCTGTTTGATGACTTTTTTATGCTGGACTGAAACAACAAAGACAGTTATTGAAGCTGTCTAAGAATAATAAATCCATGAATAATAAATGAATGAGGTTAGGTTAACCTGAGACTTTTTCTGTTTTCTTGAAAGGGTATTGACAATGCTGTACTCAATGAATGCTGCGAAAACAAACACGAGGCATGTTGCCATCCAAACATCGCTGGCTTTTGTAAACGATCCTGCCGGTGAACTTTTGGCCAAAGTTGAACTTTGAGTGGTGATGGTGAGGATTGTTAGGATGCTGAGTGAAGTACGGGCAGGAGTGGATTCAGGATCAATCCAAAATGACAGCCACGATAGCAGAACCACGAGAAGACTTGGCAAATACAAGCTCAGAATATAAGCTTTGATGCGTCGCTTAAAGTGAAAATTTGCTCGTAGGCATGAAAATGATCCTAAAATAAATTCAAGTATGTTAATAACAAAACAGTCCAAATTCATTCATTTATTGTGCTTTCTGCAATTAATGAAAAATCTTTAATCGATTTCTTATGAGGGAAATATTTGTAAGTATATTTTATGAAACTTCGCGTCTGCTTTCATAAAACATTGGTTGTTTTAAACATATTTTAACATTTTGAGTTACATTGAAATATCTTTTAATCAACCACTTATTAGTTGTTAATATGTGTTATAATCCAACCTATACTCTCAGAAGTCTTGATGCAATCCGTTTGCGTTGTTCCCGTAATTTCATATTCTGGCAAAGACATTTTGCCATCCATCTCGATTCCATTATTTTTTTCGTGCCACTGCAAAATCAATTCGTCCGATGTATATCCGTCTAAAAGAAAACAAACAAGACGCTTCCATTGAAATGCTTAATCGATTAAATTCTATTTTCATTAACTCACAGCTTCCCACTTCAATGTAACACGTCTGATTGTCCATCGGGTACATGTCTAACACCATGTTGCACGAAAGTGTTAATGTCAGTCGCTGACTGAATAAAATGGATCCATCGGGAGAAAGCCTGAGAAGCCTGTTTGGTACTGTTATTTCATGCAAGAACCCGGATTTTAAATTCCTCACAAATAAATCTGGCGTCCATATTCGATCGAACTGGTTTTGGTTCAGGGTTATGCTGTAAATACATATTTGTGAAGCATAAGAACATATTGAACATGTATTAAATTGAGAGAATTCAGGAATTTCGTTTTAATTAAATAAACTCATAAAAGCAAAATAAAAATGCAAATTTGATATTGAATACAATACGAAGATATGTGTCTACCTTTTGTTGTAGTTATAATATACTAATCTAAAATCTGTCCAGAATTGCCTGAGATAGAGACTCATGGAATATTGCTGTATCAAAATAATAAAAAATAATTCCCATGCATTTAACGATCGACTATTAATCAATAGGAATGCGACGTTGAAAATGAATAAGCGATCTAATCCTGCAAAAAAATGTCATGTTGAGCGAGATCAAGAGTGGATCAATATGGAGTCCAAAATAGTCTGAGAATTTTTGATTGATCGCTGAGTGAAATTTTGAAATTCATTCCGTTCATATTTCATTTAATAAAGTATTTAAAGACTTTTTTTACTTGATCGAATCAATTTTGAATAGCTGTTGGAAATATGTTAATATTTATTAAACTGCCTAACATTAAGACTTCCTTGAAGACATGGAGATGAAACGAAAAATGATATTACTTATTTAAGATTATGAATTACATATCAATGGTCTAGATTTATTTACACGTTGTGCACACATTCCAGGGTTTTACATAAATTGATTCATATATTTGCTTTAAATCGATCTTATTTATGTAAGAGAAAGAGAGAAAAATTCAAACCATTTCCGTTTCGCTGATGGAAGTGATTTTATTGATATTGAAGCTGACGAAAATGTTCAACGGTTTTTCTGGAATGGTAGGGATAAATGTGACCAAAACATTTGTTCTAATAATTATTTTTACGATTTATTGTTATAAATAATGCTGCCAACTTCTAATAACAACCGCTTGCATCTCGGTTGTTGACAACCTCCATCGTACCTTCGTCCAGCAAGGGTCTCATCCTGTTCTTATACCTGGAATTGTTGAGCACATTTTCGACGAGATCAGATACTGCCCTGACAACAATTTTTTTTTTATTTGTAATTTTTAAATTTGAATTTTAAATAAATAAAATTCATTTTGTTATAGCGTTATAACACATTTTATTACAGTCCTCGATCTAGCTTTATTTTAAGCGGTACCTCGAACCAACGAAATGTTTGAGATGGAATTCAACTGAAAATAGGTTTTTAACGTAATATTAATAGGATAACTATTTTGTGTGTTTGCACTTATACTCTCACTTATGTCAACATTATTTGTCACACACACCGATTCATACGTAATACTGGTCGTATTTACAAGCACTTGTAAAATTCAAACATTCATGCTTCTGCATTTGGATAATTTCATTACAATTTCAAACAGATTTACTCAAGTTTTAATGTGACTTTCCGTTAAAAAATTTTATAGCAAGAAATAAATCACTGAAAGATTGGAATGCCGGAACCTAAAGAGGGCAAAAATGCTTCCAACTGAGCCAAGAAGGCTTATTTAGGATCGCAAAATAATGAATTATTTGACGATAGGTAGATTAACTTAACTTAACGTGATTGCAATTTGGTCTAAGGAGACTATAAAGTCTGTGAAATAAATCACTCCTTTTCAATTCAGTGGACGAACTTTGAAAGCGCTACTTTAAATAGTGTTACTGAATCTGAAAAAGCGGTCTCCTCATCTAGAACATATTCCTCAAGCTAACTACACAAGCATAGTACTGAAGCATTTGATTTTTAGAGTTCCCGTTGACTTCCTGAATAATTTACATCCACGACCTCTTGTGGAACTGCTTTTGTCTAACGAAGCGTGAGTTGCTTCGACAGATTTTAATGATGGAAATCAATTTTGATTGAATAATTAAGAATTATTTACCCCACTAAACCAAATCGAAAAAGATTAACTTTTGACTAAAAAGGTTACGTTGAAAACATTATGGCGATCCTATAACAAATTAAAAAATGGAAAATTTATCTCGAACTTCTTACTTAGTTGTTCTTCCAATGCCCAGTTGGAGTAACACGAAAGTAAAGAACCTGAAAGATGGCGACATCTGTTGTTGAATACAAACAACAGTTTAACTACTGCAAATCATCTTTACTTAGTGAATTATTGTTTATGTAATTGTATTACAAATATTACAGACACGAATAACTTTTAAAGAACTGCGAATGACACCTACTTCAATATTACTAATTATTACTAATTTTTAATAATAATTTCTTGTCATTATTGTGCCCAATTCAACACTAAGGGATGCATTTGAAACCTTCGCTAGTTCAAGGCTGGACGAGCGGGCTGAAAGTCGCTTCTATAAAAACTAACAAACAGAGCAAGATGATTGACAGCTTGGAGTGCTTGTCTACCAATAAACTTCACGTTTTCCATAAATGATTAGTGATATAGATTTATTAATGTGGGAGGATTTATTAAATTAATTGCATCGTACAGTCAGGCAGTCAAAAATAATTGTAAGTAATTGTAGCTCCAGTGTTAAGTACCACCTCACGTCATGAATCTGATAATTTGATTTGGAGATAATCAATAAAACAATTCTTGCTGCATTTTAACATGTGGACTCCAAAGTTATACTAATTCAAAGTACACTTTAAATTTTAAAATTTAAAAGCCTAATTTCTAATCAATCAAACAAACAGTAAAACCCCGACTGACGCGGTTCCCGATTTTTTTTCTCTAACATTTATTATTAAATAATATTAAATAATTAATTATTAATTAAAAATTATGAATTTTTATAGTGAAGCTACATCTTACCTACCATGCATCCGGTCAAATACGATTATTTCTTCGAAATCTAAATAACTTTTCCACATGATTCTTCTGCTTTTTTTTTTTGTTATTTTGCATTAATAAATTTAAAGCGCTGCAATTTTATTAAACATTTCTCTTCTAAATTAATGTTTTGTTGGTCTTTCACAATTAAGCAAAATTTATATGAATTCTAAGCAGTGTTGTACCCCAACTTAAGCGGTTTATTTATTGCTGGTCCCAACCATGGCGTAACCTCAGGATAATTTTGTATAGTCATTTAATGTAAACTCGAAATAGTGAACTATTGAAAATTAACCAAAAACATTTGCATTGCAATCACTCATGTACTGAGTTACTACTGAGTTTTATAGACATTCACTAGATTTTATGTCTATTTTACTAAAGTAACTTTAGTAACCAACCAAATTTTTATAAAAACTTTTTCCGTCATTTATTGTTTCATCATTTCATGTTAAAACATTGTTTTTTTTTGTTCCGTTGCAACGATATTATTTAAATCATATAAAGTGGTAATATTATAGAACATTAGAAAAGCGATTGCCCGAGAAAGGCCGATGTCACATGTAACTTATACTTCATAATTTGAATGAAAATACAGTTTTTATGAATATAATTCACCTAAATATCATCTATTCCTGGTGCAGTTTTTTAAATCTGTGCTCTGAAGCTCTAAGACAAAGCGAATTTCGATGTATTAAGTCAAATAATAGGACCAATAAATAATATTAAAAATAATGAAAAAAGCAGGAAACAGAAATCTTGAGGCAATCTCAACCGACATTGCTGGATCATTAGAAAATCTCTCTTTTAAAAATAAACTCAAAGTTTTTAAAAGATGTTTTTCTTGTTTCTGGTTGGAAATAGTAACGATGCCTTCTTTGGAAATATCTTTGACCTTTGACTGAATAACATTTAAAGTATAATTACAGTTTAAATCCATTCTATACTTACTTAAACTCATAAAAATTGCTAATAAAAAGTATTTCAGAGTTTATTGAATCGAAGAAAATTATTAAAAAGCTATAAAAATAATGTATTATAAACTCCATTTCTATAAATATATAATTCAAATTCTAATCCTTTCAATATTAACGTAGCTATTGTACTAAAACAGTACCTGGTTCTTTCTGTGTTTTCTTGACAAAGTATTAACAATGCTGAACTCTATGAAAGCTGCAAAAACAAATACGAGACAAGTTGCCATCCAAAAATCACTAGCTTTTGTAAACGATCCTGCAGGAGAGCTTTTGGCCAATGTTGAACTTTGAGTGGTGATAGTGAGGATTGTTAGGATGCTCAGAGAAGTTCTGGAGGGAGTGGATTCAGGATCGATCCAAAATGACAACCACGATAGCAAAACCACGAGAAGACTTGGCAAATAAGTTCCAAGTATGTATGCCTTAAGACGACGCTTCAAGTAGAAATATCCTCTCACGCACGGAAAAGTACCTAATCATGTACGATGTTGTATATAACAAACATTTTCATATATTAAATTTCAAAACACTGCTTTTATAGAAAATATCTAAAATGTTCAATGAAGAGTGTTCATTAGTCACGTCTACCCGTGTTGTATTCCGAGCTGCAAGTTCCGATTGAAGTTCCTGTAATTTCGTATTCTGGCAGCGTGAATCCCTTTCCTAATTCTAGGGGATCTTTGGTAACATCCCAGCGAAAAATCATATCTTGAGTTGTATAAGCGACTGAAATCGTGTTAATCGGATGTTAGCGAAGAATTTGAACTCGGATACTCTGTATAATTTGTGCTCACAACTGGAAAGGTCGAAAAAACACGTTTGGTTGTCCATAGGATATCTATCCAGGATCATGTTACAAATGAGTTTTGCAGATATACGCTGACTGTAAAAAATACGTCCCTGTGGGAAAATTCTTATGTGTCTGTTCGGCACGGTTACCAAATGCAGAACGGCCGATTTAGAATTTTCTATGAACAAATCCGATGACCAAATTTGATCGAAGAAATTGTAATTCAAGGGGATACTGAAAAATATTTGAAATTCAAAAACATCATTATCATAATATAAGCCCGTGAGTTAACCTCTTGTTGAAATCTGTATATATTAATCTTTCGTCAGTCCAGGTCTGCCTTAGGTAGCAAGTCATGGAATATTCCTTAACAATGAAGATATTCAGTTAAGAGTTCTTTTACAAAGAAATTATTACTGCTTATTATTACTATTTATTAAATTATTACATTAAATATTATTATTATTATTAAATATTACTCCGCCTGAATAAACCAAACAAAACTTGAGTTTATAAAGTCGTAAATTTTATCTCAAATGTTTATTTCCTACCATATCAACTTCATTAATTGAGCTGATCTCGTTTATATTCACGCCAATGAAAATCGTAAGTGGTTTTCCTGCAATTTTAAAAAGTTCTGTTTTTAATAAAAATAATTTAAATCTCTGAATATTTGTTCATAATGCTTTGATTAATGCTAGTCAAAATGTTACATCTCTTAATACAACTTTAATACAATTGACAATTTTGTCCACTAAATAGTGGCTGCCTTTTTTTTTTATTAATTTTAATAAACTTCAAAAAATGATTGTAAAACCTTAAAAAATTGATCTTGATAAAGCAACAATTCGTAATTTAACTTTTTTAAATTTTCAAAACCTTCATCGGCAAGGGGCCTCACTCTACTATTGTAAACCGAACTGTCCAGTAGACTTTCTATGATCTCGTTCATTGATCTGCAAGAAGCTTTTGTTAATGGAAATTATAGTTGATTTGTGATTTTGGAGAAAATGCACATCGTTATTCAACAAATAGTGAAATTAGTAAAGTTATTGGATTGTAATTCGAGATATTTTATCTTCCATAAGTGGCAAAGTGGCGTCTTTTTACAATTGAATGTTAGAATCTTAAGAATTTAGATAGAATTTATTTCTACAAAGGATAAGGACATTTTCCAACACGTGTCATTTTTGACAGTTTTTCACAGTCACTCGATTCAACAATCAAAAAACAATCCTAAATAAATAGAGAAAGACTATTTGAAATATTGCCATTACACTCTCAATTAGATCCAATCGTTGATTATTTGAACTTCAGGAAGAAATTCATTAGAGAAAAAAACTCATTCACTTTAAAATCACATTCTTATCGAAGGGTTCATGTTCATGAAGTGTCATCCATGTTTTTAAAGTCAATTAATATTTCGTTAAACCTTTTCAACGTAGAAGTAACGCAAGTCGCCTCTAATAAGAATGTCATTGATTTGTATATAACATCAGATTTGATGATCTACATTCCTTTCGAGGGCGCTTCTGGCAGTGCAAGATGGGTTTCGAACTCGACACCTTACAAGTGATGCCATGTTGTCACTACTTTCCTGCGCAATCTGAGAGAACTTACAAAACGAAAGTGTTGAAATTGGTTCTAAATAATAGAATTTCCAAAGAATCTTCTCTCGAAACAAAGATTTCTTAACTGAAGATTTTTTGAACAATCAATTTCGTAAATTAGTGCCTGTCAATGAAGGTACACAGAATTTTATTTTCTCAAATTGATTCTAACACCTGACAAGTACCTGTTTAAAATATTTTTGCGACATGTTCTCAAATGTTTATCTTCCGTCTGGGTATAGGATTTTTATCTAGCAGATCAATATATGAAATGGAAAACTCAAAGCTCATTAAACTTGGTTTATAAATTATAATAATAATCAGCTTTTAAGAGATGCAAAAATGATTTTAATAAAGATATTTTTAAAACTAATATTGTTCATCACTCTATTGGATTATAATGAATATAAGTTTTTAAAGTTTAACTCTGGATTGTCTTTAAAATATACTTTGCGATTGCTTCTTGAAAGAAGTTTTAAGGAATATTATTTCAGATGATGTCTTCCCTAACGGACGTGGTTCAAATACAATTGTGCTCGGTGTCAGGGCGAGGTTAGGTTTAATCTCTAAATGTAATATTTAACAAACATTTCCCTTTTCCTGTCCCGGTAAAATTTGTATCCCCTTTGGAACTTTCATTGTACGTCCCGCCAAAGTTTGAGATCCACCAGTGTTTATGATTTTGTTAAATTGTCAATAAAATTCATTAATCCACTAATTAAGATTTTTGAAGTTTAAACCTAATCAGAAAAAAAGGCTAAAAAAAGATGAAAGCCATCCTAATGATGCTTGTAATGTGACCAATCCTTTGTATTGAATTAATGCGAGTTGGGCGTGATCTTTTCATCATATTTGAAAGCAGTCAAAGGTGCCTATGGAAACGTTGGGAATAATAAAATTAAAAATGAATTTACATAAAAACTTCTCCTTGAAATTAGAATTCCACGTCACAGCCTATCGGCATTTGAGATTCGTTATCGCACAATAATAATTTTAATTTCAAGCATTTTAAAACCTTGCTTAAATATGAAACCATAGTTCACACTTTTGGGTGGAAAGTGACTGATCCGAATGATCTGAATTTAAGGATAAATTGAAAAAAATTTATATGAAATCAAACAAAACAAATCAAACGTAAACAAAAAAAAAAGATCTCCTGATTGTAATGAGATATGTGAAATGCTAAATGAAGAGGCTATAGAATTGGGATTAGAAATAAGTTACCGGTCAAAGCTTAAACTCCTTAGAAATGTAATGAAAAATTATTTAATTGGATATCAAGCAAAAATCAGTGTATTCAGCAAGCACTTAAACCCGGTTCCATAGTTTCAATATTTAGCATTGGTAATGCAAATTGTTATTAATTTATTATGAAAATTAGTCATGAATATATTATGCAAATTAGTTTAAGAATTTATAAACATGCGAAGGAATAAGTTAAATTATTTGTGTCAAGTTAGTAAGAAATATAAACGGTTTGTTTTAGAAGTATATATAAACTTTCCTTGCTTTTTTAAGAAAATCATTTTTTTTCTTTGCGTCTCTCAATTGTAATATCGCCACATCACTAACGAGAATTGTTTGAATAAAAATAAATAACATGAATAAGTAAATTTAATGGCCACCTGTTTGTTGTTCCACAGCTTACTTGTCCTAGAAATAAAATCAAAAGACTTCCGCTTAGGTGAACATTCGTCTTTGCAGGCTTGGTTCCCATTTTGAAACTCAATCTTCATTTAAAATAAATTGCTTTGGCTCATAAAAGGTATTATGCAAATAATGTTTGAGGTACCTCAAGACTATTGAAGATCCTTTTATGTGCGTCGATGGAGACTGCAGGTAGTCCAATGCGCATGAAAGGAAATATCCAGTTGATCGATTAGCAGATGTTTTCAAAAGAAACTCATTTCAACGTCTCTGAAAATTATGCTACGAACACTGTAGCCAGAATTTAAGACAATTTTGACAGATAGGTAGGTAGGCGTAATTTTAATAACATATCCCTGTCCCAAACTTTCTCCTAATTTGTCCTTATAAAACAAAAATGAAGGTTTTGACAAATCATTCACCAAAACCAGTTGCCAAACCTGAAATTAAAATTCTGTTTCCAAAGGATGTTCATTTTAAACAGTTTTGGAAAGTTTTTAAATCATATTTTCTTTAAAGTCAAATAAAATTTGCATGTAAACGTTCGACAAAGTTGCTCCATGAAATTACGCCGCAGACAAGCCGCAACTGTTAATCCTTTAATCCATGATTTGTGTGCCGATATTCCAGTGGAACTAATTTGTGGGTAAAAAATCAATCAGTGACAAGATTTCATAAAATTTTTACCAATCAAACTAATCATTCCTGACCAGTTATAAGCGATTAAACCCTAGGTTCTAACTTACCTTTTTTACTCAGCCCTGAGGATAAATATGACAACACCCCATATGATTTCACAAATGGTATTAAATAATCTAAAGGATGTGGGGAATCAGCAGAAAAACATGATTTAGATATGTATGTAACAACATTCATCTTTTTTTGCTCAAATAAAAATAATCCGAATTCACCTATTATATTGCCACTTCAGTTTAAATATTCTCCAATTTTCTTATTCTTCAGCTATTGACTTGAACCTTTAGTTCCGTCAGTACACTCCTGAGGGAACAACTTATCGTGTAAAAAATAATAAAGAAATTTAAAACCAGTCACAAATTGAAAGTTTATAATAAGCAAATCAATAACATAGTCACTGTATTGCGCACATTTTATTATTCCTAACAAACAACAGGGAAAACTGTGCATCATTCTGCACAAAGCCAAGAGTATCAAAACGCATTTTAATCGTTTAAATCATGCTATGCGTTAATTATATTTCACTATATTTTAATTATATTTATATTTAGTTTTATATTTAATTATATTTATGCAATCCATTGAAATAAACCGAAAAAAATTGTAACCAACAAACAACATTAAAAATGTGAAAAGTGTAAGGAAAGATTCTTAAGGCTAATTCAGCCGATTTTGTTAGATTGGAAGAAACTTTTACAAAAGTCCAGTTTCTCACAAACATTCATCCCCTGCCATTTAGATTTAGATATTTTTCTCATCACTGATTAACTAAAATTAAATATATACACTTTTTAGCTTCTGCCACAATTTTATATATTGATACTATTCGACAACAACTTGTTTCCTTTTGTGATTTCTGGAGAGCGTGCTATCGATTCTGTGTTCAATAAATGACGCAAAAACAAATACGAGACATGCTGCCATCCAAAAATCACTTGCTTTTGTGAAGGACCCTTCAGGAGAGCTTTTGGTCAAATTTTTAACTTCGAGCGATGATGGAGAGGATCTGGATACAAAGAAATGGTATCATGAAAATTCATTGCGGGAAAATTCACTGAAGGAAAACTCAGATAAAGATGCGTAATATAATACGTGGTTATTCCAAAAGAATTTCAGTGGTTCCCATAGAATGCTGATTATTGCTACTAATCAAAATATCCAGTTGAACGAGTTTTGGTTTGCCGACTGGATTTTTGAGTCTCTTCCATCTCTGTTTTCCGAGTTGTACGTGAATCATGGTGTTGTTTGTGAAAAAGAGCATCATAGATTAATTTGAGGGGCTTGGTTTATAATTTTAACTTTTAATTCAGTTTTCATTTAAATTAAACCTTCCAATATGAATATTGTATTATTCAAAATGGTCGTTATCGTTTCACAACTGCGATTTATTTTGCTTTTAAGATGAATTTTCCAGAATCGAATTTTCCGAAGATTCTGACCTATCTTCTTTAGCTAATATTGGGATTCCTCTAATTGAAAAGACATTAATATATCGAAGTGAGGTCAAGGAAATTTCTCCTTAAGTTTTGATTATAAAGCGGTGAATTAAGTATAGACTGGAGGAAGGCTTTGGCGAATAGAACGGGTATATACGAGTCGATTATCCCAGTTGAACTGCCTGGTCCTGGATCGATGAAATGGTTAAAACACTCACCGTACACGGTGGCCAGATCGTCTTGCAAGAGCGCCTCCACCCAGCTATGTATGAGTGTTTATAAATACAACCAAGAGTGGAAGACTATGGAATTTTTTGACTTATTAATTAAAATAAATAACTCACGCTGAAGTCCTAATCCTAGTCGTGGTAATGGAAGTAGGCTAACGTTATTAAACAAAAACATAGGATGTTCCACTCAGGCAACCATTGAAAGCTTTAGAAAGTCTCTCAAGACGCATTTATTCGGTGGCCTTGAGGTCCGGTGATTCGGACGTAAGCCACCATAAAGATCCTCTTTTTTTAATTGATTTGATGTTCTCACACTCCAACGGTTAAGGCGGAGGCACCGACCAAATCATTTAGAATAACTGAAAGGTATAGGACTTTAATAGACAACTTTAATAAACAAACACTGCTATTAAAATTTGTAGCTTGTTGTGACTTCATTGCTGCTTCACAGACTTGAATCGATTGAATACGCCAAAGGATTGTAATGTGTGAAAACTGTTGATGAATAACAGGTGATATTGTCAACGCAATAAACGTCTAAACATCCTCATTAATCACTATCACAAAGTACCGTGAAACAGTTATGGTGCATTGAAAGGTGCAAAATTAAGCATGAAGATTGATTGCATGAATTGATGCTGCAAATACGAATAATGAATATTTGATAAATTGATGTTATTGGGAGGTAATTAAAATAACAAAAACAAACAAGATCGTTGATTACAGAAAATCTTTGAGGTAATACGACCAATATACAATATTAAAAATAATAAAAAGTGCCGGAAAAACAACCCGTGCCACCACTTCGACTGACAATGCCGGACCAGAAGTAATTTTTTCTTTGATAAAATTTTTTATCATCACGTAGAAGTTTATCCTCTTTCTTTCGTTTGAAACATTTTCTCTTTCTTCGAAAATGTTAACCTAAAAATAAGTTCTTTCCATCGATTATCTTGAAAAGACGTGTCTATACTTGATATTTACTTAATATACAAATATATATAGATATTCTTTAACTCAAAAATTACTTGGATTCTCTTGTGTTTTCTGGAGAGAGTGTTAACGATGCTGTATTCAATGAAAGCCATAAAGACAAATACGAGACACGATGCCATCCAAAAATCACTAGCTTTTGTAAAAGATCCTGCTGGGGAACCTTTAGCCAAATTTGAACTTTGAGTGGTGATGGTGAGGACTGTCAGGATGCTGAGGGAAGTGCGGGCAGGAGTGGATTCATAATCGATCCAAAATGACAGCCACGATAGCAAAACAACCAGAAGACTTGGCAAATATGTACTGAGTATGTAAGCTTTAAGACGACGCTTCAAGTAGAATGAACCCCTTACACAAGGAAAGCGACCTGCAACAACTTCACTGATGTATTCTGGAATGTTCAGGCTTAAAATCGTTAACAAACCGGTAACAAACTCCGAAACGCATTGTCCACGTGACGTCCCAGTTATTTCATATTCTGGCAAACTGAAGCCTTTGCCAAGCTCAATTGGTATTTTATTTTCATTCCAGTAAAACAACATGTCATCAACTGAGTGTGCGACTGGAAGAAATAAATTTATTGCATTACGATGTCTTACAAGCTCTCCAAATGAGTCTGACTCTAACAGCTAGAGAGGTCGAAAGAGCATGTCTGGTTGTCCATAGGATATCTATCCAGCACCATGTTGCAGACAACTGTCATGCTCAGTCGTTGACTGTAAAAGACACGTCCATCGGGGTAAATCCTGATGTGTCTATTTGGCACTGTTACGTCGTGGAAAAAGGCCGATTTTGCATTCTCGATAAATAAATCCGGAGTCCAAATTTGAGTGAAGTAATTGTAATTCAATGGAATGCTATATATCAAAATATAATAAAATTTACTCTTGTAATATATCCTTTTTTAAACATTTTAAATTTTATTCACCTTTTGTAAGCATCTTTGTATTCCAATCTTTTGTCTATCCACGTTTGTCTAATGAAACAAGTCATGGAATAGTCCTATAACAAGGGTTTCAATAATAAGTTCGATTACATCGGATTACATTTATAAGTTTGTAGTACAGAAGAAATAATGGAAATCACTGATTAAGAAATTGAACAATTTTGTAAAAAAAAAATCACCATCAAAATAATAATAAATAATTCGTTGGTCACCATTGCTTACCATGTCAACTTCATTGACAGAACTGATTTCATTGATGTTGACGTCGATGTAAATTTTAATTGGTAGGCCTGTCATCTCAAAATAATTTAGTATATTTATGGAAACTTATCTCAAGCGTACATTCTTCAATAACAACTCATAAACACAAAATTTTTTTTTTAATTTTAGACATTTTTAAATCTCTTGAAAAAGATTTTATTTTATTTATGACTTAATTAATAATTACTAATTATTATATCATTATTTGAACTTGACCTTCATTTGCAAGGGGTCTGAGCCTGCTATCATAAACTGAAGCATTCAGAAGGCTTTCAATAACATTCGATATTGTCCTGTAAATATTAACAAATTTAGGGGTATGGCCAAGCAGATCCATAGTATCCTCAACGTTAAAGATATAAATAGACATTGTTATGGAGAGTTAAGTTCCGTTTCAATACTTAGATTAAAAAAAAGTATCACCTCAAAAATATATTCGAGTAAAACATTACCGGCATTTTAAAGTTGTTTAAAGGATGGAAGACCAGAAACTGCTTTTGAAATAGCCATTTATCAATCTCACGATATTTTTGTATGGTCCTTATGCTTAAAAAATGTTACTTGATAAGCGAAACTTATAAAGTATAAACTAACGAATACCATCAACATTAAAAGAGCCCCCCTGGCCCCGAGAACAGCTGAAATGATGTTCCTGCTTTCCAAAGTCTCAGCACTTTTTGAGAAGAACCCTAACCCATGTACTTATTGGGTTCCCTTTTGTTTTGCTTCTTTCTTGCTTTTATGCTTGAGGTTGTCAGATCGATTTTACTCCGCTCTTTTGGCTTCCATTAAAAATATCAGACCTCACACTGAACGTGCTCAAATTAAGATCAGCTTTTAGAGTTTGTTGCCAGTCACAATGAGGCAACCTGCAAATTATTTTACTCATTGGGAAAGTTCCCTAACCGAAGAACTTTCAATGTTACATTCCGCTTGAAGGCCAAATATTCGATACCAATGTCGTCACATCAAAGATTCTTTCTGCTTTAATTCACGTCTAGCATATCTGCTTAATTCTTCATAACCCGACAATGTTTACGATGTTCCTCAGTTCGTGAAGATTCAAAATGCGCCATCGAATATCCAATCGATTTCCTACCACCTGATGTGTCTTCAAGCATTTAGAGTAAAACCGTTTTTATTAGAATATTTTATCTTTAGCTCTAAAAATGTCGGATTTTTATCTTTCGATATTGTGTCTGTATCATTCAAAGTATCTCAAACACTTTCCAAGGGAAATAATTTGATAAATGAGTCGATACTTGTCGATAAAGTCTTTAACGAGAGAATTTTTGTAATTATTGCTTCCTGTACCATTAACGGGAGAATCCTTTGTACCTTGGAGATCTTTTTTTATCCCACAAGAAAAAGAATCAGAAATCTCTCTTTAAAATACTTGATTAATCTCAGAATGTGACCGGTTCTTTGTTTTTTTTTTTACATCTTTATCGTTGATTCTTTGAAAGGCGTGTTTCATATGCGGCTTTGAATTTTCAATTTCTCACTGATGGCTGCTAATGGGGGATTATTGATACCAATATTTAATTAATAATAAATATTTTATAATATGTTTGTTGTATAATGAATCATGGTTGTCATGACCATTCCACTCATCTGATAGTCAATATGAATTTGTAAAAAGTCTTGCTGCATTATACAGAAATTATTCTCCTAAACTCAGACTGTGTGCAAGAACCAACCCGCGGGACCACATTCCGTGGCTTTTTCGAGCTATCATTAAACATTCAAACCTATCTGCAAATGAGATCAGAAATACATTAAATTTGAATAAATATTTCGAAATTATTTAAAAAAATGGAGAAGTAGGAATGAGAGTTGGAAAATTGTCTCAAGATTAAAACTATTTATTTGTAGCAGGCTGCAGCCATGGTGGAAACTTTCCATTCGTATTTCCATCTCTAGTACAACTCTCTGATGTCATATTCTTTCAATTGATTAAAAAAAAACCGCTTCAAATAATTAGAACTTGTTTTTATTTTACCAATATTGCCTCGATTTTGGACTGGTAATATTGGCATCTAAAAGATGCATTTGGCAAATAACAATATAGAATGATTGTAGCACATACATATGTGCTACAACCGATATCGGTCTTTTTAACCACTATAAGTTACTGTAGCTTGTAATGTTGAGTTTATTACGTTTCAAACAACCATTTTGGCTTTTCCCAGCCCATTCCATTATAAAAAGAAAAAACTATTATATTATAATTTGTATTAAAATTGCTCACTTCAAAAGATAAAACGAAGCATTCTAAAAGTTAGTTAACCTGTTGGATTTCCCACTGCGTAAGTGAACGAGGAATATGATAATAACAACTCGCCTGGGGTCCATTACCAAATTTAGCAAATCATAATTTATCCCACATATAAATAACTTGTACAGTCGACGACTTTGCCATACAAAACACGGTCCTTTAAGCGCGTCAAGACGCAGGTGCAATGCATGCAACGGCGGACTCCTAGCCGTTTCCAACATTATCTCCACTTCTGATGAGCTGGATAGAACCAAGTCAACGGTTAGATTCATTTTACGCCCGACTTGAACCTTCACTAAATGATTAATAGGCACTTATCCTAAGACCCTCGGTGCCTCTAATATGTGGAATCTCACAGATGTTCGTATGTCCTAACTGTGCCCTTATCCCTGGTCACATATTAGGCCATTCTTTAATCATCAATTTTATATCTACCAACTTCCTTCCTAAGTCAGACTCACAATTTAAATAACATTAACATTCCAACTGGCAAAAATAAACATAAAGTAATTCCAAAAGACTTGAATTTAATAAACTGTCTGCTGATGTTGTATTCAGTAAAAAAAAAGTATGAAAATTATTTTCCAAAAGTTGTGTTCAACAGTTTCCACAAGCAACTGCCCAGAATGTCATCCTGTAAAAATATGAACAATAATTACATCCTGATGATGATGATTTCAGATAAAGTAATCAACCACAGCTCTTTAAACTTTTACAAATTATTTTGCATAAAAATCAAAGAACATGTTCTTAAGCATGGTCTTTCACTTAAATGCTGACCCATTGACTTATTAAATCAGGCAGGCACAACCTAACTTAAACTGTTCTCTCGTTCTACTAGGTATTATAGAGTTTATAAGTTTTTATAGCTAAATTTGGTTAATCGAACAAACTTCATCATACCATGCAATTTAAGTTTGCAGGCATTTTATAATCCACCACAGCCAAAGACTTCCACAATGTGGTCTAACTTGACAATTTATACTTATAAGTATATGAATCACATTCACCTGGAGATTCCAAGAAAGGAGAAGATCGAGAGAGGACTTTTTAGAGTCACGTGACAACTTGATGACGACAGAATCCGACAAATTAAAACTGTCGTCTTCCCCGACGCTGAGGGGCAACTCACCAAAATTCCTGAAGAATGAATTTCAAATGATTAAAAAATAAAAAGATTAAAATGATCAAAATAAAATTAAAATAAAATAATCATTAAAATGAAATAAGTGTAAAATGGAAGGTAAAAAAATTGATCGACACTGACTCTTGGAGAAGTTTGAACACGGAATTCATGAGGTCGCCGTTGGCTTTGTCGGGGTGAACTGGGAAGGAACTCGTGAATTTGATGAGGTGTTCCGTGAGGCCGTACTCCTTGAGCACTTCCGAAGTTTCCATCAGTCGCATTTCCTACAATTCAATCGACGGCATCTTCATTACCTTTCCCATCCAATACCACACCAACAACAACAACACAACATGGCTCAAAACATGCATATTTAATGTTCTCCAAATACCTCGTCCTTCATCACAAGAGCTCCTGAGATCATCTTAGACTTTGTTGCAACATTCTGAACGTCTGCATTAACAAACGCAACAATCCAATAAATTATTAATTGGTGCTTAATTTGGTAATAAATTTTTTATAATAATAAACGTTTGCTTGATTTTTTATAAATTAACGATAAACAACTTAATGTTCGTGCAACAAACTTCAACAGCATTGCATTTATATAATGGTTATTACAGTATACACTATTATATACAATATATTTATTATATACTATATTATACGCAATGAGGCCAATTTCATATATATCATATTATATTATACACTATTATATACAGTATACGTATTATATACTATATTATACACTATTGTATACAGTATATTTATTATATACTATATTATACACTATTATATACAATATATTTATTATATACTATATTATATGCAACAATGAGGCCATTTTCATAGTTCTTTCGAGACTTTAGAAAAATTAAACAAAACATCTCGCACCACGGCTGTGAGTTTTTTTTAGGAGATCAACGGAAACATCGATTGGGATGTTGGATGTCGTTGGAATCTTCACGCATTCTCCATTGGCAGGCATGTAGCAGGGTATACCTGATCAATTCATCAAGCAAATAGTTGTTTAACATTTAGAATAAAAGGTAGTATATCAACATAATTGAACAATAATAGTTATAATAAGTATTATTAATTCCTTTGGAAAATAAAAATTAGATTATAAAATGAATTTTCTACCAAATTCAGAATGGACATTCTTGATGAAGAACTCCATTTTGCTGGCTTCACCATGAACGAGTATGATGTTCTTGGGACAGCACTGCTTTATTAGCTGAACGATGCCCTTTGCGTCAGCATGGGCGCTGAAGGAAAGATACTGCACGCTCATCTTCACGTCAACCTTCGGTCAATCATTAAAGAAACTTTATTTCATGATCATTAAATAGATAAATAAATTATCTATTTTCGTAAATTAGATGCAACAAATTATTGAAGCGGAAAATTGACCGACATTTTCAACTGTTTCCAATGTTTAAAATGAATGTTTAAAAAAAGCAAAGCTAAAGGGAAACACTGAAAGCATAGAATCCCAATGGGTAAGCAAGTTTTGCAAATACAAGCTTCAACTTATATATTATTATTATTACTATTAAATTAAACACTGCCATTAAGTTAAAATTAAGTTAGAAATTGGAAATTACAGTCTGTCGATTTTCAAACTCGAGCTTTCTTTGGCCATTCAGAATCTTCCAGCCTGCTGTTCCGCTGACACAATAACCAGGTACGATGATCTGAAGTCGACAGGTGACGTTGAGACGTCATCATGCAATGTCAACAAAAACGAAAGTTTGGTCACTCACGGTGTTCAGTTCGTCCGTGCACCACTTCCTGAATATGTGCAACGAGAGTCCTCCGTGCAGCATACCAGGGGTGGCAAACACCACCATCGGCTCGGGATGGTCTATCAACTTCCTATCGAATGGCTGTAAGGTTTTTGTCGATAATTAGTGACTAATTAATACCATTAAACATATAATTAATGTAAAATAAAATGACTTTTGAGTCATGACAATCATCAATTACCGAAATGTGTTTGAATTCGAACATGTTTCTCTGCACGAACGTATTTTTGATCTTCTCATTCGTCCAAGCAATGAAGAGCTTGTAGAAGTTTGTAGCCTGTAAACATCAAATGGAATGTTTGTAAATAAATGAATGAACAAATGAATGAATAAGTAAATAAATAAATAAATGTTAATGACAGGCACCACTCTTATTAAATAATATTCCCAATAGATAGCAATATAATAAAATTATAATATAATTATGAGTCTGACTTTATACTTCAATTCCAAATCAAAGCACTTGAATGACAGTTTAACATTTGTTGCATATTCATAAAAGGAAATCAGATTAAAGTTTGGAACCTTGTCAGTGAGGCCAAGAGAGAAATAAATTGGAACTTTCAGGTTCTTTTGGTCCCAATAAGTTTCAAGGAGGATGCATAATTCTTGGGCTCTGCCGAGCGCAAAGACCGGTATGAGCACCTATCGTGCATAAATGCATAAACTATTCATTCGATGATTTATGAAATTTAAAACGTTTTCTTAATATTAACAACTTTATTAATTTTATTAACTTTTATAAATATTAACAACTCATGGATAATTAAAATAAAAGAAAAAAACACTACAACAAAAAAAGCATTGTTTTAACCTTTCCTCCCTTTTCAACTGTGTTGTGAACTTTTTTGAGGAATTCTCTTTCCCTCGACCTTTTAGAGTCCCTGATGGTGGTGGCGTACGTGGACTCGGTGATGAGAACGTCGGGTTTGCACTTGTCGATCAGGGCCGCTCCGAGGTGGCGGTCGGGGGTCATGTTGTAATCGCCCTGGGAATGCAAATGTTAAAAATTTAAAACATTCAACTGAGAATTGTTATGTAAAAAATACTTCTGGCAAAATTCTCCTCTTGATGCTACATGCTAAATAAATAAATGATGCACACAAATAAGGATACGTCGATACGGATGCAAGTACGTAAACGACTCTCGACGTTTATGTTACCGTGGCAACGTCGGAAATTGAAAAGGAAGTTTGTTTGTTGTTTTTTTTTTAAGTAAACACAACTGACGGTGTAAACGACGGATTGGCTTCCAACTTGAACGTGAAACATGGCAGCTCCGAGGACGTGTCCCGCGTAATAAGCCTTTATTGTCAGCTCGTTGTCCACCTGCAAACGTTTATTTACATGTGATGTCATTAGAGCGCATTATTGGAGAGCACATGAAGACATTATATTATTAATTAATCATTTGTTGAATATCTATTAATTATATATTAAGCACATTTAATGGAAAAAATGTTATGCAAGCATTTATAGAATTTATAGGGTAATTCATAGGTAGCATTTATATGGTAATACCCTACATCTTAATTGTAATCCTAACTTGTTTCTAACAATAGAATTTGAAATGCTACATCAAGTAGCATAATAAACTCAGCATAATAAAAAATTAAATGAAACTTTATTATTATAACAGAATAAATATCGATCAACTTAATCTTATAAACACAGAATAACGGACATGACACATGACCACCAGGACATCAGAAATGCAAACCTTGATGACTTGATTCAAATTAACTCCAACCACCTTCTTCATGCAAAGTTTAATCATTTCAGAGGTGAAAAAATTTTGTTCTCCTTTCCTTTCAACGGTGATTTTCCTGTAATCCTCCTGAAAAACGTTGAGTTTTAATTTACTCACTCACTCACTCACTCACTCACTCACTCACTCACTCACTCACTCACTCACTCACTCACTCACTCACTCACTCACTCACTCACTCACTCACTCACTCACTCACTCACTCACTCACTCACTCACTCACTCACTCACTCACTCACTCACTCACTCACTCACTCACTCACTCACTCACTCACTCACTCACTCACTCACTCACTCACTCACTCACTCACTCACTCACTCACTCACTCACTCACTCACTCACTCACTCACTCACTCACTCACTCACTCACTCACTCACTCACTCACTCACTCACTCACTCACTCACTCACTCACTCACTCACTCACTCACTCACTCACTCACTCACTCACTCACTCACTCACTCACTCACTCACTCACTCACTCACTCACTCACTCACTCACTCACTCACTCACTCACTCACTCACTCACTCACTCACTCACTCACTCACTCATAATTTAATTAGGAAGGTTTTAATTAAAGTTAACCTTTAAATAGATGGATGAAAATGGAAAAATATTAACTATTAATGTATGAATTCTGCTTGACCTGAACATAATTATTTATGTATCTGAGATACAAAAGATTGTTAAATGGATTTATGTAAGAAAAAGATCAAAACAGTTTTTCACCAGAAGGATTGGACAAATAGCCTTGGTAGGGTTGGTCATATATATAGGACCGTCATAACCCACAATTTCTGACATGTAAGGAAGTGCTCCACAGTGGTCCAAATGAAAATGACTGGCAGCATAAAAGAAATATTTTAATAACACAGATTGTACACATTAATAATATATAAATAAATAATTTTAATTATGGTTAAATAATATATAACAATAAATATGTGTAATTTTTACTACAAGAATAAATAACATCAATTATAACAGAAAGAAAAATCAGTGATACCTGATAATCACACAATCCAAGAAATCTGTCAGGGAGCCATTCTTGTTGATATAAGAGAAGTCCGGAAACCTCCTCTGAAATACAAAAGCATTTATTCCTTAATTTAGTTCTGAATAAAATTCAAAAGAATTATTCACAACCCACTTCATCATTGAAACCCATGTGCATTCCACAGTCCAGCATAACATTTTTTCCACCTATCCTTAATAAAATGCAACTCCTCCCAACATCTGAAATGAAAATCCATTTTATAACAGAACTCTCACAATAATAACATATTTAATGAGCATTTGACCAAACTCACTTAATGCTTTTAATAAGCAATAATTTAAAGCATTAATAACAATATAAATTTAATAGTGAATAATGTCTTTAAATAAATTTAATAATAACACTAGGCTGCACTAGTTTCAATTTTGATGATTTACTTTCCAGCAACTTAATGATCATTGATAATATATGGTCTGCTGATCAAGGTGGATGAAAATGTGTGATGAGATTCAACAGAACCAGTAAGTATAAAAGGGGGTTTATCTTACATTTGTTGCTCAAATCACATATTAAAATGAAAACACGAAAAAAACTTGCCTTGTCCAGCTCCTTTGAAGGGAAAAAATAAAAAAATTTATGTTAGATTAAAAAAATGTCTCGACATTTTAAATGATATAGATCCATGAGGATCCTCTCAGGCAAAATAAAATGACACAATCCACAAATTGAATTAAAAATTTAAAAAAAACATTTCCAACGGATAAATTCATGATATGTAAGATGTAATTATGCATTCAAAAGAACCAGATAAAACGTTCAACCTAGGGGAACTACATTTATTTCGGACATGACCGCGAATTAATTAATGTAAACAAATCACTAAAGTTGCAATGGAATTCAAAATGAATTTCGGAAACTTTTATTTAAAATTTAAATAAATAAAAAGAAAACGTTAAATTTTTTAATAAATAAAATTATATAAAGTTATAAGCAATTTCTTCACTAAATCAATGTCAATTTTTCTTAATTACCTTGCTATTTTTGAAAAAGCTATGAATCTAAACCTATTTATGCATTAAATTAATTTTATTTTTTGTTATCAAAGCTGATCTGAAATTGTGAAACATACGAAGAGACATTCGTCATAATTATGATATTAATATTTAAGATTTGACCTGAGAATTCTCTCAGGTGAATCAATATTTTTGATATTCCATATACTAAAAAACATACCGAATCCAAATTTTCTAATTTGGAAAATGCAAATTTTTTTAAATAATACATTTGCAAAAACTATATCAAAAAAAAGAATTGAAAATTCTGATGTCGCCATAAAATAGGTTCATTGAATGGTTGCAGGTTACAATTTCTCATCAGTATTTCTCAATGAAATTGAATGACTTATTAAGATATATTAATAGTTGTAAATATGAGGGAATTAGCTGCATTACAAGTTCCTGATCACTATTTGTAAAATTCGATTAATAAACGTAATTTTTGCTTATAAAGATATCATAATACTAAAATTAAACTAAATATGATTTCAGCAAAATTTTCATCTACATTGTTTAAACAATTCAACATCTGGCTGAAATGAACTCTGATGAAATCTCATTAAAAGTTGTCAAATGCTGCTCAATATTGATGTTCCACGTGGAGGGATAAGTTGCAATGTGTCCATCAGAGGGCCATTACGTCATTTTATTATTATTATTATTATTATTTATTATTATTATTATTATTACTATTATTATTATTATTATTATTACTATTATTATTATTATTATTATTATTATTATTATTTTATTTTTATTTTTATTTTTTCATTTTTATTGCATACTCACGGATGGGAAGGTGGATGAGTGGATTACGGGCGTTAGATTACGATGGCTTTCGAAGGTGGAATTCGCGTTCATAAAGAATCAGAGATTTGTAATCTCATATTTCCATTCAATTAAAAATTAATTTTAAAAAATAAGTAAACGTGAAATGCTCTTTGATAATAATGAACCAAGAACATGTACAAGCATCAAGTACCTCATCATTACCTACAAAGTAATTTAAAATTGAATGAAGAGATCCATGCTCTATAGCGGAAACTCCACTTAACGAAAATTTAACGGTAATTTTAAAGATAGAGATAGAAATCGTGAGATTCTCGAACTTGGGCTATATTTATAACATGCTTACTATTTCCATTTTCTATGCCTTTCACTCAAAGTTACGTCTCTAAACAGCACAATATTGTATGTCAAGCTTTCTTTCAGACTATGCACAAATCCCTTCTATTGTTCGCAAAAGTCAGATTTTTGACTTGAACTCCCTCATCTTGAAATCCACATTCGCCGAGATCTCCTCAAAGAATATAGATCTACTACATCTAGACATTCTTCAATTTGAGTCTTAAGCCCTTTATAATGCTTAAAATCATATAACGAATTAGCGTTTATGGTGACATTCTATTTTTTTTAAGGTATTGCACATTCTAAATTTCAAATATGATGTAACTTCCTCGAAAGAAAATCTGTTTCATACAATTGGATTGTTAAAATTAAGTGTTTATAAATTTATTGTGCGATAATATTTTTAGTTTAATTATTGCTCTTCAGAATAATGAAGGCGAAAGAATTTAAAATATAACACGTGCGTGATCACTCGTTTGAGAAGTTTAGTTGAAAACATGTCCAACAGCAAAACATCTGAAGTATTGACTGGTAAAATTGATAGTTCCATAAAAAAATGTTTGGAGTCACTCACAATTTATTATTACACTTAGATTCTAAAAGAATGAAACTTTTGTGTCAAGTTTGCAAGGTATTGCATGTTGAAATGAAAGTAAGAATTTGTTATATATATTTCATTTTGAAATCAAACAATTCGCTTAAAACATTTTAATTAGACTTTCTAAGATATTTTTTAATTTCTACTTTATACTTTCTATGATAGCTTCCAAAGAGATCTCTGAAAAAATTTGCGAGAGTATCAACGAGTTTGAGGTTGATCACTTCTAACAACTATCCATTTAAATACCAATTCGATTAAACTGAAAGAACAATTCTATTTACAATATTAAATAATATTTTTATTTATTAAAGTCTTTAAATGATGTTTCAAATTCTTCAGCCAAATCCTTCCAAAAGTGACAGATTCCAGCCTTAGCGACGTTGACGATATTCTTTACACGCAAGAAGATATGACTACCGAACTCGAATCAAGTAACTTCTTATTGTACTACTTAATGAGACAAGTTAATTAAAATTACCCTTCAATTTATTTATCTGTAGATTTAGGTACAGTGGAATCAAATATGAAATTGGGTTTGAAATGCGCTTATAAATACATTTTCAATCATTCATTTATAGTAAGTTTATATATAAATAAATTGTGAAATACATTGTAAACACAAAGTAAGTTCTGTATGCATTGATTTTCACCCCCTACAAAGACTTGGCGGAATCTGAGCCCGGTAAATTGTCGTGCTTTGGACATGACCAGTCTCCAGCTCTTGGAACATGCCCCTTTCGAAAATAGCGATTGTGAAATACTTCTCTTCGAAGTAGTAAGGTAAATTGAAGTTTCCTTAACAAAAAGTAACAATAAGTTTATTCTTTGTTTATATCTAAATATATGTAATATTAAGATGCATCGAACTCTTGATGAGCACAAGGAATACAAAAAAGGTATGTTTCGCCCTGAAGATGTTGAAATTGGCACTCAATAGAAACAAGAAAATAATGATAAGTTTGTTAGAAGAAACCTTTACCAGTAAGTAAACTAAAATCACTTGCCTCGTATTTCAATACAACATAATCCAATCATATATTATGATCTTTAAGAATATATTTTTATGTCCTTGTTTATTAATGAGAATTAAAATTGACCAAAAGTGATGTGAGGACATTTGGAGCATTTGAACCAAAATTACGTTTAGTTTAAAAACAAATACATATTAATTCCAGTGAATGTTATAGTCTTGATGGTAATGAAGTTGCTTAGGGTCCCTCTAGCGAGACTTCCTTCTCAAAAAAGATTAAATTCTTGGATATCGATCCAGGGTAAGACAAGATCAATATTATATATCGCATTAAAAATTATAATTAAATAAATTTAAAATAATTCCACGTTTGATGTCTTTAGCCTCACTCATACTGGAAATCATAGATTTGAAAACATTCACCTTTTGTGATGGAATACAGAGATCCATAAATGATAGCCCAAATCAAGATATTGTTAGTCATTGATGATAGTTGATATGTTATAAATGTCAAAGAAGTAATAATTTTACTTGCGGCGGCATTGATTTATAGGGACTTATTATATTGCCTATTAGAATTACCGGCATTTCATATCTGAAAATAGATACTCCTTTCACATAGAAAAATGTTTATATATATATTATATGCAAAGATAATGTTATAAGTGAAATTACTTTGTATTAACTCAGGATTCAATTCTTTTTGCAGTCCCATATTGTAAATCAGATGCTAAACATAGAAGATAGCTTTGCGGCTTTCCATAACGATGACATGTACTCCTTCTTCATGTCGGCAACAAGTAAAGAAGATAGATTTCAACGATTGAAAGATTTCTTGATTTCCATGTTGACCAAGGTAAAAATAGACATTTGAACATTGGCCATTTCATTAACATTTCTTATTTTGTAATTACAATACATAATTTGTTGTCTTATTCTGATTATTTTTAATACTCTTACAAGCTTGTACTTGTACATTTTCCTTCTCCTAAATGACAAATACGATAATTTCAAATGGATCGATTGCTTCCAGAGTTTCAAGGATTTGAACAGTGTGAGGGAGAAGCCAGTATTATTGTTTAACATAGCCAGCCGTTTTCATAGATTGTTTAAAACAAGCAGTGAAATGATTTTAGATGTAAGATGTCTTTTCCAAACACTTTAAAACCATTTGTACCATTAAATTTCTCTAATTATTTTTATTCTTTACTCAATCACTATAGCCTCACTTTAAAAATTTGTTTAATTTAGAATAAAGTTTATCCTGATGCTGTGCTCAGAAAATACGAGAGAGTTTTTGGTTGTGAGATCGAGGATTATTTGACAGGAGACAAAATCAAGACACAAGAAGCTGTTGGAGATGGGAAATCTCAGATAAACGACTTTGGAAGCTTTGATTCAACAATACCTGATGATGAAGTTGATTACACAATCGAATATTATTTGTTTTACGAACGTTTCATAAAAGAACTTCAGCTACTGAACATTATTCACGCCGCTTGCACGAACTGCGAGGAATTACTTGGGGTTTGCGTCTAAATTTGATAAGATATGGTGACAAGAAATTTTAAAATCTTACGTATTTCATTGAATTTCAGATAAAATGTAATTTCATTGGTCTTGACAGCCGCGCTTTCAGACATAATGGCCAAATCTATTTCATTAGGGATGCCCTTCGGTATCCTGGAAAACGCGGTCAGATACTTTGGATTACAGAGGTCCTATCACAACTCTGGTTAGATTGGGATATTAAATTTATAACTAAAAAGCATTAATTATTTAATGAGACAAAAATTTTTCTTTGTAGCCCATTTATGATACTTCCGAAAAGACACGAGCATTTAATGAAGGATTTGCTAAAATTCTTGAGAGGCGAAGAAATTGATGAGGTGAGGCAATTATTTGGTCGAGTATTTACTGATATTTCTTCGCAATTTGTTTGTAATTTGAATGAATAGCTTACAGACTTGCCGATTAAAAATTTTCTTTTAAAAATATTTGTGACATAAATATTATAAAATGTATATTAGTCAATCAATGTAAGTCAATCGAAAATTAGACTGCCTTCGTAATTCGTTGCAGCTCACAGAAGAAAGAATATTTTTAGCAATAAATTGTTCACCTTGGCGATAGCACTCTAATAGAAGATTACAGAAAATGTTTTAATAAACATCATCTCCCATTGTGTTTCCATATTTAGTTATTCATTATATTTTAAACTGTTGTGACGATGTGGGAGTAGGCGGGGCGAGGGGATCGAGCGATAGTTTTTGGAGCGCGAGGGTTCTTTCGAAGTTTGGGAGAACAAATAAAGAATTGTTGCGTTCTGGTTGTTTCTGGTTTTTGCGTGTTGAGTAATGTTTCGTTTCTAAAGACTTAACAATTGGCGCAGTCGACAAAAGAAAGTTCAAAATTTGTTTAGTTTCCAAAATGGCCGACGTTGCAAAGTTCTTGGAAGCATTTACACAGCAAATGGAATTGTTGGTCCGTTCAATAGCTACAAACGCTACACACCACACCATTCCGAATTTTATTCCTTTCGAACCTAGCAAAGAATTGTGGAATGATTATATGAACCGCTTCCAGTCATTCATTGAAGCGAATTCAATTCCAGCATCGAAAATTACGCAAGTGTTTCTGACAAACCAGTCCGCTTCTATTTACAAACTTTTGCAAACAACAGCTTCTCAAAAACCAACGCCGTGCGAAGTAAATAAATTGGACTTTGCTGAAATCCAAGCGGTGATGATGCATAACTTCAACCCCAAGAGATTTGTGATTCGAGAGAGATTCAAATTTTGGACTGAGCTAAAAAGACAACCAGGTGAAACAATTCAGGAACTCGCGGCGAAAATTCGAAATGCCGCCACCACATGTGACTTCCCTAGTATAGAAGACACACTAGATGAAGCTTTAAGAACAAGATTCATGTGTTCAGTTGACAACGAGGCTGTGCTCAAAGCGTTGTTCAAAGTTCCAGAAGATGAACTAACATTCAATCGAGCAATTGAAATTGCTATGGAAGTTGAAGAGTCTGCCAAAGTTGCGAAAGCTACAGTACACGGCACACCAGAGGACAATCGGGAACTGGTAAATAAAATTTCAAAAGAGACAGAAAGTAAACCGGACAAAGCAGATTCCAAGCCAATACGAAAACCTCAACAACAAAGACAGCAATTTTCAAAATTTACATTCCCGAAAGGAACTTGTCCAAGATGTGGAAACAAAGGACACCACGCCAATGACTGCAGACATATTAAAGCTAAATGTAATTTCTGTGGAATCATTGGACACATTGAAAAGGCATGTTTTAAAAAGAAGTTCAAAAGAGACAGGCATGTAAATTCAATCCACACAATTCCGAGCCACACACCTCTGACTCAGGTGCTACAAATTGCACATTCAGAATTTGTTTTTGAATTAGATAGTGGAGCCAGGGACAATTTTTGTGCAATCGAAACTTGGAAAAAGTGGGGAAAGCCCAGGCTAAACTTTTCCAGTACAAGATATGTTTCGGCAACAGGTGATCCCATTCCGAACATAGGAGTCTGCGAAGTCATAGTTTCGACATCGGACGTCAAAAACGTAGCTCTAGAATTCAATGTCACCAAGTTACCAAAGCTCAACATCATTGGGAGGAAAGCCATAGTCGAATTAAAAATCGACGTTTCAAGCTTGCTACACAACCACGTTTTGAAAATTGATGAAGATCTTGATTCGAAAACCGTTGAAAAAGCGTGTTATAAAATTTGCCACGATTTCAAAGAATGCTTCGAGCCAGAACTTGGTTGTTTGAAAGATTTCGAGTTAGAGGTAAAATTCAAACCAGACTCATCGCCAATTTTTGCCAAGGCAAGAACAGAGCCATTTGCAATTCAGGAAGATCTAAACCAGGCTCTTGATGCAGGAGTAAAGAAAGGGATTTGGACCCCAACTCATTTCAATGATTACGGAACTCCAATTGTACCGATTCGAAAGAGTCTGAAACCTGGAGAGCAGAAAGCCAATTTTAGAATCTGTGGCGATTATTCTGTTACCTTAAATTCACAATTAGAACCACATAGATATCCAATGCCCCTTCCAGAGGATCTGATGAGAAAACTGGGAGGAAGTCGATACTTCAGTAAAACCGATTTGGCAGAACAAATAAAGAATTGTTGCGTTCTGGTTGTTTCTGGTTTTTGCGTGTTGAGTAATGTTTCGTTTCTAAAGACTTAACATAAACATTAATGGGTCACGCATTTATAAGTTCTACAATGCCTAATTTAAACGTTTCAGGCCATATGTTATTGACCACATGTAACATGCTAGCCAATGAGGCCTAATGAACAATTATACTTCAATTTGTTCGTTAAGACATATCATTTGAAAAGATTATTTCGTACCGTAATGATATTTACGCTGCCGATTCCTATGAGTCTCAAATGGGCACAGTATCAAGGACGGATTCTTTGTTGGATTATGTAAAAAAAAATTATTAATAAAAGCATGACTGCATACTTATAATAAGTAACACAATACAAAAGACGCTGCTTGATGCAAAAGACAAATAAAGGAATTAAACGAGCTAACTTTGTCGTTTTCTGAGATTTCAAAAGAGTTTAAGCGTTCCAGAAGTCACATGAAATTGAATAAGAGCCAGTCTCCAATGCATTGATACCTTCGGAAAAGCGGTTCTTTAAAGTTTAAAAATCTCCAGCATAAGCCATTCTTGACAAGATCAGAAAAAAATTCGATTGAATTGGCTCATGGAAATGATGACTTTGATAGTGAATTGGACGCGTATCTTCGTATCGCACAAATAACTACCATACATGACAAAGTTTAAATAAAATTACGGCTAAAAATTCTAGTGTCAAAATCTTATGACAGGCATCGTAAGTTAGCCGATTAATGACTTTCTGTCAGCAAGTGACAATATCCCATTGTCATTTCAAATTTAATCGCGTAAATTAGCATTAACACAAAGTTCGTTATATGCACCATGCATGAAACATCTTTTCCCCATAGTTTTGCGATGGCCCTGGATCCCGTGCCTCTCCTTGCATAAGAATACAATGACGATGGCTTTATGGTAAATATTTGAACAGATAAAGAAAGCATGCAATGATCTAATTCTTACTTTAAAACTGGCTTTTTGAAGATGTTATCAGTTTGAGCTATGTATATGCCACGATAGCTTTACCAAACGAGTTATTATTATTATTATTATTTTTTCCTTTATTTTCTCGGCCAAAAAAATCATCCAACAGCAAACGCGATCATCAAACACCTCAACTAACATCCACTGTCCCCCCCTCCGGGCCCGAGATCACCCCAGGACATACTGCAACCGCATTCCCTAGCGCCAACAACACCGCGCTATAAACAAGCGACATCAACCATAATCAATCACTATAGTCCAATTCGCCGGCGCCAACGTTTATGAGTTCTGCGCTTATGGAATTTCCACATAAGGTAGGTGTCCAGCAAAACCGATGTTGCCAGGTACATCATGCCGTTTCTGGACAGACCGATGCCCCGCCATGACGAGTATGATCTGGAGGATATCACTCCTCTGAAGTTGCATACAAAGGCGGTTACTATGATCTTCGGAGAGAGAGCTCCCCCAGGGTTATTATTAGACATCCAGATGTGGATGTCTTTGGAGTTATATTTTCCTGTTTTGGATGAGTGGACCTCGTCCAGTGAGGCGGTATCAGAGACAATGGTGACGTCGCATACGACTGAATCGTCCTTACTCCATGCGACTAGATCAGGGACTCTGATGCCTTCCTCAACTCGTATCCTCGGCTCGATTTTGGTGAAGTATCCTTTCTCGGCCAACTTCGTTTCCAGCCGATGGACGAGGTTGTTGTGCCTCTCTCGTCTTGATACATCCATTCCTGGACAAACCTGGAAAATGTGATCCAGGCTCTCGGTGACTCTGCAACCGGCGTCACACTTGGTGTTTACCTCTGGATGATATCTGGACACCCGGAGATTGCATGGGAGGACGCCTGCTCTGACCTTTAAGCACTTTAAGTAGTCACTCGGGAGCAATCTTGAACGCCCATCCGCGATCCATTCACTGATACCGACACCCTGGAAAAAGGACTGGAGCCCAAATCCGTCTACCAAGCTGTAAAGGCTCTCGAGAGTCTCTTCCTTAAGTCGTTTTTTGGCTGACGACTCCGAATTTAATTGCCCGAACTTCCTGTGTTCTCCAAGGACGATGCTGTTGTCCTTTAGAGTGTCGAGCAAGAATTCGTCTTCATTGCTTTTCGAGCGAGCCATCATAGACCTCATTCTGCTGGTTCTGATGAGTGGAACCCACTTTCTGAGCTGCAGTAGTCCCAATCCACCAAACTTCAGCCCCGCATGGAAGAAGGCGGTCGGCGTGTCTTTTGGGAGGCGCAGCCATTGCCTGACGGCGGATCTTACTTTCGTGTCTGCAACCTTTAGAGATTTCAAAGAGATTTTATTGAAGGTAAGATAGTGCACGAGGCTTGGAATCTTATGGTGTAGAGTTTTTGATTTGGCTTTAAAGGAGCTCTAGATATTGCATGCAAGGATTTATGCACTCTGTCGCCTAGTGACGCGTATTTCATTTTTGGGCCAATGTCAATACCAAGATATCGGTAGGTGTCGAGAATGTTCATTGCCTTGATTGGCAGCTGGCTGACACTGAGGTAAGAATCCGGGTTAACAATCCAAGGACTGTTTTTCTTTTGCACTTTCGCTCTCATTGAAGAACATTTTTGGGCATTCATAATTAGTCCAACTTTTGCCAGAGATTCCTCGACTTGTTTCAACAACATCCTCATTCCAATATCAGTAGATATTCCTTCCGACGCCTCTCTTTTATCGCTCTCTTTGAGTTGCGATTGATCCATTTGACGAATTTGCGGCCACTTGTTTGCACCTTGTCTTGCTTCTTCGACTGATGTTTCTTTGCCACTGTTATGCCAGCAATCCATCTCTGATATTCAATGTTGATAAGTGACCTTTTAATCTTGCATACCTCAGTGGAGTCAATGAGCAAACTGAACACTTCATCAGACAATCGAAGAAAAAATCTTCTTCTTTCAATTATTATTATTATTATTATTATTATTATTATTATTATTATTATTATTATTATTATTATTATTATTATTATATTATTATTATTATTATTATTATTATTATTATTATTATTATTATTATTATTATTATTATTATTATTATTATTATTATTATTATTATTATTATTATTATTATTATTATTATTATTATTATTATTATTATTATTTTATTATTATTATTATTATATATTATTATTATTATTATATTATTATTATTATTATTACTATTATTATTATTATATTATTATTATATTATTATTATTATTATTAATATTATTATTATTATTATTATTAATATTAATAAATTATTATTAATATTATTATTATTATTATTATTATTATTATTATTATTATTATTATTATTATTATTATTATTATTATTATTATTATTATTATTATTATTATTATTATTATTATTTTTTTTTTATTTTTTTTTATTTTTTTTTTTTATTTTATTTTATTTTCTCGGCCTCACACCCAAAACACAAACAACAATATTCCGACGGCCTCTCCAAAGTTTAGTGTCCGCACTAGGGCCCGAGATCACCCTGGACATTCGGTCAGAAGGTGAAATCACGATCGAACGCGCCGAGTAACGTCAACTGCCAATGTCATTGAGAATTCGCAGTCCGAGAAAGTGCGATTGCCCTCGGAAGTGGGCACCTGTGAGCCCTCCAGATTTTGTAACTGTGACTGAGGACCGAGAGCACAACGTACATTAAACTCGTCTTCGAAGCGCCGCACTCTCTCCAGAATCTGTATGATTCTGCACTCATGACTCCTCTCCAGTTGCAAACGCAGGCGCCAACCTTCGGAAGCATTCTTTGGACACCGGCTGGGGCATTCCTCAACATCCAATCATGAACATCTTTAATGTCATACTTTGAAACCTTGCTCTTATGACACTTGTCTAAATCATAATCATCGGATGTCACGGCAACATCAGTCACTATGTAGAGGTCACGTGTCCAGGCACACAAATCAGGAATTTTGAGTCCCTTTTCTGTGGGAATACGGGGCTCTATTACCGTAGTATAACCCCTTTTTCGTAATTCCCGTTCTAATTCCCTGACGACAGCGTTATGTCTTTCATGCCTTGGGCCATCCGTTCTCGGGCATCTCTGGATCATGTGGCCCAGCGATTCGAAAGAATTGCAGCCCTCCCCGCATCTCCTTGAAGCCAGAGGATTCCATCTCGATGCTCGGAGTCTGCAGTGAAGGGCGGCCGCTCGGACTTTTATGCATTTGATGTATTGGCCAGATGGAACTCTTGGAACCGCTGCTGAAATCCAATCACTCATTCCAATTCCTCTGGTGAATGATCTTAATCCATAACCGTCTACAGTTTTGTATAGGCTCTCTGAGGCCGCCACTTTCCAATCCAGTTTTGCTTGTTTTGCCTCCGACGTTCCAAATTTCCGGAATTCTCTCATGATCAGGGTGTTGTTCCTAAGAACATCCAACAGGAATTCATCTTTACGACCACCTGTCTCAGAGAAGATATCTGTCAATCTATTTATTCTGAGCCGGGGAACCCATTGTTTAAGTGGAAGTATTCCCAGACCACCGGATTTGACGGGAGCATGGTAAAATGGCTTTGGGACATCCTTTGGAAGATGAAGCCAATGTCTTGTTGCTTTCCTAATCGCGGTATCTGAGGAACTCAGAGAACCGAGGTTGACCTCGCCAAAGGTAAGTTTGTGAACGAGGCTTGGTATCAGATGGACTTTTAAAATATATAGGCGTTGGCAAGGCTTAATTGGTGCCTTTGAAATGGAGTTGAGAGACTTTTGAATTTCATAGCCGATCGACACTGGCTGCTTTCGAACTCCAATCTGTATCCCCAGGTATTTGTAAGTCTGTGAGACGTCTATTGCTTTGATATCCTGTGATTCAAATTTAATGTAGGGCGTAGGATTGATTATCCAGCGTTTTTCCTTGCAATGGGTTTCCGTTCTGAGTGTAGCGCACTTGTTTGGATTGATCTTAAGTCCTGCGCTGCCCATTGCAGTTTCAAGTTGCTCCATCAACTTCTTCATTCCGATGTCAGTTGTTGACATCACCACCAGATCATCAGCGAATGCAATATAATTGCATCTGATCGCTGAATTTCTGCCAGCCGTGACACCAATTGATTGATCCAGTTCGCTGGTTATCATATCCATGACCGCATTGAATAAGTTGGGGGACATCGGGTCTCCTTGACGAACTCCCCTTTTCACCTGTACCCCTCTAGTAAGTACTCCCTCGACTTTAAAGTGAACCTCACTTTCTTTGTAAAGTTCCTCTAAGTAGTTAAGGAGGAGAGGTGGAGTACCGAGTCTGGCAGCAGCCCTGAGGATAGATTTATGGGATACTGAGTCGAAAGCTTTGGTGACGTCGACAAATGTCAGGTTAAGTTTTTGGATCTGTTCTTTCTTTTTTTGAATTATTGATTTGATGAGAAAGAGATTTTGTGCGATGCCATCCCCCGGACAGAAAGCTTTTTGTCTCGATGAGAGGGGCCAATTCCCCAACATTCTACCTCCAAGGATACGATGGAAGAGACGCGCCATAATCGGACCAACAGTGATAGGTCGATAATCGCTCGGAGTCGAGGCCTCTTTATTCTTCGGAATGAATGTGACGATTCCCGATTTGAATGATGCGGGAGGTACTCCTGTTAGCAACCAGAGAGACATGTGAACAGCGAGATCGTCATAACTGAATTTTGCAAGATGCCTTTTTCGAATGCCATCCTGTCCAGGGCTGCTGTCCTTTAGTCCCCGGAATGCGATCTCTACATCCCATCTGGTGATCGGATCTTGCATTTCTGTTGCGATGTCTCTGATCGTCACCAGAGGCCTGTCATCCTCCACCGATGTCTCCCCAAAGATCTCGCTCCAATAATCCGCCAACCCCGCAGGGAAAGCGCCTGTCTGGACTTCATATTCTCCTTTCAAAACCGAGTGCGCTGCAGATGTTGGACTTTTTCGGAAAAGTTTTTGCAGACTAGCATAGCACTTCTGTCGCTCTAACTTTTTTTGTTCCTTCTTTGACACCCTGATTTTTGTCTTCCGGAAAGTTCTGCATTGGTTTTCTGATTTGCTTTGGACACGATCGTTGTTTCTATGGGCACTCTCAGCACGATTGGCCGGTTGTCTGGGCTCACTGCTATTGATCTTCTGTGGAACTTGAATTGAGATCCACTTTTCATATTCCTTATTAATCAGTGAGATTCTCTCTGTTCTCGGGAGCTTCTCGTTTATGAGGTTGGAGAACTCTTCACCATCTAGATGGATCATTTGGTATCTTTCAATCACAAACTGTTTCAACTTTAACTGATTGTCTATTGCAATTGAGTTACTGACTATTTTCTCTTGCTCCCCATTCGTAGGCGGCATTCCTAAAATCTGGTTTTCAGTCTGTCCCGAGGCCACAGAATCCTGAAAGGCATTGCTTAGAAGGCTCTTATAACCAGGCTTGTTTCTGATTCTCTTTATGCGCCTAACACTCATATCCGGGAAGTGCCTGGAAAGGGCGATATTGATTCTCTTTCTTTCCTGGTCATTAAGTCCAACTTCAGCTCTCGACATATTCCTCCATAGTTCTTTTGAATGTCCCGAGTGAACTTCCTCAAATGATTCTTCGCAGACAGAATTTCTACTCGCAGTCAGCTCAGTTGGACTCTCGGCTAATGACGTCTGAAAACTTTCTGAGGACCTGGTATTACTGATGCATTGTTGGAGAATAGTTCTGTATTCTGTCTGTCTCCTATGTCCTCGAATGGAGGCCAAAGTTCGGTGAGGGAAATGTTTGTGGAGTTCTATGTTGATGAATCTAACTCCTTGTTGCTTCAGTTCTATCTCCAACATTGCCATCACATGGGATTCCTCTTTATCCCATCTACATTTTCCGTAGCTTTTTCCTGACCTTTTTGCGTGACACTGAACTGGATGGACGCGACTTTCGTGAATTCTTGCTCCTTTTGTTGTTTTGAATTCAGCGTTACAATATTCGCACTTTGGCTGTACAGTCACTTGAGTCTCAGAAGGGCCAGAACAGTCTTTCACCTTTGTGAGAGCCAACAAGGTGCGCGCACGGGTTTGCATTGTTTACTTATTTTTCTTTCCGACGATTCCTCAAGTTGAATTAAATCAAAAAATTCACAAAAACATCGACCAGCAGACGTTCTTGGAAGCAAACGAGCTTGAAATGACTTCTTTCTCTTCTGTTTTCCTGAAGTTGTGGAGTCCAGAACAATGCAAGACGTCGACAGATAAATTTACGCTGTTCAACTTCAGTTTTTCCCCTTTGAACTTGAGAATGGTCTCACAATCCTAAACGGAATGTAGGGGACACGAAATGGTCAGAAAAAAAGCGAAACTGCCGCAAAAACCGTATAATTATCGAGAATTCGCGAAAAACAGCCGCACGACCACTCGCTCGAATATTATTATTATTATTATTATTATTATTATTATTATTATTATTATTATTATTATTATTATTATTATTATTATTATTATTATTATTATTATTATTATTATTATTATTATTATTATTATTATTATTATTATTATTATTATTATTATTATTATTATTATTATTATTATTATTATTATTATTATTATTATTATTATTATTATTATTATTATTATTATTATTATTATTATTATTATTATTATTATTATTATTATTATTATTGTTATTGTTATTATTATTATTATTATTATTGTCGTCGTCATTGTCAACGTCTTCTTCGTTATCATAATTGTTGCTGTTATTCGTGCTTTTAAAATATTATACTTCATTATTATAAGTATTTTAAAACTTTAAAAAAAGCCTTAAAAGTGCCCGGAATTAATGAAAAAAAAGGGAGCTTATTTAATAGAAATGATCCTGGTCATTAAGTTTAAGAATTCCCGGTCTCAGTTCGAATCAACAACCTTTTGGGGAGGAATAAACGAAAGATATCAATTTGTCATGTTCGTTGTTAAGGTTCCATTATATTAGTTGTCGATAAATTATTATTAAAAATAGTTATTATTAAAAAGTTGCTATTGTTATAATTCTTTGTGGTTATCAGCGCTTTTAGGTTAATAAACCTACAACTATGAGCTCATGAGCACATGTTAAGGAGTTTGAACTGCTATGGTCTTAAGAGCAGTCTATGAAAGTAACTAGCAATATTTTCCTTAAAGATGATAATTATTAATACAATTATTTTAAATTATAACAAATTATAGTTCCCTAACAAGTTATTGATCGAAAATTTAGAGGCAAATTTTAATTAAAAATTTCAGAATCAATCCTTTATCGATCCATCACTTTTTAAAGGAGGAGAGCATTGGTAGTCAGTAACAAAAATTGTTTCTTGCGATTTCTTGTCGACGTAAGGCTTTCCTTGCATTGAGTTATTTTATTTAAAAAAAAAAATTATTCTTTTTATTTTCAGATGGAGCGGCATCCGTTGTTCCTGCTCCTGTTGTCAGCGTTCGTTGCTTCCGGTTTGGCCATCCGTGCTGTTCCAACAAGCAATACGTACGTTGGAAGTGTTTGTTGATGTACGAGATGGTAGTTCTAAATATTTAAATATCCTTTTCAAGGTCCTACGTCATCGTCACAAGCAATGTTCTCGTACCCGGCTCTGAACTTCTGATTGACCTGCATCTACTCGACCTCGTTCGATCTGACTCCAAGGAAGAAGATAACAACGAACCTGATGATGGATGCCTCCTCGATCTCAATGTATCGGTTGACGACCATCTGTGGCATCGCGCAGCCTGGAAAATTGAACTGGATGAAACCCCGAAAAGTAAATTGTTTCGTATTTGCTACGTTATCATTTTTGTCCTTATTTTGATTTAAATTTATTTTTCAGGTTTCTCCAAAATCCTAAAAGTCTTGGTTAGAACTAGTGTTTGCCTCATACTTAAATACATGTGATTTATTTATTATAGTTAATTAACCATAATTTAACTGTTTTGACCAGGTTTCACGTAACGGGTGGTCATTAGGAGACAGATCCATTCTGAAGGTCGAATCGAATTCATGCTTCAAGTTCTCCCGTTCAGTCGAAGTTCCAACTGCTTGGAAAGAGACAAACCGAAATACCACCCTGGAGATATTGGTTTGTTATTACTGAAATAATCATTTTATTATCATTTTATGCTAAATAATATATTTTTATTTGTTTCAGTGCTGATCGAGTCCCTCGTTCTTACTTCTGAACTGAAGCCATATTTGAAACCCGTCAACCTGTCTATCCATGTTGGATTCAAATTATCATAAAATATTCATAATCCATCTATATTAATATTAATCTTTAATTTATTTCTCAGAACTCCCATGACGTCCTGTTTGTTCAATGGTTGAATGTCGTTGCTAAAGAAGGTTTGTGTTTGTTGTTTTATAATGTTTTTATCCAATTTAGTTTTAAATTGTTTAATTTTTATTTTCAATTCAGGTCTCATCAGAAGGGAATATTACCTTCCGCTTCTTACTCAACCTGATGGTTTGGTCCTCACTTTGGAAAGTCAAGTGAGGAGGGAAACGGGAGTTGTTTATAACTATTTATTTATTTATTACATATGCTTATAAATAGCATTACGGTTAATTGATTAACTAATGTTTTCTATTTTAGAGTCAAACAGTCAACCACACCTTTTACGTCAAACGACCAACTGTACTCTGTGGTAAGTAAAATTACTTATGACGAAAGTTATATTTTTAAATATTGTTTTTTTATTTATTTTATATTCATTTACTTAGCCGGTTTATAAATTATTTTCAGACCATGATGCCTTCCTGGTTGAAGTTAGATCTCCGAGGTATCACACCCTCAATGCAGGAGATGGCAGCAAAAGTCCCAGTTTAAATCTCAGCGTAGTAGCAAGGTAATTATCATCACTTCATTATCATTGTTATGAATGTAATACCGATTATAACTCTATAACTTTAAATCATTTTCTCACTATTCAGCCTTTCTTCTGGTGTTCCTTTGAAAGGAAAAGTTGAACTTCAACTTTCTCTCGAGAACTCTGCAAAAACAGGATCACTGCCACCTGTTGGGGTGATAATTGTATCGTTTTCATTATTGTTTGCAATTATTTCTAAATTGTGACGTGAACGTTTCAAAAGTGATTGACACTAGCAAGTTGATGAATTGTACATTAACAGCTCGTTGCTGGCCTCAAATTCTTCTCTCTGAAACCCGAAGAAATCAAGCAGGTCTTGAACATGAAAGCCGAAGAATCTCTGGTAGGTCACGAGGTTAGAGTTCAAGTCAAAGTTGAAGAAGTGCGATCTTCAAATGAGAAGCAAGAAGAAAAGAAAAGTGACGAAATGAAGGACCCTGGAAAGAATGAGAAGACCAATGATGATGATGATGGTGGTGGTGGTGGCAATAATGGTAGTCAGAAGCAAAAGGAAGAGAAAAACAAAACGAAGGATCTGGAGAAAGGTGAAATCAAAGAAAGTGCAAATTCGACAATCTACGTCATCAGAGAGGTTCTTGTCGCTTTTGTCGACCAAACTCACGTCTTGTTCTTCAGTGAGTTCACTCCTCAGTACTTCAAACCCGGACTGACTTACATTGGACAAGTGAGATAATTAGTTTTCCGATTTCTTTTAAACTACATTTTTCTGACAATTTTCTTCCATTTCAGGTTTTACTAAAACCAGTCGAGATTATTCTCCCATGTCCTTCAGAGGAAAAGGAGGTGACAGTCTTGGTCAGACACTACAGTTCGGACTCGAAAAGTCAAAAACAAGAAAAACTCAATCTGAAACTGAAGTCAAACTCCCTCGGAGAATTCTCATTTAAGGTTCCCAAGGAAGACATCAAACTCGAACTCGAAGTAAATATTAGAACATGACAAAATATCTGACATTTACTCATAATAACTTTGTAAAACTATTTCAGGCTCAATTCGAAGAGAAGGAATCTGGCAAAGTAGTGGTCGCACATCTCAAAGACGTTCTACCGTTTTCGACCAAAAATAAAGAAGGACACCTTATACAAATCTTGAATGAACAGAAACCACCAATAGTTTCTGTGAGTGAAAATTACTTTTAGTACAATATAAATACATATTTATAGTAATGTATCATATGCAGGTCGGCGAGATAATCAATGTCAAGATTGAAGCCACGTTTCCCATCAGAGAAATCATCTACCAAGTTGCTTGTAGTTCCGGATTGGTTCTTTCGGGAAAATTTGTGGCTTCCTCTCCGGCAACTAAACATCATCTCGAGGTGTTCCTCCCGCACAATATTAGCCACCTTTTGATAAGTCCTAGACTTGTCGTGGAAGTCCTCAGTCCGAGCAATGAAATACTTTCCGACAGTCTTGGATTTGTTGTCGAACAAAAACAGCGAAGTCATTTGGAACTGTTGGTGAAGCCAGAAGTTGCCGAACCAGGAGTGTATATCTGATGTCTGTTCCAAATATTCTGGCTTTCGAGGCGGAAGAACAGGAAACCCGCAAGCTTTATGTTAATTGGAATTATAAGTCAATTATTTGCAATAATATGAATAAATAAATTGACATTAATCATTTGAAGGCTTACGAGAAGATGCTGAGATACCTTCACAACTTGGATTCATCTCATTTCTCAAAAAGCATCGATGAGTTGGGCAATTTCATGTCAACTATGCCCTCATTGGCCCCTGATTCTCAAAGAGTGCACAGCGTGGGCTGACCATTGAAATATAATTTCTATCACCTGATAGCCATTTTGAAAATATTTTACATTCCACAGGAAGCGAAAAGTATTATTCTCAGTGATGGACTCGTCTTCACCGACTCGAGTAAACTGAATTCACTTTTGTTCCCCACAACAAAATTTAATTTGAAAAATGAAACTGATAATTTCATGAACATATATCCAATTTTAGTGCTACTTGAATCTAACTCTAACGTCAAATATTTATTTTAGGCAAACCATGGCCATCTTCTCCCCTTGCAAACGGGACTCTGGACATACTCACATCATCGAATTTATACACCGATGAGGAATTTGATCGTAATATGTGGAAGTTGAATGTAACTGTCGGGTGAGTTGTTTGCTTGTGATAGTTGGTTGGTCGGCTTCTTAATCATAAAATCTGTGCTTCAGTCCATCAGGTGAAAAGAAGCTTCTCTTGGTTCTTCCCAAGGAATCAAGACTGTACACTCTCGGTGCATTCGGTCTCAGGCCTGGAAAGGGGCTTGTGGCTGTCAACGAACCGGTTCAGGTGCGACAATATTCTGATATCTCTTTTTTACGCTCATATGTGCATCATTGGCGACAGTACTGATTCAACGTTTTATTTTACAGTTATTGGCGACATCTAAAGTTCTGACTTCCTTGAAACATTCTAAATCTCTTGTTTCTGGTGAGGAGGTTATCCCTACTGTTCAACAACCAGGATAAAGGAGCCAAGGTGAGTTTTATATTACGCTCGATAGTAATTTTAATGTAATTATGTTATTAATAAACATCAAACTTTCGCAGGTGGCTGTGACCGTGAATCATGCATTGCAAAGAGAGGGACAACAAAATGACAACGAAGGCAGACAAATTGAAGTTGTTGTGAGTTTCAAAAATATTTTTCAGTAAAATATTTAATTTAATAAAGCCTGAAAATAATTCAAGTTGAAACCCAAGCAAGTGAGTGTCCTTCCATTCCCTGTCAAAACATCAGAAACCGATCAGGAATCACTCGAATTTCATGTTCAAGTCGCCTCAGAAAGCGTTTGCCACAAACTCCATTCGTCTCTTGCGATCAAAGTAAGCAAATGTGATGATGTTAATTAGCTCTAATTAATAATTTTCAAAATAACGTTTCATTTGCAGCACCAAGGATATATCATGGTGCCATCAGAAAGTCTGTTGCTCGACAATTTCAACGGAAAACAAGTCCTCCTTGTTGACGTTCCTAGAAACATGACAAATCCCGTAGAAAAGTCTGAACGAGCTCATGTAAAAATATACGGTAACTTGCATTATAATATTATAATCAGTGTTATCTAAATTTTATTATTTTTAGAAGTGAAAAATTTTTATAAATTCAATATTAATGGTTCCAGGTCATCCTTTGGGTCCTGCCATTGAACATGTTTGCCAGCGTTTGAACGAATCAAGTGCTTCGGAGGCAACAATAATGGATTTTTTACTCGCTGTCAACGTCCTTGGACTTATCGCAAACAACTCACTTTTTGATAACTCAATTGTTGTTGACTACGACAAGAGTGAACTGCCAGTCAATGTTTTATTGGAAGCTCCAGTCGAAAAAGATGAGTGCATTCAGGCCCTTCGACATTGTACGCCCAGCTATTTCTATCAATATTATTTTTAAATAAATTATTAGCTTAATAACAATCATTGCTTATTTCAGCCCTGCAACATATGCTGAACAAGAAGAGGTATAGTGATAAATCCGAATTTGATAACTACATAAGGCGAGGTCAACTTTGGTAAAAGATTTTTTTTCAGTTTTAAACTATTTTCTTGGTCTTTCAAATGAATGAATTATTTGCAGGTTTAATTCCATGATGTTGGATTCAATAGTTTTGCTAAGAAACTTGGTCCCTTGGGATGAAGAACATGTCATCAAAACTGTGACGTGGTTGGCCAATAAACAGAATGAAGATGGATATTTTGAGGAAAATGTATATTATCTGGTACGTACATTTTATAAATGAATTTGGATGAGATTAAACAAATTAAAATTCTAAGATTCAATCATTGAAACAGAGAAGTTACGGAAATAACAATGTAGGGGTGACATCACAAGTGGTCGCCGCACTTCTCGAAGTTTCCAACGTTCTTCATGTATGTAGTTTAATTAATAATTAAATTCACATTGACTACAAATTATTTGCAGCATCGCCTTAGACTCTATGATTTTACATATTCAAACAGCTCCCTAAAAAAGAAACCGAACTAGTGGAAGCTGTCACAAGGAAAGCAATGAAATACTTTGAAAATCACCTCTCATGGGATATTCTCGGCGATCCCTACAACCTCAACCTTGTTGCTTACGCTCTCTCACTTGTTAAAAGTGACAAAATCTTTGAGGTTTTGAAAAGTAGAGATCAATTGGTGGTTCAAGAAGGTAAGATGAAATTGATGGCCTAATTTTACATTTTATTAAATACTTACTTTTCCATTTTAAGGTAAGGACGAAAAACACTGGAATGTTGAAGACGACGATGGGAATGAACCGTCATTGTCTGTCGAAGCAACATCCTACGCCATCCTGACATCCCTGGCAATGAACGATTTGGAGAGTGCAAGACCCTTTGTCAACTTTGTCTTGAGTGCTATGAGGCCCAATGGAGTGTTTGTCGCATTACCGGTGCAATTCTTATAAATTGCTGATCATAATTACTGAGACATTAAAATTGTTTCCGGATGATAAATTATCTTACTCGTTTCAGGATTCTCACGTCGCTTTGAAGGCCCTGTCGCAGTACTTCCGTCTATACAACAACTACCACGAACACGAACACATCAACGTCGATGTCAACGTCACTTTGT
This sequence comes from Hirudinaria manillensis, assembly GCA_034509925.1. Classification (NCBI taxonomy): domain Eukaryota; kingdom Metazoa; phylum Annelida; class Clitellata; order Hirudinida; family Hirudinidae; genus Hirudinaria; species Hirudinaria manillensis. The sequence continues at coordinate 5,250,818 of CM067533.1, forward strand.
CGAACAAGAAGCAAATCTTCCTGAAAGTTCTCAGTCCACTATTTGTTGGAAGCTTGTATTTTGATGTAGGACATTAAACTATTTAAATTTATTTTCAGATATTACAATAATTTTATTCTTAATTTTGCAAAGCACTCCAACCTCAGTCTCAGTTCGCCTCTGAAGTTGGAATCATCTGGGAAAGGTGTTCTTCTTGTGCAGGTTTATTTATCTGTTAATTGGGGCCATTTGTCAAATTTAATTTAAAATGAAATTGCTTTTTCCAGAAGGTCCTCGAGTTTAATGAAATCGTCCCATCCAGTAAATCAATTTTAGTAGATCTGGAAGTTAAAGTGAAACAAGAGGATCCTGAACATCTGACATTGACAGTCTGTGTAATGTATGTCAAAGTTGTCTCAACTTTTTGTTTATACTGCATCACATTATCCACCACATGTCATGTCAGTCAATTATTTTTTAACTATTTATTTTATTTTAATACTCAACAGGAACTTGATGGGCCTAATAATCCCTTTCGTAATTGGTGAAGTACCTCTGTTAAGTGGTTACGACCTCACTGTGGATTCTCAAATACGCCGTTCCTACCCACAAGTTCTCAAACAGGACGACGAAGTTTATCTGGTCTTCAATGGAGTATACCAAATTATGCTACTATCTAATTGTACTTAATATATATTTTAATATTTATTTCCATTTTCAGGTGTTTCCAAGTGAACCATCCTGCGTGGATCTGAATCTGATAAGGCTCTATCGCGTTGGAAAGCTTCAACCCAGATTCATCAAACTGTATTTGAGCAAAGTACCAGGTTTTGATAAACTTTTGAACTTAGTAACTTTGTTTAACAATTGAGGAACTATTCTATTTACCCTTATTTTTCATCTTGATTAGTGACATTGTGAATTTTATATTCCAGACCAAGCGGTGTACAAGCTTTATGGAGAAGACAAAGATGAATCAAGTTGAACAAACGAGTCGAATGAGATCCTTCCATGAATTTTGGCTTGAATCAATGACATGACATTGAGCTATATCTTCTGAATAAATTCATTTCAACTGCAACTTATTTACTTCGTATTTCACAAATTGTTTGCAGAGTTTGGGAGACTTTAAATTGATGGATTTGTCAAATGATAAAATTGCTATTTAAGGACTAGGGTGCGATTATATACTCAAATTTTCTGGTAAGATTTGGGTATCCACAACAATACTCCAAAAGGAAAATAAAGAAAATAATCGAACTATCTTACCACAGTCCTACCTCAACCCTCACACGAATGATGCAACTCGAAAAGGAACATGAGACGCTTTGGCAAAAGCAAGGCAGGTCACTAACCACGACGTCGCAGAGCAGCGTGCGCACCACAAAGCATAAAGGTGCCTCAATGTCATCAAACAGAGAAGATTGGAATAACATAATATTTCCTGATGAAAAAAAATTCAATCCAGACGGACCTGATGGTTATCAGTGTTATTGGCATGACTTGACAAAAGAGAAAGGGTCATTTTTTAGCGGGAATCGTGGAGCTGGAACAATCATGATTTGGGCAGGAATTTCCCGTGATGGAGTCAATGACTTGGCCTTTCTCCAAGGAAGACAAAACTCAACAGACTATATCCAAGTGTTGATTAATAATCTCTTGCCCTTTGCCAAGAGGAAATATGGACTGAATTTTGTATTCCAGCAAGACAATGCTCCTATCCACACCTTTAAAATGGACTTCTTCCAGGAGAAAAACAAAGTTTTGTATGGTCCGCGTCCTCCTCTGCTCCCGTCCCGCCGGTCACCCCTTCATCGGCGCCACTCTCCCAGTTCCAGAGGGCAGACACAGCTGAGACTGATTCGTATCCTCCCAAACAAGCGGTGCCTGCTCAATTCCATAACACCTGGCTCCTTAAGAAAATATCTATGTTCTTCACACATATCCTCATAACAGTCTTCAACAACTCCATGTCCGTCCTCAAATTCTCCAAACCATTCAAATCCTGTTACAGGATCAAATTACGTCCCCGACTGCCTCTGAAACCTGCAGCAACCCCCAAGACTCCGTCCTTCGCCAAATCCTTATCACGATGTATATAGCTGAACTCGAGAGCATCATCCGTTCTCACGAACTCCACTGTCACGTGTACGCCGACGACAAAGTCTACGGTTACTGCAAACGATTAATACGAGGCTCTATCCTCCAGAATCTCTCGTTGCATGAGAACCATTAGCTTTCCTAAATTTGAAGGCTTTTCTCTTCAGGGAAAGTCATCCCCAAACTGATCAGTGGTCTTGAAATCCACTTCAGACTTACGCTACTTTAAAAACACCGAATTATTATTATTAAATTGAACATTCATCTTTCTAATTTCTGGAGACCATTAGCGGATTGTTCTTGGCGCTTGTTTTAGAACGGAAAGATAATAACAATACAGAAAATGGAGAATCATAGAGCGTAATGAAATTTTAATTTGAAGTGTTAAGTGATCCAGTTATTAATGCTACTTTGTCCGTTGTTTAAATTTAATTTAATTAATCTTAGTGATATTGTAACTCATCATTTAGAAAAACTTCAAAACTCTGTAGCCTAATCGAATCTTTTATTCATTTAAAATAATTATTTTAGCATTTAGTTTGAAGCAATTTACAAAATTTTCTCAAAACTTCAACTCTGTCGTTCCTCTTTAGAAAATTGGGAAAGTTTGAAAAGCAGCAGTTTCGATGCCAATATCGTTGGTTCCCCTGAGGATTCTGACGTAACCCTTCTCACCCCACTTCTCACCCCAACTGTTCTTGGCGATCCAGTACTTGATGTTGGTGGTTTCTTCAATTCCATATCCAACGATCAACACTTCATGATTTCTATGTTGAAAGGGGTTGGGTTGAAATTCTGTAAAGATTGAGAATTGTAGGTCAAAGAGCTGTTCATTTGCTATGAGCCTTAAGGTATCATAATCATTTAAATGGATGATTTCTAAGGGTGGTGAACAAATAAAAATGAGTTGCAATTTAGTTAATTTTTGTAATGATTTTCACCATAATGGTCATTTAAGCGCAACATGCTTTAAGATTACTCAGAATAAAAGATTGATGAATGTTGATTGATAAGGTCACATATGAGTAATTCATTCAGTCGAAACAGGTAGACTAGCAACCAACTTGTCGCATGAAAGATTCCTCCGGCATAAAATAATAAATTTGAAGGGTTAATGGAGACGGCAATTGGTCCATGCATGAGAGCAACCTTCATGGCTTCTTCATTGCAGCTGTTCAGACAAAGCAGATCAATGTGAGATATATTTGGCTAAAGCTAACACATTTACCGTAGTAATCACTTGAAAGTTTTATACAATTATTATATATATAATCATGCTTCTTATTATATCATATATGTTACTATGTGTTATGCTATTGATACATTTACAAACCTAATTTATATATGTAAGTATATAAATATATAGTGATATGAGTATATATATATATATGTATATAAAAGCTAATGTTTTACTTTTACAAACTTTTCCGAACACTTACGTTCCGAAATACCCACCGACGTATTCGTAATCGGTAAAATAGTACTTCTTGCACTTGTTCCTTTTGTCAATATTGCAGCGACCACCCCGAGCCCTGTATGGGTTGCAACTCTCCTCGACCAGTCCATGCTCTTCAGCATATTTTCCAGCCACCAGGTAATCTAAACCTCCTTCGCAACCTGAAATTCGATAAGCACGATTATGCCGCAGATGAAATTTAAAATGTAAACTTTTACAGCTTTCCTTCAAAGGTAAAGTCATGTTGAAATTAATGAAGGTAGTGTTTTGAATTTTAAAATATTTAAATGTGAAATTATATTAAATTATTTTAGTAATTATACCTTGCTTTTTAATGATAATTTTTGTTGTTTCCGATATGAATCGCACATATTAAATCCATATAGATAATTGATATTAAAAATGGCTGTAAAAGATATTTGTTATGTTTTAAAAAACCCAAATATCGTCATAACAAGAATTGTATATGTTGCACTTGAAGCTTCATGTCGAATTAAGGAAAGAGGAAAATTAATGGCGAACAGAACTCTTTATTTCTACAAAAACACAAAAATAACTTTCGAAACGTTTTCAAAACAAGAGAAAGAAAAAGAAAATCCTGCTCGAAGTCTTCAGAAATAGCCGAAAACCAAAAACAAAACATATATGACAAATCGAAGACCGATGAAACTCAAATTTATTTCACTCAACAACATAACAGTATATAACCATTATTAATATATTTCTATACTGTTAAGTTACTATTTAAAAACTGTTTGAATCACTTACCGAAAGTATAGTTATTGCAGTCAATAACATCTTGGACTGAAAGGGTTACATTGATCATACCGCCACTGGCAATGTTCAGACGAGCCTCGCTCATAGCAATAGATGCCATGGCATAGCAGCTTCCACAAGTTTCTGTGATTAGAAAACATAAGATGTAACTTTGAGTATTTTTTCAAAACAAAGTACATGAATTATAAATACATATTATTAATAACTACTGTTATATGCGAGTTTGATATTTAGACGATATAAGTTGTACTTACTCTGGTGTCTGACCGGAGAAATGTAATTAACCCCATTGACGTTCCTCCAATCAAAATTTTCAGGGAGTTTGCTAGCCTCGCTTTTAAGCTTCTGATTGGCCACGGCTGGTTTGATTGACCTATTATGTTTCGGGGCCAATGTTACAGCCATTTTTTTTAGAAATTATGGTTTTACAATTGTCCAAAACTTAATTATTTTTATGTTTTAATTAAATGGTTTATAAACTTAAATTATTTTATGAAGTCTAACAATAGCGCTAATGATTATTACATTTATTTAACGTAATAATTTTACACCCACTTGATGCGTTTCTTTTGTCCCATGATTTTCTTCACCTGACCAACAGTCATCTTTTCAAATTCTTCGTACTTCTTGGCGTACCACAAGATGTTGTCATCTGAGTTGATCTTTTCGATGAGAGATTCGTCGACTTTGTACATCACTTGATCGTTTTCTTCATTTTCGGTCCTGAGTTGTAAAAAGGCATGAGTGAATGGCATGCTATCTAATCATCATGGGCGATTTAATTATATTATTAATTAATATTTATAAACTTTTTCTATACACGTAAAGTTAACCTCAACAGTTTCATAATAAAGTTACACTTATTGCACCAACCTACCTACTTTGTTAAGTACCTTTTATTGGGCTATCCCATAGATATACAATAAGTCTTTTTAGTTGGACTGGTTTTTAAATAAATTGAAGTGATTACGATTCCAATTTTTAAGATATTATTATAAGAAACTTTAAACTTAAAATCTACTAACCAAGGTTAAATAATAAATTTACCAGTCAATGGGGCTTATCTTTAGGGAATTTGTATTGGATTCAGATTTCAGTCCTTTATAGCAGAACCAGTCCTTATTCAGAACATCATGGCTGTAACCATAAGACGTTCTGTTGCAAAATAGGATAACGTCCTCTCTGTGCGAAGCTGCGTAGTACTTTCTGCCATGAATTGCAATCTCGAAACCCTAAACAATTGAAATAAAAGCGTGAGTTAATCAATAAAATGTACTTAAATGTTTATAATAACTAAAAGTAGTTGTAATAAAATCGCCCAATATCTAAAATCGACAATATATTTAGCAAATAGTATGGGCACACCTGTATCACCTGTACTTATTATTAAGTTATGCATGTGATTAAACTATATTAAACAACTCACGTGCTCATCGATCACGGACCACTTTCCCTCGTTTCCATACATGTCAACCACTTTGTTTGGATAAAGCAACTCCAGTTCGTAGGTTGTAGAAGGTGCCTCTGTTGGATAATAATTCATAGAATCAATTCAGTGAGCTTTGTTAAAGATTATTTTATTTAAAATGGCCTAAAACGCTCTGTAGTATTTGTTAGATATTCTTAAATATTTGCGAAGCAGTTCGCAGTAGACAGAATTTCCCCGGAAAGGAATTCGTGGAGAGATTGACATTGACTAAACAGGATAATTGTATATGTAATTCAATAAATTATTGCTAGCAATCACCGAATGAAATCATAATATAAAAAATCACTTCTAAACCAACTCATATCATGGCAATTGAAATGTTCATCGTGGCCTCCTTCGTCCATGTAAAAAGTCCACTTTCCGACCATATCTTCTATCATGCAAAAGAAGGGGTCGTTTGCCAGAGTGGCAGAGAGGAACATTCCCAAGAAAAGAGGCACCACCGCTTTTATCATAGCTAGCTGGCGAAACCGACTCTAGAAGCCTCTGCTTCTTTGGGCTTTTAAATCCTTTCTTCAGAGGACTGAGTTTTAACCATTAATAATTAGCCAGCAGCTGTCGCAAAGCCTCTCCATGAGACTTATCGGTTAATTAGCCGTTGCCAATTAGCCACTGATACTTTTTGCACGAAACTCTTACCGAGTTTACCAACAGCGATTCTCAGAAGTTATTCAACTTCAAACGTTTCGGCCCTTTGAAACCATTTGCGGTTTCAGGTGTCATCATCCGTTGATTATCCAGAAGCCCTGATGGTTTCTTCCCTCCTGGATTCACCCTTCGGCTCTGAGAGGTTATCGTTGGTCTCATGCCATCTGGAACGACTTTAGAAGCTCTCATTGGTTTCTCCGTATCAATTTAGATTGTAACGTTTAAGAATTTGAAGCTTTTTCACCTCGCCTTTGTGGTCATCATCTTCCCTACCGCCAAAGTTTATTATTACTGTCATCATATATTACATCAACATTGCACATTAATGTTGTTTTCATTGAAATAACTAATTTTTAATTTCCTCCATCAACATAGTCAACATCATTATGCATTTTGTTTGCATTTGTTTACATTGGCGGTAATGTCTTCTGACAACTCAAGGTCAAGCTATTCAAATTTGTGGTTTTAAATTATAATATTTTGCTGATATTACTGATCACCAATCTGGAATCTCGCACCACAAATATTTAATTGAAAAAATAGAAAAAGTAAAAATAAATAAATTTACCGAGTCTATACCATTCCTTATATCACATCCCTACATGGACAGACTAAAGCTTCTCCATCTCACAATCCTGGAGAAATGCCGCCTTCTAAACTGACCTTACGTTATGTTACAAAATACTAACCGCTTAGTTTGACCTCCCCTTGAAAAATCTCCTGAATCTCCTGAATGTTCGTCATAATTCAAGTACAAGAGGTCACAATTTGAAACGCGGATATAGCAACAAGTTTTTATCGGACATCGTAAAATACTCATTTTTCAGCAGAAACCATTGGATTTCCTTCATTTTTAAATAATAAACTCCGGTACTCTCTCTCTCTCTATCTCTCATTTTACAGCACTGTGGGCCGAACTCGATTTAGACAATTACCAAACATTTATTTGATGCTATTTTATTTTTAAGCACTTTATACAAACTCGTGTTAGCGGCCCTTGTTGGCCCTTCGGTTTGGAAAATAAAGAAATAAATACAAAATAAATAGTTTTTGATGATGAAAATAGAATTTAACATTCAAACGTCCAATTTCAGTTCAAACCAATTGACGTTGCATGTAAGAGTTTTGATCACAAGATGCATATGTAGAGTAGGTGATACATCTATTAAGATAATAAATGCAAATGAATTTTAATTATTCAGAAATTTTTGTCCACAACATCCGTTTATCTGCTTTATTAGTTGTACAATATAAGAAATCATCAGTTTTGAATTATTGACTTTAATAGTCAAACTGTAATCGGTGATCCGGAAGAAGAAACCATGTTAAATATTCAGCTCCTCACGTCAAGATTATGGATTGAATTATAATTTCTATCAGATGACAAGAAGGAGCCATTCCATTGAAAATATTTTGTATTCCATAGGAAGCACAAAGTCTTATTCTCAGTGATGGACTCGTCTTTACCCCAGTAAATTGAATTCATTTTTGCTTCCTATACCAAGATTTATTATGTAAGATAAAACTAAAATAATTGTATTAATGTATGCTTAGTTTTAGTGCTACTTGAATCCAACACTAACGTCAAATATTTATATTAGGCAGATAAAATGGCCACAGCCTTGCAAGCGGGACTCTGGACACGCTCTTATCATCGAATTTATACACGGATGAGGAACATGTCATTCAATTATTTATCAATAATTTTTTTTTATTTTCAACATGAAACTTGTATTTTACTTAACAGGAATTTGATGAAGACAGATCCCTTTCGTCATTGGTGAAGTATCTCTCTTGAGTGTCTACAACCTCACTGTGGATTCTCAAAAAAGCAGGTTCAGCCACCAAATTCTCAAACAGGACGATGAAGTGAATGGAGATTTTTTTTATCAAAATATACAAATATCTAATTGAACATGAAATAAATTTTAATATTTATTTCCATTTTCAGGTGCAACCATATGAACCATCCTGCCTGAATCTGAATCTGATCATGCTCTACCGCTTTGGAAAGCTCCAACCCAGATCCCACAAACATTGGATCTGTATTTGAGTAAAGTACCAGGTTTTGATAAACGTTTGAACTTAGGAACTTTGTTTAACAACTGAGGAACTATTCTATTTACCATTATTTTTCATCTTGATTAGTGACATTGTGAATTTGATATTCCAGACCAAGCGGTATACAAGCTTTATGGAGAAGACAAAGATGAATCAAATTGAACAAACGAACCGAATGACATCCTTCCATGAATTTTGGCTTGAATCATTGACATGACATTGAGCTATATCTATAATTGGAGCGACAATAATTCCTAATAATCAACGTTATAACAAACGCCATAATTTAAAAATTAATGAACTACCTGTAAGTTTGTTTATCACATAAAGTTGTCTTGAAGATCTGCTTCAATCTGTGATGCTATAATCAACTCGTAATCTTTATTATATCGAGTATCATTATCCCTATACACCATTGTCTAATATATTTGTGTTTGGTTCTTTCTAAACTCTTTCGACCTTCCAAATTCAGATGAATTTCAAAAAAGATAATTAAATTAAGGTAAAAGCAATAAAATTCTCGAATTAATCTGAATTTAATCTAATTATTTGAATTATTTAAATAATCAGAGTTGATAGAGTTAATCAAGGAAATGCTTTCAGGACAATTAATTATGGGAGCAGGCATTAACAGTGAAAGTTTTGCAACATGATCTCAAACTATTCATCAGGATTAAGTTTCGCATCTTGAGAGAAAAATCCTGCGAAATTCGATGCTAAGAAATTTAATTCTTTTTAAACTCGAATTCACTTTTAGTGCCTGGATAAATTGAATCCAACTCAATTTTCAAAGCACGATACATTTTGACACATCGAGGAATCGTGAAGCCTCTATAATGACGCAACAACTCATAAACAAATTTTATGGTTTTGACTTGGAATCTGCAAAAAATTCACATAAACATATTTTGTAAGCTGAAGATTTCCTTCAATGCCTGCCTTGCAGCTCGCTGCTTTGCCGATTTCTGACTGCGACCGACGCCTACAAATTTTTGTCCGTCTATTGTCACGGTCATAGCTACCAAGGTTCTCTTTGGGAATGTGCTTTGAAGCGTTTGGTTATTGGAGTTATCTGAAGACTGCAAATGTTGGCAGCACAAAGACCGGTCGAATTCAATGGACCCATTACCAGCCATAGGATAAGAATCCTTGCAATCAACCGTGGATTTAACAAATTTTATGTGAGGTCTCATGTCGTTCAGAATGGAGACCGCATTCCAAAGTGTTGGACGTATTCTGTTCACTTTTCGACTGCCTGTGCCTCTTATTTCTTCTTTCGAAGAGCCACTGCTCTTCTTCAGTTGGAACCTCGATAAAGCTGCTACAACTTTGCTGGCAACTGTTGTTTTGGCCTTTTTCTTCGTTGAAGCCGAAGCCCTAAATACCTGCTCGTTAAACAGAACGGCATTCACGTAAAACAGTTTCTAATAATCTCTAATTTACGTGAGAAAAGCTTAAATTTTATAATGTATCGATCAGATTTTATTTTATACCTGTCCTCTCAAAGTCATTTCGGCCGTGAAAGTTGGAGTGTGAGGAGGACCGTGGATACTGATGTTAGTGCAGAGCCATGGAACGTGTTGATGAATCCACTGCAGGCTGTTCCTTTCCGACATGTGTGACGCCTTGTTTCGATGTCCTCTTTGATCAATGCGGAGAAATAAGAAATTCGAAAACGTAAGACGCGTTCAAAAGCAACAGTCCGCCATGAACTTTGAAATCAGATACTGAACACTTCTTCAATGAAATCGAACGCCCACAAAATAATTTCTATGAACCTCCGAGGTGTTCATAAAGCAAAAAAAATGCTCGGATGGAGCGATAAATAATAAAAAGAAAAGTTCTTACGAACAAGTTCCTACAACTATTATCTACACGGCCATTTCCTGGTACTCGTGGGAATCATATTTTCGAGATTTCCGAGGCTCCGCTTTTACCGGAGAAGTTAGAGCAGTCTTCGGTTGGTTGGAAAAAATAATTCAAAATTCGGCTTTTCCGATATTTCGAAACATTTCAAGGGAGATAATTAGTTTTATGAAGAGGAAAAGTTGCTCAGGTTTGGCGCTTGATGGATCGATGGAATTCAATCCATCATTTTCTTTTTCTAGGCAATATTATTGGCCGCCAAATCACTGAGGAAACCCTCGGAACTTCCAATCTCTCGCATGAAGACATTAAGCCGCATTTGTCGGTTGGAACTGCCGCTTAGAACTTTTATGCTCTCGCATTGACTTTTTGACGAACATTTCGACCGCCATAATCACTGTCGCTATCTCTTCGAATCCGAAAGGAAACCGTACGTCGAGTCTCGAACACTGTTTCCGGGTTTTAATCATTTTCTTTTGGCGAGCATCCAGTTTTTTTTTTATCAACCCACCCATCTTGTTGCTCCCTTGAATTCAAATGAGAGAAGACTCGATGGCGGAAGGAAATGAAAACATCCCAAGATGGAGCGCCTCGCTTCTTGCTTTCCTATCCGCTCATCTCTGCCGCTCAACAGGACCAAATGAATGATGTCCCTTCCAATGGCTTCTATGGACGTGATGGCATTATTGAAGTCTTTCCTTGCTCGGTCACAAATAATACGCTAGCGTGTTACATGCGAGGTAATATTTACTTATTTAATCAATTTAACGAGTTTAATGGTAACTTTAAATTGTATTCTTTTAATCATTCGTTGAGAGAAATTGTGAATACCAAGACGCAGACGCTTTCCAGTTATTAATTTATTTTTTTTTTTTAAAGACTCGTTAGAAAATGTTGAGACATCGTACTTGATTCTTATGGTCATCAACTTCTATTGTCTCAACGCTTCTATGCAGCATCGTATGCATTTATCAGTTCAACAGCGAGCAACTCGGAAAAGGAAGTCTATCGAGGAACGGACAAAAAAAAAATGCTCAATCAATGCAATGACGATGCAGATGTTCTTGCATGACTTTTGCGAATGAAGGATTTGAAGAGGTGGTCTCAGATGGGAGTCAATTAGCAGGTGGATCACGTGATGAAGGACCAGTCCCTTATTGGCTCCCGAGCTATCACATGCGAGCTTCAATTTACAGTCGGAATCGTTGTGTCGAGTCAAAAATTGAACAAAAAAGAACTCAAGCAGAGAACGGGGCTTAGGACGGGAATTGAAAAGAGTTGCAGAGTGACAGGCAACTTAAAGTCCGAGTGAAATACGAGCTTTTAGTACTGAGGCTGATGAAAATGCGATGATCTGCTCAAAACCTACGAAGGGTGAATTTTAATTTCCCTTCTCAACAAGCGAGGGGCTGCCAAGTTCCCCTGAGGTCTGAACATGGCACCGTTTTGTCAGAATTTCAATTTCCACACAAACTTTTTTGAAAATCCTGTAGAAATGATTCTAAGGTAACATGACGACGGACACTTCTGATTGTTAATTTGGAGGAATAAATTGCTTTCTGTCTCACCAATTGATTTCCTTTTAAGCGATATAAAAATTTCTATTTAAAAGGATTTAAAATTATATTTAAAAAAAGAATTTAAATGAAACATAAAAACGTGAGAGTCTCCTTCATTTCTGACAACGCGCGATTTTTTCTGATCGATGTCGATCGAGTTTAACGACTCGCTTCAGATCCTTGGACGAAAATATCAGAAGATTGGAAATAATTTTTCACATTTTTAATTCTTATTTCATAAAATTTAGATTTTTAATCCGAGAAAAAGCACTCGGGACTCCAAATTATGAAATCAAAAATAATTGCGATTTGTTTACGTCTTTACCGTCCGCGTGCTCTGATAGGCCAAGTCGATCTATTTAAAAATGCACTCAGATAATAAAAATTATTGATCGGATTGTAAAGAAAAGGAACATTTTCTTGTAAACGCTGCAAACAACTTCTCGTTATAAACGTTTTTTAATGTCAAATCACACTGAAGGCCTTGTAAAACATTTGCATTAATGAGTCATTCAGAAATATTGAGCCATTTTCCCAAAGATATATAACCAACAATAACTTATAATAACTATAATAATAATAATATTAATAATAATAATAATAATTTTAATAATAATTGGATGACTAATTTTAAAATTATTTTAGTTCCAATGCGAAGGAATTAATTGAGTCTCTGCCGATGACTGACGGCTGGAAATGCCGAATTAAAGAATCGAAAGTGAAACCCACCTGTCCATCCAAACAAAGGAGGAGAGAAGGATATCGGAGCGAATAAATACTGGAGACTCCACGCTGTACAGTCCCCAGTTATGATGACGATGACGACGACGACGACGATAGTGATTATGATGATGATGACGATATAGACGGTAATTGCACGATGATAACAATGAAGATGATGATGATGATTGTGCTGGTGATGATGATGATATCGGAAGTAGCGATGATGATAATGATGATGGTCAAAAGTATTTCATGAAAATGATATGTTCCAGACTGAATATCATCAGACGTTATCGTCATGGCCTCTGGAATGCTTGCCATGGATTTGCTGTAATTCAACATTAATTATGATGTTACAAATTAATAAATTTACTAAATTTCAATGGCGCACATTTTAATGAGAATGAATGCGATTTAAAAAAATAAATGAATATATATATATATATATAACGTTTTAATTAATCATTTTAGAATTAAAAGCGTGAAAATAAATTTTTAAATAAAGTGTCTTTTGAGTTCCACTTAGGCAGCAAAGGCGATTAAGTGATGATTAATATTCTAAGAAATCTATGACGTCGATGATGATGATGATGATGACGGAGGTGGTGGTGCTGATGACGACGATGATGATGAAGAGAAGGAGGATGACGACTATGATGATGATGATGATGATGATGACGTGAATGGACTCGGTCCTTCCTTTGAATCTTGTCTGAGACGCACGCCACTTGTGGATGTCCGCTGAAGTGTTGAATTGAAATGAAAACATGGAAGTTTCATTTCAACACAGGAAATGAAAATCCATTCTTGAAATTAAAATAATTACTTAACTTATAATTACTCATCTTAATGACGTCCTAATGTAATTATAAATGCAGCTATGGTAATTACATAGGCAGCTGTGCTGGTGGTGATGATGGTGATGACCGCCAGAGAGCATGATAATATCTTGTGATTTATATTATCTATTATAATATATATTAATTGTTTTCATATTTTGGTAATATAAGCTCCTCAATTTGATATATGTATCAACCAATAGCTTGAGGCTACAAATTATAGCCACATATAAACTGAAATTTATATTTTATATTTTATATAATTCGTGTTAAAAATAAATAAAATATTAATTAAGTTTATTAATAAATATTACGTAGAGGTGATCTCGAAACAAGAGATCGGTTATAATTAACTGGACAATTGTAAATATATTCACCGTTATAAAATCATATTAATATTATAAAATATAAACATTGTACTGTATATTATGACTTGATAATAAACATATTGTTGCTGTTATTATTGTTATTATTATCATCATTATTATTAATATTAACAATTATTTTATTTAATTATATTATTAAATAATCACAATAATAATAATAACAATAATAATAGTAATAAATATAAGTATTGTGTAATATTAGTGCAAACCATAATTAAATAATGGCAATTGCTATTAAGATAATTAAAGTTGTATTTATTATTATTATTATTATTATTATTATTATTATTATTATTATTATTATTATTATTATTATTATTATTATTATTATGTTTTAATACACACAGAATTTCTTACGACTAACCGAGCTTTAGAAATATGATTAATTATGACGTGCCAGATAGATATTGATATTGTTGACTAGAAACTTGACAATACAAATACAAAATAAAACATAATCATCACCACCACCATCATTGCCATCGTCATTATCATCATCATCACCATCATCATCGTCGTCGTCATCGTTGGCATCTTCAATGAAATTTAATAACTGCGATGACGCCCTAGTTTTCTCATCTAACGATTGCAGTTATCATTTCGTATTTATTCTTTGTTTACTACCGTGATTCTGCAGTGGCCTTGTTGATGATGATGATGATGATGATGTGGGTGATGGTGATGATCGCCAGAGGTCATTATCGATAAAATCGTCTTCGAGATCGTTATCATCACCGCTTCAATCTTATCGTACATCGAACATCAGTCCACCGCTTATCACCGCTTATCATCGTTCATCATGCAGACATCAATGCTTAGCATTCGTTCTGACCATAACCACCGCCATCAATATCATAATCATCATCGCCATCATCATCACCATCATCATAATCATCATCAACAACGTCGTCGTCATCGTCATCATTATCACCTCCACTATCATCATCATCATCATCATCTCCATCATCACCATCATCGACACGGAAGAGAGCTATTTGCACCTTCAGGAATATTCAGCAGTAAATCGTGAAATATTTGCCGAGCAATGGCTTATCTGACAGCGCATCTGAATTAATTGATCACAACGATGACGTCACTGGCGGAAATGGATCTGTCCGAGCCGGAGAAAATGATGAGTTAAAGATCAGGGGGAAGAGAAAGTGAGATGGTGAAGCTCAGGAAAGAAAGGGTCGGTGGTGCTGGTGATGGTGCTGGTGGTGATGATGATGATGATGATGACGATGACGATGACGATGACGATGATGATGATGATGATGATGATGACGACGACGACGACGACGATGATGATGGCAGTGGCGTCAGAGGATTCATCCGCGCTCACAACTCCCCACGTGCGACATGAACTGGGATTTAACAGCGGCGCTGCCAAGGCAATCAATTTATGAACACTAATAACGAACAAACAGAGACATAGAGATAGAGGTAGAGAGACAGAGACTGACAGTCAGACGAGTCTTGGAAGACGGCGCTCAGGCAACAACAATATATGCAGAGGGCAAAGGTCACCCCTTACTCCACCTCTAGATGGGGGAGGAGGTTCAGGTTGATAAAGAAAGATTTCATGACGGTGGAATTGAGTGTGGAGGTAATTAATTGCCTGGAAATAAAAACCGCGTGGCACCGATGAATCATTGTAGACATTTATTCCTTACACGGCGCCTGGATTTCTCTTAATTAAGTGCAAAAGATCGTAAATAAGCGATCAAATCTTCTCTCACCACATGCTTCTTTCCCTCAAATAAATGATCTCCAGCTCCCTTTTTAAGCGTGTCAGTGGCGAGTGGGTGTTCAAGTGGCTAATATTTATTGCCATCCTTTCGTGGACTTGATTTTAAATCCCGTTCGAGATAATTTTTTCTTCAAATCTAGTAAATCCTTTGGGCTCTGAAGTCTCATTTCTGAGGACAGAATGGTACGACCGACCGAAACGTCGCTCGAAAGACACGAGAAGAATCTTCTTTTCTTCGAATGGTCACTTGTGAGTGGAGATTAACTTCGTGTAAAAGGCTGAGGATTATCCAGCCCAAAATGGCGATGAAAGTGCCAGGTCAGGTTTGTTTTCATTGAGATTTATGAAGGCTCAGTTGTTCTGGCATAGCTGCAGAAAAGAAGTCATACTTGGTCGTTTGAACATAAAAACTCTTAAGTACTTCGATTGGTTTAAAAGGAGTTTTAATCAACTGGCGATGAAATTCAACATAGTTTTCTTATCGACAAACGTGGAGTTACCATGACTTAATGAATTCATTGTTTTTATCCAGGTTTAAGTTGTAAAATAATTTATTCAATATCTACTTAATTATTTATTTATTTATAAACTAATTGTTATCAAGATGATGATGAAGAAGATGATGATGGTGATGATGATGATGAATCACTCTACTTTTAACCAACCTTTAACTACATCCATAAACAAATGAAAGGAAAAAAAGCGAAAAGAACATTCAAAGGGTTTGTATTTATTTGCGGTCACAACACACGTCGACCCAGTCATGCGTACGGAAAGGGACAATGGTTGACCGAGCTATCTGATTAGGATATCGTCGGCAGTGTATTTATGAGATGGCCGAAACAGATACCAGCACGCACAGCATTTAACAGGGTCAATCCTCTTCTATCAAAGCAACTCGACCGTGCAAGATATATCGCCCTCTGTGACTATAAAAATTTCTCACTTCCTATCCAGGGCTCAAAACGGGAAAATTGAATCAGCACTGAATTAATAAATTCATGAATAAGGCATCTCGAAGACCACAGCGCCAACCAAAGTAATAACGTGCCGGCAAGGAATGATTAATAGTGCTATTGTTTAATACAGTCCTAATATATTTCACTTTTCATTTATTACCCAAAATGAATTCACCTTTAGCTAGACTGGTTTTTAAGAAAGATGTCATTATTGTCATGATCATCGTTACAGACAGCGTAGCTAGCGATAATCCTTTTGAAAAAACAGCCAAAGTTTATCATAGATCGAGAAGTAACGATTTGACTTTGAAATTGAAATTGATTCCCTCTGACGGAAAGAAATCTTTTGGCACCAGCTGCCATAAAACGTTGTTCTTGCATTCGCCTGTAGATTCATACCACAGATAGTTGGAATAATTGAAGAGACACATTTGCATAATAACGAATGTTTTGGAGATGGAAGCATGCGCACATGCAGTCCGAAAGTCGCATCGCATTTCAGACTAAAAAACAAATTCAAACTTCAAACCTAGCATTCCAAATTATCTTCATCCGGTTTATGCCGACTAGAGAAAAGAGTTTGAGACTGTGATATCATAACTTTCAAAGTTTTGAGTGATTATTGGAGGTAGATGAAACTTGAATAACCGATAAATTAAAACTATTAAAATATAAATGCATATCTACTGACAATCTAATGAATTCAGCGATTAGCATTAAGGGAATTCCTTCCGAATAAATAAATAATTGGCTAATATTATTTAGTGTCGGCTTAATGGTAACGATAAAGCTTTGATTTTAATATTTTGAAAGCATTTCACTATTTGCGGGAAGCAAGAAATCAGTCCGATTTGGATATTTGTGAGAACGGGCAGATCTCAAGCTGTTAGTGATTGTCTGACCACTAAAAGATGATGATGATGATGATGATGATACTCGTGAATAATTCTTGAGCCTGTTGGTTGCAATTTGTACCTGTTGCACAGCTAGCATCCATCAAGCTGTACCAGAAGCAGCTCCTAGGAACCGCAGGAAAGTTTTGCTCCGTTTAACGTTTATGCATCCAAAGATAGCAACATCTCCGCCTAACATTTTTCGGTGCTTTTTTGTAATCTATTTTGTAATCTCCGTGCTAAAAGTTGATTAACATATTGCTAATAGAGGTTTGTTTTATTTTAACTAAGTTATCGTTCCATTTTGACAGGATTCCATCAAACGCTCCCAACCATGAATAGCAACGCGATGAAAAATGATATCGACAAAGAAATCATGAACATCTTCGAAGAACAGGAAGACAAATTCTCTTTTCCGATAACCAGTCAAAAGGAAGCGAGAGATTTCGTGAAGCTTCTCAACAATCACGGATGTTCGTATGAAATCATCAGCAAGGAGGTGGACGAAGACATGGAACGTTTCAGGGACTGGAGACTTGGAGGAGGATCGCTGGAAATTGGCAAACACGTCATCGATAGGATCAACAGACCTTTTCGGACAATGTTTTCGGAGTCTGAAAATGACGACAAAGATCGGCGTAGTTCGTTGAATGACTTTTATCAGTTTTCGTTCGATGACGAAGAAGTGTTCGCCGCTTCAAGTTCTAAAGCTCCTAAAATCGAAATATCTACTCCAACAAAATCTCCAACCAAAGCAGCCCATTCGCCGAATCTCCCAATTGACAAATCGAAAACCAATCTTTCCCCGAATCACTCTTCACAGGCGAATATTTCATCGCCCCTGAAAGAAATTGTAACATCCCAACATCAATCTTCTACCTCCCTGACAACGACAAAAGTGGAAGCCTCAAAATGTCCCGTGGTTACGCCGCCAGACAATACTGCTCCTAAAGTGATTCAAGAAATTAAGGAGCGCGCTGAATCGCCGTCACTTTCGGAAAAACACAAAACATCATCTCCAATTGTTGCCAGTCAAGACAAGCAGCCTATTCAGATCTTCAAACAGAACCAACCAAACAAAAATCTGTCAGACACCAAAGATATTCATGCGAAATCTTCAACTTTGATAACATCTCAAAACGAAATCAAATGTCCTTCTTCCAATCAATCCACACCTCCTTCACTGACAACTTCCCAACCTTCCAAAGCCTGCCAAAAACAGTCCCCTACTCCTTCACAAAGTCCTCAAATTTTGTCATCTTCACAATCTACAGCTCCTCAGTCACAGTCGGCAATTCCATCATCTAAATCACCAACATCACAAACCATAAACACCAAAAAAGAAGCACCCGAATCCACAGAAGAGGAGAGACCACCAAGTCCAGTAACTACTTCTCCTCATTACCAGCCTTATGCAGCGAGTTTCACAGTCGATGACATTGAACCCATGTTAAATTACAACAGCGATGGCCAGAACGAAAAAGAAACTGATGTTGAGGGATTCATCTACGTGTTCTCAGACATTCCCAGCCCTACCATGAAGATGAGCAAATACACTAAATTCAGAGTCAAAGTTGGAACATCAAAAGATCCTCTGAAAAGACTTCAGCAGGCTCTGCACTTCAATCCTGACGTGAGGATGCTGGCCTCGATCCCAATTCAATCGAGAAACGCATGCAAGTCGATGCTGAAAGAAAGTTTGAAGCCCATGCTCATGAAAAACAGAGTAGATTGGTATTGGGCCACCTTGAATTCAATATTTGCAGCCATAGACGAGGTCTTGAAGAAATGTCCAAGTGATTAAAACTTGATTTGAAACATTCGTTCACTCCACGTTTTAAAGTCTAATGCTTTTTACTCCAAAACCTCCATACGTACATGTATTTGGTGCCAGTGGCATTGTTGATATTTATGTCATTCTTGATCACGGCATCACCGACAGAATGTTGTAACTGTTTAGCCATTTTTGTTTTATTTTTATTTAATGATTACATTTTTGCAAATAAAAAACGAATTCAAAAGTTAAATAAGACGTCTCAAGTGCTTAATTGGAGGGGGCATAAAGACTTGTTACTCATTCAACCTGCAAACCAAAGAAGCTTCAAAATCGTAAGTGAGCAAGTACAGGGTGGGTAAATGAATGGATTTAAGGATGGATCTACGGATGGGCATCGTGATGACTGGACGACTGGGTTCCAGAATGTTTGCTGAAAACATTTACTAATGAATGCATTGACTTAATTAATTTAAAAAAATTCTTTTATTACTTTCGCATGTTCGTAAAAACCGAAATTTTGATTCTTGCATGGGCCTCATAGCTTATGCTAGCTGTTTTCTCGCTATTTTCTCCTGGATGAATCGAAGATCTTTATCTTCAAAAGATCAGGATATTTTAAAAGTTGTTTGTTTACTTTCATTAGACACTCGAACACAAATAGCTCCATCACAAATAACCAACCGCTAAAATGGAAAAATCAAATAGTAAAAGCAGAGTCCTCATCATAACCCTTAACTTGGAAAGACTTGCAATTGCTCTTGCTTTAACACTCCACTTCAATACACTTTGATTTTCCGGAAAATTCCATCTTAGACCAGACTCGAGAACGTACAACTCCAAACTTAGATGTATTATATTTTTTTTTTGGGCAGACGACATCAGAGTTTGCAGCATAGATGTCAAAACAGGGAGCGCATTGCCAAGTGAGATTGCAAAATCTAAATTATTTATTGCTCAAATGCTTTGGTACGAGACTTCGACCTTTAAGGACCTGTTAATAAAAGTTATTTGATACTCAATCGGCTGTGTCATTCGGGGCAGTTTATGATTTACTGGCAATTTATACGATCCTATATTATCGGGCCCCCTAATTTAAATCGGAATAAATTAATCAACTTATAAATAGCAAATTGTAATTAATTGCATGAACTAATTAATTTCTGTCTTCACGAGAAAATCTCGTATATCAGAACCTTTTAGAATTTCAAGATAATTTATTAACAGAATCATTTCGTGTCTTATTGAAGAAATTTTATTAGTTATTTTCTAATTAACTATAAAATTATTGACGAAAGCATTTAAATCATTTTCGGTTTCTTACGATCTTCCTCCTTGTCATAAATGTGGAAATCATCTAAAATCGAAGCCGTTTGACGGTAGTTATGGATTACACGAAGGACAAATGTCCCTTTCTCGTAAGGTACTTCTTGTGTGTCTCCCGAATTCGTGACAGGCTTGTTTTTGTTGTTTTCCAGTCTGATGTGACACAACTGACTGTTAGGAACGTCTTTAACGTAGATCCACTTAACAGAAAATTGTCCTTTCCATTTGTTTTGTGCCCACACTTCTGACGAAGAATTGTAATCCACTGCAGATGTCATGACAGCCACGCCTACAAAATGGCAACTTTTGTCGACGCTGAAAAAAAGGAATATTTGTCCTTTTCCCTCTCTTTCCTTGTAAGCCGCGTCGAGTTTCCTGTTCCCAAATTCAGAGCTGCACCACATCGAGTACTTTATAGACTTGTGGATATCGTCTTCAGAAGGTCTTCTTATGACAAAGAATCGAGCCCCTGGTGGTTTCAAGGGGAAGTCTTTGGGGTTATAAATATTTTTATCGAGAATCGAACTTATTTGACCGGCGGCCGAATCGGCAGTCGCGACCTCTAGCGAAGACATTTGAAGAGCTTAAATGATCGCACAATTCGTGAATCAAAGTTTGTTGTCCTACGTTTTTTTTAAAGCTCTTGTTTGATAAAAGATTATGCATATTATAATATTATATATTATATTATAATTATTTTTACTTGTTAATTTGATCAGTTGATATCAATCTAAAGCATAAATTTTAACAAGAATTTTTTATACGTTTTGCTTTTATTGAGGTAAATATTATTTTTAAAATAATGAATTGCAAATTAATTTTTGATTTTAACACCATCGGATTTCGTTTTGATTAAATTCTGGGTTTCAGTTTTCAGTTTTATAACTTGAGCTGGTGCCCGGATAACACATTTGTCTATGACGCCGGTGGCATCATAAAATAAACAAAATTTTTTAAATTGTGTCAAACTTGGTGGACTCAGTTTTTGAATTTACTTAGACTTTGTTTGCAGCACCTATCATCAATACTGTTGGAAACTCACCAGTCTAAAGAACCAAAATTTATTCAACAACGTAAAACCGAAACAAGCGAATAAAGAACAAAACCACAGATAAAGTATAATAACAAGAATTTACAGCTCTAACAAATACGAAGACTAACCAGTAGCGATTTCTAAAACATCTGAAGACACAATATGGAAATTTGGAAACCGATGGAGATCTAAATCTGAATGTTCAAAGACTGCCATCATCGCTGAAGGTGTTTCATATTTTTTTATGTACAACAGAAAAAACAGTAAGACTTCAAATTGGAGCATCCGAGAATAGGCTAAAACCTATTCTTAGGGAAGTTTTTTACTAGGAACCGATTTGACTTTACTTCCAGCATAGACATCAAAGGGATTACCTCTCCATAGGGGTAATCTCCATTACCTCTCCATTTTGTGTAAAGTTTAGCTGTCCCTATAGGCAGGTTTTACTGAATTTGAATGACTCGCCGTACTTCCCATCAACCTTGATACCGTAATTTTCAACAAACTTAGAGTTTCTTTTTGCTCATTGATCTTTATCTTGTTTTGATCCAAAAATGTAAAATAATTTGTTAAGCCGACCATTACAATAGAGTACACAAGTACACACTTTTGGAAACACCGGCCTAATGCAGAAAATCTGAGAAACTGACATAAAAATATAAATGTACTTTAATTTCTGAAATTTCAAAAAAATATTACATTTAATTGACCCTAATTTTTAAAAATATCTTTAAAGTAATAAAAAGTAATATAAATAACAAAACCAAAGATATTTCTTTTGTTTTTAAATCGCTTGAGGGCGATAACGTGGGTTGACGCTGGTTATTGATGTTATTTATCGAAAATGCCAGACAAAAAAGGAACCAGAAGTGAGTCAAGTTCGATTGAGAGGGATTACCCGGTAAGATCGAAAGTTTCAAAAATTCAGAAGGACAAGGAAAATATTTCAAGTGACAGGAGTCGAAGTAGAAGTGTTGATAGACGCCACAGAAAAAGGAATGACGACTCCAGAGACAGGAAATATGAAAGGGAAAATAAATTGAGGAGAAGATCCCTAAGTAGGGAGAGATATCGTGAAGATAGAAAAAGAGGTTATGACCGCAGAGATAATAATGATAGGTCTGATGGTCGTCACAAAAAACGGAGGTTGAGTGATGAAATCGATCAGAAAAAAACAGAAGATCATCGAGCAGATGAAGGAAATGCAGAAGAAATTGATAAGTATTGGGCCTCAAAAAAGTCCAAAACAAGCGTTAAAAACGTTTTGGATGATGAGTTGAAAACTGGTGGAGCATACATTCCACCAGCTCGCCTGAGAATGATGCAGTCCAAAATAACAGATAAAAATACTTTGGAGTATCAGAAAAAAGCTTGGCAGGCCTTGAAGAAAAGCATACATGGCTTAATAAATAAGGTTACAGCATCGAACGTTATCGAAATATGTAAAGAACTTTTTCAGGAGAACATTGTTAGGGGCCGGTGAGTCATTTTATGTCATTCATTTTAGAGTAATTAAAATTATTTTAAATGTAAAACATTTTAAAGTAAATAATGAAATCAGAATATATTTACTGTTTATTTCATTGCAGTGGTCTGCTAGTGAGATCCATTATGAAGGCACAATCTATGTCCCTGACGTTTAGCCATGTTTTTGCTGCTTTGGTGGCAGTTGTAAACTCAAAAGTAAGCATTATCAATTGGAACAATCTTATTGATAAGTCTTGTTTTGTTCTTACATGTGTACCTTGATGCATGAAAATATGATGATATACACTCACTGTGCACAAACTTAAATTTGTACTTTGTTTTCAGTTTCCACAAGTGGGCATGCTGCTATTGAACAGATTGGTTTTACACTTCAAGAGAGGATTTAAGAGAAATATAAAAGCTTATTGTTTGTCATCAACCAGATTTATTGCACATTTGTACAACCAGAAAGTGGTGAGTAAAATTATAATTATAAATTATGGGATTCTTACATTATTTTTCGTTATAAATTCACTTAATCCATGATAAGTTATAATAAAAAATTGTCACGTTACAGGTTGATGAAATAATTCCATTTGAGATTTTGATCTTGCTTCTTGAAAAGCCAACAAATGATTCTGTCGAAGTAGCCATTGGATTCTTGAAGGAATGTGGAAGAAAATTAACAGACGACTCTAGCACTGCAACTATGAGTGAGATTAACCTTCAATGATGAAACCTTTGGTTTTTAAATTAAATTCACTGATTATCCACAACAGGTATATTTGATAGTCTGAAGAATATCCTGAACGAAGCAACGATCGACAAGAGAGTGACGTACATGATAGAGGTGATGTTTGCCATCAGGAAGGATGGCTACAAAGATTATCCGTCGGTGTTGCCGGAGTTGGAGCTGGTGGAAGATGAGGATCAATTTATGCACAGAGTGACACTCGAAGATGAGATAAGCAACGAAGAACGCCTTAGTGAGTCCCGATGCTCAATGACGTTGCCTCTGATAATTAGCCTAATTGTGTTTTTTTGCTTCCAGATATTCTTGAATTTGATCCAGAATATGAAGAAAATGAAAACAAATACAAGGCCATCAGGGATGGTATGTGATACATTGTTGTATATGATACATTGTTGTATATGATGCATTGTTGTATGTGATGCAATGTTGTGTGTAATGCATTGTTGTATGTGATACATTGTTGTGTGTAATGCATTGATGTATGTCAGTATCTTCTTTGCAGCTTAACTCAAACATTATTATTTTTTTCAGAGCTCTTTGGAGAAGGTGAAGATGATGAAAATGATGAGGACGATTCTAGCGAGGAATCAGGAGAAGATGAAGAAGGTGGTGAAGAAGGTTAGATATTAAATTAATGTTGAACATTAGCTTTATGTTTTGAGCAATTGTGCTGATTTTATCAATTGGTTTGAAAACTTAATTGTTTGACTTTCAGGAGGCAATAATGATACCATCAGTGATCAGACTGAAACTAACCTGGTAACACTGAGAAGGACCATTTATCTCACCATTCAGTCCAGTTTGGATTATGAAGAATGTGCTCACAAGCTGCTCAAGATGCAATTAAAACCTGGACAAGAGGTATGTTGTCATCAATTGAAACATATTGTTTGTTTATCATTTTATTTGATATTTATATTTAAAATTATTTGCTCTTAATCTGTAATTTGTTTTACAAAGTATGAATTGTGCAACATGATCATGGACTGTTCTGCCCAGGAAAGGACATACATAGCCTTTTATGGACTTCTTGCTCAGGTTTGACATGAATTTTTTTTTAATTTTTTACTGAGAACAATATATTTAACAATTAACTATTAATTATTGCAGAGATTCTGTAATCTCGATAATAAATACGTCGAGCCGTACGAGAAGATATTCAAGGAACAGTACGACACTGCCCATCGACTTGAAACAAACAAGCTAAGAAACGTTGCCAAGTTCTTTGCTCACCTGTTGCACTCGGATGCCATATCGTGGGAGGTCTTGCAATGCATTAAGTTGAATGAGGTTGATACGACTTCTTCGAGCAGAATATTCATCAAGATTCTCTTCCAAGAGCTGTCAGAGTACATGGGTCTTGCTAAACTGAATCAGAGACTCAAGGATGAGTATGTGATATATTTTTTTAATTTATTTATTAAATGTTATTATCTATATTAATTTCAATGATGCCTCCCTTGCAGGACCCTCCAAGCTGCTTTTGCAGAAATATTTCCCAAGAGTAATCCAAGAGATACCAGATTTGCCATTAATTTCTTCACTTCAATTGGCCTTGGAGGCTTAACGTAAGTGTCCAACTTATTGAATATTACGTATTTTGCTTCCCCCATAACGTTGATTTATTTCCTCTTGGGAATTGATGTTGATTCCAAATTAATTATGAGTTAATTTTCAAAAAATATTCTAAAATTCCTTAAATATTTTGCAGCAACGAGCTCAGAGATCATCTCAAAGCCACAGCAGCCACCCAAAAGGCCACAGAGCGCACAAGGACAGTGTCCTCCTCCTCTTCGTCTTCATCGTCGTCATCTTCTTCCAGCTCATCTTAGAGCAGCATTGATGCTTATAAATAACTTGGAGATACCATGAAAACTATTTAAATCTTGTTTACAAATATTAACATTTTGTTCAGATTAGTTAAACAATAAATAAACAATAAAAACAAAATCTGTCATGAATGGATTATAATAAATGCCAAGCCTTCAATTCATGGAATTTGCTAGTGACCTTGAAGCATTTTGGTTGATCACAGCTACCAATGTCATTTCAGCTTCAGATGAGGGTTGTTTATTTAATAAAACTTACCAAACATGTTCTATGAAGCATTGTTTGCAAACTACATGTTTACTAACTCTTCAAATGTGGGATATGTCAACTTAAAATAGCAAATTTCTAAAGGTTAGCAGGCAGGTTTAACCTTTTGGTCTTTTTTGCCAAAATGTTTTATCAACTGATCAGCATGTAAGTATAGCTTTTGTGCCCCAGAACTGATAACTTTGGTACAGTTTGATATTGTACAGGTCCATATCCTTATCAGCAGGGGCATACTTCAAACAACCACCAATCTGTTCTCACTAAAGCAATGTTTGTAAGGCTAAAACGTAATTCTTAGAAAGTTTTAATAATTTTTTAATATAAAATAAAGAATGTGACACATCTGGTTTATCATTTTGCAAATTATCCCCATCAGGAATCATCCATAACGAAATAATCTTGCAAACCACTAATTATTCCTTACCAACTAACAAATTTTGAAAACAATCTTAACTAACTCAAATAAGAACAATGTTGGCAAAACAATTTTTGATTTCTCAACAAATGAACTGTCAAACAGTGAAATAATGGTTAATGGCTGATAGCTATTTAGTCATTAAGGGTGGCAATGAACCAAAACAAGGACCAAATGGGTAGAAACACAAAGTTAAGGATTGGGAATGTCCAATTATCAGACAAATAGAACTGGAATGCTGAAAGCATCAATCCATCCTGAAGATCCATCCAGGCCTTCCATAAAAGAACGAATAAGGAGTCAACACTCGATCCTGCCAATACTTGATTGATCACGCATCCGATAAATAGCAAGCCAAAAGGTGAGACACAAGCAATAACCAAGTACTTTAATACAGCCAGCAACCTGGAAATTGTCAATTTTTATTTTTAGATCAAGGAATTTTTGATCATGAAGAAATGAAAACATTATTTATTACCTAAGGAAATATTATTTATTTATTTATTTATTACCAATTATTATTTATTACCTAAGCAATAGTAAAATATAATCAAATTACTTTATCATATAATTCAACATGGCCTTCAATAATTGGAATAAAATAAATAGCTAAAAGACCCTTTGTATTGTTGTCAGCATTTGTTATCAAACAATTAATAATAATAATATAATAATATGTCATTTGTATAGTGCCTTGCATATGAGCTACAGGGGCGCTTAAAGGAATTAAATTAAAATTGAAACTCTATTGAATTGAACCTAAATGTTGTAGCCTGATTGATGAAGATCACAGGAACCCATGCTGCGGCAACTAGAAAAGCCATAGAAATGTTCATGACAGAAATAGTTCCAATGGAAATTCCAAAGAAAAGAAGAGTGAAACAGTTGAGGAAGTTCCTGTCCATTTTGAGAGGACCATTTATGCTTTTCAACAAGTGCCTGGGATAGAATTAATAAATATTTTAAAATAATTTCCTATTCATTGACTCCTTTCCTCATCACTTCAGTAGCTTTTGTTTAGGTTAAAAATGGAATCAAAGTTGAGTGTAATATTGATATATCACTATCAAACAATGGCTTCTCACCTTTTGAATATAAATGGTTGTAGCATTGTGAGTATATGCACAACAAGAAATCCTATAGTAAGCCCCTCCTCCTGGGTGAGATTAAATTTGTAGGAAGATTCAACAAAGAATTCTGAAGCATAGAAGGAACCAAATCCGGTAGATAGAGATATTATAAAGACCATGATGTGGGACAGTTTATCCAAACTTTCTCGATTCTGTTGGGAATTCATAATTTGAAATAAATCAACATCCAGAATCAAAAACAGCAACAATCTATTTACTATTCTATCTTATTTTTGAGGAAAGGTTGAGACTGAAAACATGAAAAACATGAGTTGAATCAAAATCCTTTACCTCGACAATGGAGACATTAAATCGAACCTCGTTGTTGGGGCTAGCCGGGGATGCAGGCCCATCTGGATTTGATTCTTGCTCGGCAACTTCCTTCGCAACATTTTCATCAATGGTTTTGGTTTGCTCCTCTGTTTCTTGTTTTTCCTTATTTTTCTCATCTGCAAGTGGGTCACCTGACAAACTGATCCAGGAAGCCAATGCTTAAACATCAGTTAAGGAAACAGGCAAATATTTATATAATTTGGTTCAATTCTATAGGATAAGAGAATGAACTTACAAATAGTTAGATGCTTTGAACAATATCAATAGCTAAACTAAGGATATTCTTAATTCATAACACAAATAAATGTAAACTGTTTTGAAAAACTAAAATGATTTTGTTAAAGAAATAATTAAGCACCACAGTTATTTGAAAAGATATTTTGATGACAACGGGTAAAACCATCACACAAAATGGAGGCATGTACACCCCAATGGACACATATCTGGTGGGTGATGGTAGAAGGTAAAAGAAGAAGGACTGGTGAAATCTTTCCAGGAGATTGTTCAAACTTCTGAAAATTCCTTCAAGAACTCTTTAATAAAGATATTTAAATTTATGCAATGGGCATATCTATTGAAAAATAATAAATTTTAAATTTAAAAACTTTGAAAAGATTGTAAATCTTGCTCAACATCAAGTATCTAACAACTTCTTTATTTATTTTAAAATTATTCAACAACTATTTAACAAATTAATTTTTTAAATATGAAAACAAAATTAAAAATCAACCGTCCAGTATCAGAGAATTCAAAAAGTTTTTTGGCTTTGCCCTTCAATCCCTGTATGGTGACAGCCTCGATGTTGTATTTGTGGAAGTAACCGTGGTTACCGGTGGGCATGCCAGGAGCCTGGTGCCAGACCATCGAGAGCATGGTCTTGAGGGAATGTAGGTATCGCGACCACTCATTTATTCCGAGCTCTCGACTCTTCAAACGATTGAAATGGATTCGATCGTGTAAAGCAACGTCCATAACCGCCTAAGTATAATACTATTTAAATAGAATGGTTGTCATGATTTTGCACACCTTTTCTTGAATGGTGATCTTCAGACCTTCCCTGATAAACAGCCTCTCGACAGTGTTTATCAGATCGAGGTTTGGAAGTTTCCCGTTGAGTCCTTCAAATTTTACGTTAACTCTTCCCATGTTTGCAGAAGGCATTTCAAGATTAATGGCTGCCTGTATGGCTCCAGACCTGCTTGGCAATACTCCAGCAGATATATCTACAGCAAATTTGTTACCATGCTTAAGTTGTGTATTACATTTAATATATGCACACAAGAGCTGCAGCTTATTGCCCAAACCTAGCTTTAAAGCATTCTTGCAAAAATAGGAGTGATTTACAAATAATTGAAAAACAAGGAAATATAATCTCATATTGAATCACTTTTTGTGCCAAAAAATAAATTAAAATTATTGTTGACTTTCATCGCCAAATTCGTATCATTTTTGGGCGTCCCAAAAGAGAGTTTTCGTTATTTCTTAATTAATATGAAATTAATACTCAACCAATTTTTTATAAATAAATATATAAACACCATTTAGATAACATTCTAAAATTTGAGTAATTTTCATGAAATATAACATGAATTATCATAAAAACGACTTTTTCCTATCTATATTGGGCAGACTGTATAACCAATTAATGAGAAGTGTTTTTTAGGCTACAATCATGGCCTTGTATAATGAACCTTGTTTGCATTTTACTTTCAGTCCATGCCACTACATTATTGCTCCTCAGCGATTTCAAATACAGCAAATCAGACAATGGAATGACTAACATTTGTTAGGTGTATGATGGTATGAAGACAACCAAGCCTGTATGCCAATCTCTTCATTGTCAGTCACAAGAAATATTATATCCTTTGCCCAGTAGCTGTGCCCTTAGTTTAAAATAATTACATTATATTAATAATAATTAATAACAATGTAAACCATTAACTGTCTGTAGTAGTAGTAACCTTACTAGTAGCACATTTCACATTCATAATAACAATTGACAATATATTTTAATAATCTCCTTATTAAGTAGCGATATTAAATCTATCTGATAAATCTATTAGATAAACATGACAAATAAAAAGGACCTCGCAACAATCAGAAGTGACAATGGATTGAACTGACAACAAAAATGCTGCTTAAAATATCAACTAGAACCATTAACAACTTCTGAATGCCTTGGCAAGAGCAAGCATGAGAGCCACTCCAGGATAAGTTGCTTGTTCTTTTGAAACTTCTGGACGGAATGGCACAGAAAGGACGAGCGCTTCCGTGCCTGGAGATCTTGGGGCCCTCATAATACCATAGACATTCTGACCTGTCAAATTCTGAAATTATTTAAAATTCACTTCTTAAAAAGTCTTGGTCCAAATTACTGAAAATGGCATTTATCAAAAGTTTAGAAGAATCATTTAGATAATCAAATGGTGAGAGATAAATTTGCGATTATATAAATCACGTTAATGAAGGATTTAAAGCTGCCGAGCTTTTGACAATCTCAAGTGATTCTTATAAAATGTACTTCTAATTTAGAGCTTAACTAAGAGTCACTGATGTGATAAAAAAATGAATTTGAAAATAAAAAAAAATTTATTTGATGGAAAATATGGTAAAAGTGACCATTAAATTAAACATTTACCTTCCCCTGGTAAACACCAAACGGATATCTGAACGAGTACTTCTGAACATATGTGTCAATGCCCAGACTTCTAAATTTCTGAATGAGCCAATCTGTTGGTATCTCATACCTAAGATTGTAGAAAAGATATTGTTAATATGCTGTGTGCAGGAACTTAGATCATCCTTTTTGGCTTTTCTGAAATGAGAGGAGGCTGGAAAAACTGTGCAAGACAAAATATGATTGACCACCAGATGAGTATCATTTCTGCAATCAGCAGAAATGGAAAAGTTGTTAAATGTTCACAACCCAGCATGGATGCTTATGGAGCAAAATGCAAATGCAGCTTAATTTTTCAAAAGAACGTGCAACAACCAAGATAAAGTGATAATCACTTTAGTGGCAATAGTGGAACAATTACTCTACTAGTACAACATCCCCAGTTGCGCAATTCTGATAAATAATTTATATAAAATTAAAACAGATAGAAGTTATTGAATTAAACTCTTGCAATTCACTGAAACCAATGATAGTTGCATACTCCACAACTAATGTTCTAACATTTTGTCTGTGTTCTCTTGATCAATTAACATTTGTTTCAACTCCTTGCTGTATCCTTCAGCCCCATAATCAGAATAAAACTCGGAATCCACCAATCCTGGATTAAAGAGTAAGAAATAAAATGCTCATTCACAAATTATCAACTAACTCAAATAAGAGAAATTAAGTGTAGTTATCTTCGGTAAGTGAATAAGCAATGATAAAGAAGGCTGTATGGACTAAATTTGTCTAAATCAGACTAGTTATTGAAATTATTTTGAGCCATAAAGCAAAAGTCAAGCATTCTGTAAAAATAGTTCCTCCATTGTATGGTGGCAAAGCATCACAAATCAACCAATAATACTAGTTCATTTAGACATGGAATCATTCATCAATATAAAGAAATTTTCTATTTAAATTAAATCTGAAAAATTAGAAGATATCTAATCAGACCTGGCAAAAGAGCATTCTCAGAGAAATAGGTAGGTGCATTCAATTTGTGGTGAGCCAGAGCCAAAAACCATGCAAACCCAATCATATAACTCAGAATGCATGCCCTTCCATCAAGCTTTGACAAAACGTAAGAGATGTGAGCGTAAGGACTCTGCTTTTGTAATATTCCCATTTGAACTTGTTATCTAAATAAGTGATAGTTAATGGGAAAATAAACTTAATTTGTTAAACTCGATTTATAAATTAATAAGCTTCATCTCATCAATTTGAGATTGTAACACCAAACGAAAATTTGAAAAACAATTTTAAATGCAACGTTTTAAAAAACACGACTTAGAATAATACCTACGATTGTACATATGCAAGCAACTACCGCTACTTCGGATGTAAAAGTTAATAGAAGCTCATATTTGTGCTTTTGGTCGCATATGAATTTTTTTTTAATACGAAGCGAATTAATCAAAAAGATGAGCTTAAATTTAAAATTTGTGATTCAATGGTTCTTATATATTGTTTTACGACCTTCTATTGCCTCCTGAATTTATTACGTCTTTTACGCCTCTATTCGAACTAAATATCCAAATAGCACATCCATTCCAGTTGGTAACTGAGCTCTTGCATCAATCATTTTATTAAGAAAGTGGATTGTCCAGAGAGCCAGCAACAATAGAAATCTTTAAAAAAATTATACCGCCAGTTACGGTGGCGGTGGTAGAGGCAAAATTTGGAGGAGAGAGAATTTAACAACGGAGGCTAGGTTCGGGCAAAATGTATATAAATATTAAATGTAAAAGATGAACTCTCAACTAAGCTTGAAAAACATTTCTTGAAACAATGCGCCACAGGCAACAAATTTTGGAACTACTGCTTAAAGGATCCTCAATTATAATCTATAGGTTGCAAATATCATCAATTTCCCCCAACACATTGGAGTAACTTGAAGAGTTTCATTCAATTACTATGGAAATAATTCAGCAAAATCAATCGTTTTTGAAGTTATTGTGCATTGTGAGTTAATGCCTTTTGACATTATTTACATTGTGCAATGACCTTTGGTTATTTTACTCCACGTTTTGTTTTCTTTGATCAGGCGTCATCCCGGATTTTTTGGCCATTTTGATCCAATCGACTATGGGTGACATTTTAGTTCATCACGTGATGAAAAGTATTCGGCCCTTTTCAGAATTTCTAGCCAACAATTAGTAAATCACTCAAGCCAATGCTTCACTAAATTACAGTATTTACCTTCCAGAAACGAATTCAAACTGACTGACCGGGAAAGCTTGCTTGAATTTTGAAATTTTGCTATATGGATTTACCAAATTTAGTAATGATATTATAGGCTAAAAATTATAGATATTAAAAAATATAACATTATTTTAAGGCCAACAAAATCCACTAAGTTTTTACTAAGTCCCCAAAGAAGAAATCTTTCGATTCCTTTCTTTCAAATTAAGTTCCTGGTGATTTGCGGCATAGTATGGAGAAGGACAGTCGGGGCATCATCCACGGGTGCCGTTGGCTGGGGTGAGGGTCCACAGGGACTCGGAGTATCAACGATGGACTTGTCGGATTATATAGTTTTCACACTTATCTAAGTAACATAATACAAACTATGATATTTAGTCGACGTCTGTTGTGTAACTGTTGAACAATTACGTCTTGCATGTAGTCTACTGGTTAAACGATTTAATCAACTCTTCTTAAGAGTGAAGATTTGGATGTCTAGCATGGTCTCTGTCAAAAGTGCTTAGATTTTGGAAACGTTTATGTCATTTATGTTAACGAGGAGGAACTGTGCACTGATATTTGCAATTACAAGATGCAGCTGGATGCTAAGATTCTAGAACGGGCAACCGGGGTCAGGGTCGTAAATTTTGGACATTTTGCCTTGGGCCATTGCAACGGATGTAACGATGAGGGAGATGGGGCACGTTTGCAAATGATTTTAAATGTAAAGAGACAGTTTAAATTTTAAACCAACATTGTTTGTAATTTTTGCAATGAACGATGCAATCATAGTTTCTTTTCGTAATTTTGTTTGCGATTAACCTAATAATTGATTTTAGATGAACTTACGATCTAGAAATTACCGCTCGATTTCCTATCGTCTGCTTTAATTTTTGATTCTGTAATATTAAATAGTTTTTTAACATTATATAATGCTTTTCTATAATTAATACAGTTTATTTATCATTTTGGCATGTATAGTTAACTTGCTGCATGTTTTATTAATATCTAATGTGCATGATAGAAGAAAACACAAGTAGAAACTATTATTTCTAAAATAAATTTATTATAGCGAAATTATTTTCAGATCTTTTTACATTTGTCCCGTTTTGTTGACATTTTTATGGTTAGGTTTTCTTTCGTTCGCATCGATTGTGTAAAAAGTTGGGATCGCCGAAAGTGTTTTATTTAAGTCTTTGTATTCTAATCTATTTGCTTTAATTTGCATTACATTTCAAAGACATTGGAATTTATCTATACGCCTTTATATATGGGTGGCTTGGAACGATGTTGGTGACAGAAAAACAAGTAACTTCTTCATTGGATCAAAATTCAATTAAGCTACCGAACGAAGCCTTTGCAGTAAACAAAAATGGAATTGAGTCTAAAAGTCCTGCTCAACAAAATGGAGACAATGTCACTGGCATGTCAGTGTCGTACAATACACTCAGCCTTGGTATGTTAACTTCTAAATTAACTCAAACGTAAAAAAAAAAATAAAATCTGTTATTGTTATGCATTTTGTATGTAGTAATAAAATAAGCATGTTAAACTGTGAAACGTATTGTTCAACATTTTATATATACATGAGATTTTATTAAAATATGTTTTGGTGTCTATTACAGACATACCAAGCTTTATTTACACTTAAGTTTAATTCAATTTTAATGGTTCATTAGTATCTCAGCAGAGTTCATTTGGCTTATTTGCCAAAAAGTTTGCTTATTTAAAGTCTGGAACAATCATTACATGATAAAGCTTACTTTTGACTTTTAGTGAATTTTTTAAGAATAAAGTCTGTAATGTACATTCCTTGCCTTAGGCCGAAAAGCAAAGAGAGGCATTTCTCAGTTGAGCGAAGAAGATACTACCCAGGCCTCAACATTGGAGGAAAAGAATGGAGAGTGCAAGAAAGAGCCTCTGAGTTGTTTCACAGTGGACACTCCCCCTTTTACATTGATCCTACCTGACATAAACACATATCCTTCTGACTTCAGAGATTTTCTCAAGAGAGATCTTTTAGAAACATCTACTCTCATTTCACTGGAACATGCAGGTGAATTTCATGTATTTATTTGTGGATGTCATGAATTTGTTATTGTTGGCAACGTTAATTTATTTTAAAGGTTTTTCATAGATTTCTATTTTTGGTCGGATGAGCATTAAAACATTTTAAAAATATGCTTCTGTTCTTCTGCCTGTCTTTATGATGAAAGCAAATATTTTTTTCTGTCAGACTCCTTTATGGTTTTTATTTGTTTTATATTCTTATTTATCTCTTGTCATTTATCAACATTTTCATATAAAATAATTAATTAGAAAATTAATTACATTAATAAAAGAACATTTAAGGCAAATGATTGAATGTTGTCTTGAAGACATTATTTGACCAATAAAAAATATCTAAAAGCTCAAAGCTCTGATTATGCTCTTCATAAATTGATTGAACTTGAGAGTATTTGTCATCCTCTCAAAAGGTCGTTTAAACTGGTGGGTGGACTTGGGGATTTGTCGAAGACTGTTTCCATTGGTGACCATAGGAGATGGGAATTGTCTTTTACATGCAGCCTCGTTGGGTAAATTTATTTGTTTTGTTTGGTTGACCGTGAATAGTATTATCAAATAGTGGTAATTAAAATATAAAGTTGAATAGTCTCTATTTCTAGATTAATTTTCTGTAAGATTACATTTAAACTATATTTATTCCAACAAATGAATTGGTAGTAACTTTTGAATGACCTTTCTATTTATTGAAAATAAATAAATAAAGATAAATAATTTAATTCAATGTATAAAATGCATGATCGAGGGGATTTCTATATTTTTTGTTGTTATTTCCGTTGCTCAGCTCTCGCCGGAGTTCATGACAATCGTCTCACTCTGAGAAAAACACTCAGCAAAATGATGTGCAACTCTCCTTTCAAGAATGCATTCTTCAGGAGATGGAGGTGGCACCAAACCATTCTCAATAAACAGGTTGTCCCATTCAGACGTGCATCTTTTCCGAATTGTCATTTAATTTAACGTGCAGTTCATAAATTCTTCATTTGCTTTTATTTTTATTTTTAAGACATTTTGTTATTTATATTTTCCTGGGATTATTGTTGACGTGTTTTGAAAGCGTCATGGTAAAAGTGATAAATTGTTTGAGCTGTTGGTTACAATTGTACGTGTGACACTGCAGGCAATCATTGTGCTTGCATAACCTTACCAAAGAATTTGCTGGTTGGGCAGTCCTTTTAAATTCACTTTAGATACATGAAGCTATAATATGTTAGCTAAATGTAAGCAATTAACAATATATAATATGTATCTGTTTGGCTGTTGTCTTCACATTTACAACCTATGTGGTTAAACCCATGACAAATATACTTTCAGGTTATTATTCAGACAATATAATAATGATAACAATAATTCTACGTTAATATAAAAACCAAACTTAATTGAATTAAATTATGAAATTAATGCTTATTTATAATCATGACAATGCTCTATTCATGCTGTGAAGTGTAGCAAAAACATTCCTTTTTAGAATTAAATCATTGCATCAGGTCATTGCTTTAACATATTACGAATTCTTCTAGAAATTCTCCTTCATTAAATGCTTCCTAAATTTATGCCATGTCTGTATCAGGCATTTATACATCCTACTTTTTATTATATTCACGACATAAAAATAAAAAGCTGGAATAAAGCAACAGGCATGTTTTGGTGCTCCTGCATCTAGATTAGTTTCAGCAGGTGATAGTAACAATCCTTGACAAGCAATGTAATTACCTATCTCCATTTAAGTGCAGTCAGCAGACAAAAGGATGGAATTCTTCACGGGCAGCACAAATTTATAAACAGGCGCATGAATAAGATCAATTTTTAAGTGAGGAGCTAGAAGTATTATAATAATAATAATTATGTCATTATTTGTCAAATTTTTTATCATTAATTGTTATCTTTTAGTAGTCATAACATTAAATAGAAAAGGTAAAATTAATGAATTTACTAAAGCCTACTGATAATGATTCTGTTGTTTATATGTGTTAAATTTAAAGATAAAATAAATAGGCAATAAAGTTTAAATATCATTTAAATATTCTTTCTTGGATAAAAATTGGAATTGAATCAATAAACTTGCCTTTTTAAAATTAAAAACAATTCCATTTTAACAAAGCAAGTAAATGTTCATGAAATTGACTTCATTTTATCACTCATCTCTCCATTCTTTCTTTCTCCAATTGTCTGCATCAATCAATGTCATCTAAATTGTTATGTGTTTAAAATATCAAGCATTTTGTTATTGATTTAAAATTAAAAAACTAAGATTAAAGATCATCTTTATGTGTCATGCAATGTTATTACAAACTAATGTCCTCCAGAATGGATGTTAATCTGAATGAGTGCAGTGTGATAACAGGATAATCATTCCCTTTGTTATTCATTTGGCCAAATACTAATTAATCTCGGATTGTTTTATGTTCGGCAGACGAGATGATGATGATTATGTTCCTTTTTTTTTAAATTTTTTGTTTGTTAATTTATTGTAATGATAGAAGGGAGTAGAGATAGAAATGGTATTTAGACGTGTTATAATTATTTATGTCGTTGACTGGAATTTAAATTTACTTTCAAATGTTATTCAAAATGTTCACTTCACCATTAAATATTCAGCATTAAATCTTAATGTCATCTACTTTGTTAGTCTAATCGTTGAGTAATCCATCATGAATTTGCACGAATTTTCAATTTATTTCAAAAGGAATTTAAATTTTTAAAGGGGATTAAAGAGTAATTTCAAATTAATTAATCAATTAATTAATTAATTCAGTTTTATTGCTTCTCCCGAGCAGTCTGAGCTAGTGTTCACGGAAGTGGAGTGGATGGAAGAATGGAACAACCTGGCAAAGTTGGCATCCACTCAGCCACGTGTCCCATCACAACCTTCTTGTGAAACATCCAATAATCCCAACAGGTTCAGATGTTTATTAATTTATTTTTTTTAAGGTTTATAAAAAGGTCCAATTTTATAAGGGAGTCTGATTCATGCCCATGAGTTTTTGTTTTGACCAAGTAAGAACACTTGTTGAGGAGAATTTTGAATGAATTGTGTCTCGAGAGCATTTTAGCATTCACAAACATGTGAATGACTGATATGATAATTCCTTGCCTTTTTGGTTCCAGTTGATGGTGACAAAAAACTTTCACGAGTTGGTGAAAGGAATGATAGAATCTCTTTGGGAGAAATCGAGCTGATGCTTCCACACTTGGTGAGGAATCAAGAGTGAAAGTAAAGATTCAAGAAAGTGCACTTCAGATGGGAACACAGACACTTCAGCACATTAATTTATGGAACTCAAGATTGAAAACAAATCTGATCCATTAGGTGAAATGAAATTGTCTGAACTAATCAGTGACTGTGGGAGTTTGAACCTTCCAGATTGACAGTAAAGATAGGATTCATTGGACTGTAGGAGAACACCAAAGTACTGATAAGGCCTTAGAGCAGGACTGTCAGCAATTCAGCTGGCTAGGCTTACTGAAGGCAGTCATTTAAAAGTCTAGAAGTGCAATTTATTGGGATGTCAAATGGAAATGCCAGAATTGCAGAGCCAATGTGAATTCAGTATTTAAGACATGGCACAGATTGAAAAGGTTTATACCATAGCATGATGATTATTAGTCAAGGCCCTTGTGCCTTATCAATACTGAACTCTGAAATGACCTGGTGCCTCAAAATGTTTGCACTAGTTTAACAGTTATATTGATACCAGACATCCATTCCAGGGAGTCCATAGTAATGCATATTTTGAAAAGGTTGTTATTTCATAGCTTGGGAATGTTTTAGAATTGGAATTCTTGCAATAGCTGTGTAATTGAGAAGAGTGAATTTAGTTTTGAGTTACTGCTCAGTTGCAGTTTGTGAACAAATGAATATCAAACTCAGGTTGTTTTCAAGCTCCTGAATCAAGCTTCATATTACAATACATTTTAAATAGTTATTGATGAGACTGCAAACACTTAATTCCATTTATTATTTAAGAAAGAATTACTATTTGGAGTTTGTTATTATCCTAAGCCTTGATGAATTGAATGATTATTAGTCATTTCCATGAAATATTTGAACGCTGACTAATAATTTGTGTAAATACAATCTTATAATAGCTGTTTATAATTCCAGTAAGCAAAGACAATGCGAGGAGTGTGATGAGGTGGAAGAAATTCTCTACGAAAGTCTCGAAGAATTCCACGTTTTCATCTTGGCCCACGTACTCAAGAGGACGATCATAATAATTGCCGACACCATATTGAAGAATCTAAACGGAGAGCCCCTCGCTCCCATTTCGTTCGGGGGCATATATCTACCTCTTGAATGTTCGCCAAGCGAGTGTCACAAATCTCCACTTCTGCTCACTTATGATGCGGCACACTTCTCTGCTCTCGTTCCCATGGAGGACGACAAGGATGCCACAAATCTGGCAGGTTAGGAAATTCTGATCGTTAAAGTTTAAATTGTATTTAAAATACTTATTAATTGTTTTCTTAAGTGATTTTAATATCTTGTGTTTGTAATTCAATAGAAATGTAATAATTGATTTGATAAACATATTTTTTATATTTTATTATATTGATTTATATAAATTAATTTAACTTTACCTGACATTTGTTAAAAACCTATAACTTCTAAAAGTGTTTGCATTAAACAGATGCTGTGCCCCTCGTAGATCCTGATTTTGAACTTCTTCCTGTTCACTTTGCCTATGATCCTGGTTCACAGATTCAGTGGAGTACTTTGGATGACAACTGCAGTGTTGCTCAACAGACCGAACAAGATCTTTCCAAACTACTTCAGTCCTATATGGATGTCAAGTTTTTGAGTGTTCCATATGCTGGAGAGTTTGAGCAAAAGCTCGACAAGAAAGCAGATAAAGATCAGGCTCAGGTCGCTAGCAAGGACAAAACATATGACTGCAGCCGCTCGGGCTCGGCTGCTTTTAATTTTTCGGACAGCACCGGCAATTCTACGAGAACCTGCTCTTCGCAGAGCAGTCCAGAGGAACACAGCGTCGAAAGCTCCAAGTCCGACGCGGACGGAAGTCAAACTCAGACCTCCAGCACTGCCAAGTCGTTAAGCAAAAGCAAAAAATTATCATCCATAAAGAAGAGAATCAGTAAAACTTTTAAAATGGGATTTTGTGCTTCTGGAATACAACAGGAGGCGGATGAAATCAATGAAAAGAAGTGCGAGAATCCGAGCGGAAGTCAGCACTTACTCAAGAAAGCCAAGAGTGTGGAGGACAACAAAGAAAGCAAAGCTATTTCCCCTGGTAACTCAAAGATATGTAAAAGTGGTGAGAGTTTGAAAACTGAGATTAGGCCTAATAATAGCCAGGCCACAAACGAGATTATATCATCACTGGAGATTAAGTTAAACACTGAAAATGTAAAATCCCAATTAGCAGATGTCACTTCAAAGCAAGATAATCAACCTCTGACCCAGCTAAAGTGCCATGATAGAGTACTGTGTGCAAGACTTTATCACAAGAGAGGCGAGAGTCAAGATAAAATCCTCAGTCGCTATTTCGCCATGGCCGAGGAACGTTTTCAGCAGTTCAAAAAAGATGACAGGAGAGACAATCAAAACTCCTTGCCAGCCACCTGCCACCTCGACCCGTACCAAACTTCGGCCGGTTTTACTCAGTCCTCTTCTCTCTATCCGAGCAGTGCCAACAAACCCGTGACTATGCAATGCATTAATACTGGCTGCATGGGAACGGATGCTTGTGCAGAAACGAGTTACCTTTGCCGTGATTGTTTCGAACGCCAGAAGCAGGAAGAGATCGACATGACTCTGAAGATGAGTTCTAGCAAACAGATGCAAGCAACGCAGCCCCATCAAGCAAAGTATTCATCCTCATCTCCATCAAGCTCTTCTTCCACTATACAGTTGCCACTAATAAAGAATCCAAGTTCTGTAAATTCCCAATTTACAGGCTACAGGCACGTTCCTCATTTGAACCATCATCAAAACTTTTCTTCTGTCAATTATTATCAAAAACCAACGCAACAGCCCTTTCAGTCAATGAAGAGTCACGTCATCACCTCATCTTCTGGTGCTGCAGCTTTTAACAAATCATTTGAATCTAACTTCAGGGAAAACTGTATTGTTTCTCCAAGTGGAACTTCGTATGTTGGATCTTCTTATGCTGGCCCCATGGCCGGCGTCATTCCTCAGAGCAATATCGGTAAACATCACGGCACGAACGCCACGAGCGGAAAGGTTATATGCTCCCCGATCAGGAGCATCGAGGCTCCGAGCTCTGCCTACGATCGATCGAGAAGCAAGCACTCTCGACCTATCGATTCTTCTCTTGCAACCATGTATGCATCTGAGGAAGAAGACAATGAAGATGAGGAAGACGGCTTATTGGAGGAGAGAAACAGAGGACGGAAATTAACCTTTCAATCAAAAGTCGTTTCTCACGAAAATTCTGGCTGCATTTTGGGCAAAAATAATCAGAAACTGGCAGATCCTCTGGCAAATAAGTCTCGCTTGTGGGACAATGGCTTCCGTTCATCCTCTTTCGACGACAACAACTGCCATTCCCACTCTGCAACCATGGCAACCAATGTCGGACCTTGGATCTCAAAGACGACAGCTTGCAAAACTGAAGGTTGTTCTTTTTATGGGACTGCAAATTCAGATTACTTCTGTTCACGTTGTTACAAGCAGAAGTTTTGTGACTATGACGTGTCACTTGGAATTCCAGCTAACAAGTCCATTGTTCTCTGAATTTGTTTTTGATGGCCCATCAGTTTAACAATGACCCCAGTCATCTTTTGATTGTTTAAAGTTGTAAATTGTTGCAATGTTCAAGAGTGGATTGAATAGGTGCTATAAATTTATGGAAGACTGACTCTCTCTTCTGCAAAGAGGACCTGCATCTGATTTTACTAGGTTTTATGTGATTCATCCCTTCCATTCCTTTTTTGGCAGTTTCGATCTTTGTAAGGGTAGGTCGTGCCACTTCTGTATACTTGGGAGATTAATTTGTTCAGTTTTCATAAGGAATTTTACTTGAAAAGCAACCTTGAAATGTTTCAAATGACTTGATGAATGCAAATCTTTTGAAAAATTCTGGTTCCTCTGAAGTGACTTTTGCAGTATGCTTCAGTTGCAGGCCCCGTTTTTGAGTTGGCCATCAGAAATTCGTGTATGCAAATTTTTTTTTTACAGATGTTTAGATGACTAATGCATGAGCTCTTTGTTGTTATTAATTGTCTAGTCCATTCCCTTCTTGCAAGAATTATAGAACGGTTTATACAGCTGCATTTCCAGCATTCGAGTTATGAACGTGCCTGGAGCTTTGATGCGAGCCACAACACAACCATTCTCAAGCTTTTTGTATTCACTGTCCACAATCACAAAAATAACTCTACCCAAAAAATGTCTTAAAATTAGTTTCTCTCTTCAGCTTTTGAACGAGAGATTCTTTGTTCTATTTCAGCAAACATTTATTTTCTCTGCAGATGTACATAAGTTAAATTTATAATCATTGTTCACTATCAACCTGGCATATCAGTGTATAAATGTGAACCTTGGTCTACCATTTGAGTTTATGAAATTGTTTCCATTGATGATTTGTTTGTAACCAAATTTTAACTTTTCCTTCTCCAATGAGTGCATAATCTCATAACTGTTAAACTATACTTGAGGCGAGTCAAGTACAAAGGCAAGGCGCATTCAAGGCTTAAGACATTTTCAAGTCTTGGTAAAATTTATCAAACTCAGAATATCTAGCTATATTACATGTTTTAAGCATAATTTACAAGTTTAATCTTCTCACATCATATTAAAATTGTGTCATTTCGGTTCGACTCATTAGGGGTTAAATATATAAACCACCCTATGCATATGATGTAAGAATTCCCATTAAACATTTGCAACAAAAGAAAGGGATCGTGATAATCCCAGGAATTCTAAACATTCCAATATATAAAGTATACATGGCTGCAAAGATCAGTTGATGGTTGTTTGAGGTTTATTGTGGGTGGTGGTTTGCTACCTTATGAACAAACAGAAAGGTAAACTAATCAAACTGCCCATTTTCAAAAAGTACAATACAACAAGAATTAACAAGCCAGTCACTTCAATAGTTAGCTGTGGCTATCCAATTCGCTCAAGAGCTTCCAACAAGCCAACACTGTTTCCCCTGACAACCTGAAAAGAATACAAGCGATTAATGACCGTCAACGATAGAATTACCCACGAATAAGACACCTACCACCATTCCTAGAGCATTCTTCTCTCCGTTTTTAAGTTCTTCGAATGCTTCGTCGATCACGAGGTTCATAAACGGGTCAAACCCTCTCAAGACTCCGGTAACAACTCGGCTGCCGTTCAGACGAACTAAAAATATAAAGCAATGA
The DNA here is from genome assembly GCA_034509925.1 of Hirudinaria manillensis. Lineage (NCBI taxonomy): Eukaryota > Metazoa > Annelida > Clitellata > Hirudinida > Hirudinidae > Hirudinaria > Hirudinaria manillensis. The sequence goes on from CM067533.1 coordinate 5,293,891, forward strand.
ATTTAAACGCACCGTACCGCATATAAGAAATAAAAAATAAAAATGCTAACGCTGAAGCTTCTTATCCATAAACCTAAAAAAAAACGAATATCATGTAATCTCAATTGAAGATGTTAACATGAGTAATTAAAACTCACTTTTTCAACTCTGGAGGGTGCGCCTTACTCATCTTTATTAAATAAACCAAAACTTAATCCCGCTCAAACAATAATCGACTTTTAGGGAAACAATGATGTTATAACAACGACGTGCAAAGAGCATTAATCTAACAAAATTTTATTTTTGGTTTGTAAATTAATAATAGAAATAATAAAATAATAAATTAAATACCTATTTTTATTTTGTTTGAATGATTTCGTCAGCTATTGGCTATTACCTCAATCACTTAAAAAAAAGTAGTAAAATCTTTTAAACTGTAGTAAGTATTACAGATTTAATACAGATTAATAAAAATTAATAAATACAATAAAAGGAGAAATTGAAAATCAACGAGTGGATGAAATTAAAGGATCGCGCGGAATGAGTTTTGAGATTATGGACCCGTTAGTCACTATTTTTTTTAAAGTTGTTAAAATGCATTACGATGGTTTAAATAAATAATTGAATGCTTTAAAAGTTGAAGTCATGAAGTTGGTGTAATGAAATCCATGAACGCATCTTTAAGTCTGTTTAAACAGCTGCCTCCATGCACAAACTTTTATTTGACATTAGGAGGACTTTATCACTTAATTCTATGGTTGCCCATAAAAAATACAATCTCATAATAAACATGATGCAAATCTTTTTTTAGTAGAGTTTGCTTAGATTATTACCTTGTGATGCAAGTTTTTATTTTACTTATGTGCTCCCCCATGCATAAAGAATTCTGCATCACCGACAGCATTCATGTCATTCTGGAAATCAAACTATCACCTATTAAGTGTTCAAATATTTGTTAATTTCCATACTATTCTTGATTTTATGTTTTTACTAACATTAATCTGTGCCCATCCTGTTCAACTGGTTTGAATTAACTTTATATGTAAATACTATTAAAGATTTTCCCATTTGTGAGGTAAATGGTATTTTTATAATATGCTTTTTAAAGTCAGATACGTTTTTGTTCTACTGGACAATAGTATGATAATTATGGTTCAAGCATATCTAATGCATATTTTACAGAAGTGTGATTTTAATAGAACCATTTTATGGAGGTTCTCACAAGCAGCTGATCGATCTCATTATTAGAGATGTATCTGGATGCTCTCTCTTCACACAGACAGCAAAAAAGTGGCACTGGAGAGCAAGGACTAGTGCTCTTCACTTTTCTTTAGCTATTCCAAGTAAACATCAGTTTAGGTATTCATTTATGAGTTTTATTTGATCTTTGTAAAAAATTTAAATGTAGTCTATTTAAGTGGTGCCATTGTTCTCTGCTTTCTTAATGCTCTAAGCAGAATTTATAATTTATATGATTCTTTGGACATTTGCAGAGTACTCTTTTGCAGTTCTGTACTTAATCTGGCAGAACTAATAGCCCTGAGACCTGATCTGAGAGACTTATTGAAGATTGTTTATTTTCATGAAAATCAGCTGGTTTATCCAGTAAGGAAGCAACAAGAAAGAGATTTTCAATATGGCTACAATCAAATTCTCACATGGTATTTGATATAACATTTATCATAATATTTGTTTGCCTGAAAATTTCATGACCTTTCTTTCAGTATGGTTGCTGATGTCATCATTTTCAACTCAGAATTCAACAAATCATCATTTTTGAATTCTATTAAAGCCTTTCTCAAGTTAATGCCTGATTATCGACCAAAAGACATACAAGAGTTGATAGCTCCAAAATGTCGTGTTTTGTATTTTCCAATTGAATTTCCAGTTGGTGTGAATAAGCAGGTTCTGTCCTCGTCCAGTGAAAACATTTTGAATATTGTTTGGCCACACCGATGGTTATTTATAATTTTTAAAATGAATTCTTTTTTTCATTTTATGACTATTTTTCTGAACTTATTTTGGTACAGGGAACATGACAAGAATCCAGAAATGTTTTTTGATGTTCTTGGTCGACTCCATGCAAATCAAAATAAGTTCAATGTTTATGTGCTAGGTCAAGGTTTTTCTGAGACCAATGGTTTGTCCCAAGTAATTTGTGATGTGTAATTAATTTTAACTTTAAGTCATAATTCAATGTCAGCATGTTTTGAAATTTCAGAGTTGTTTGAAAAATTCAAGTTAATTCTGGGTTCACACATAAAGCATTGGGGATTTCTTGAAAGCAAAGAGTCATATTATGAACTTCTTTGCAAATGTGACATTGTGGTTTCCACAGCTAATCACGAGTTCTTTGGAGTGGCCATGTTTGTTTTTGTCTTTTGGCTCAAGATGCACTTTTATTTAACATCACATTATTTTATTTAGGCTTGAGGCAGTTTATTGTGGCTGTTATCCTTTGTGCCCAAACAGGCTTGTTTATCCCGAAATTTTTGATGGCAAGTTTTACAGTTGATGTTAATAACAATATTTATGTCTCAGTTAAAAATTATAGACCTCACATTTTACTTTGTATGAGGTAAATACCTATTAGTTAGATGCTTTAAAGGATATTGTTTTTTTTTACAGCTGAACATCTTTATGATGATGATCTGGAGTTATTGAAGAGATTGGAAGAATATTGTTGCCGTCCAAACTTGGTGAGGGATCGAAAACTGACTGTGGGTTATCTTTGAATATTTATTTGTTTCTTTATGGGATGGGGCTTCACTGGTAATATTGTTAAATCATTTTTGCAGCTGAACTTGGATCAATACAGCTGGACAAACCTGAAAGACTCGTATACTAATTTGTTACAAATTGGTTCTTAAATATATTTTAATTTTGAATAAATTGATGCCTGATGTCTCAATAACTTTCATTTTATTTTTGGTAATATGATTCTTACACTTTAAATTGTATACCAACTGCGAAATTCTGGAGATGTAATTAATTGTCTTAGAATGTATATTATTATATAAACGTCGATAAAATTGATTTATGAATCCTCTGGTGGGATACTGATGCTGTGGGAGATAAGAGAAAGTGTCTTGTAGGATGGGAGGGTTTAGCCTAGGTGCTGAATTTTGGGTGTGTGGACAGCTTGCCGGCATCGTAAGCATGTGTCTGCTTGCCGCAATCTCTTCTTGGGGAACTTCATGATATTTTAGATAATAAATATTTGCCAGGAATGGAATTAAATTGATATTTAACAAATTTTGTCTCGCCATTGAGTGATTTCGTCAGCCCTTCGAACGTCAGGACCCCCCTCCTTTTAGAGTTAAGCCTAAGTCACGACTTAAATAAAACAGTTTTATGGATATGAAGTGCAAATTTACAGCATTAATTTGCCTTTGGGACCCATTAAAAATGATCACATTAAACTTGTGTATGTGTTGACTTCAATCAAAGGATAAATAAGTGATTTTTTACAAACCTACAAAGTTGTATCACGAAACTTGTAAGATTTCACTTTGCGACTTTATTAATGGCAAATTTTTATTGTAATTTGAAGACATTTCTGAAAAAGTAGGTTTTGTTAGATCATCAGGCTTAATTTTGGTGGTTAGTTGTGAAATAGCTACGTAAATAAAGGCATTGGATTATTGGGACGCACTGCTTCTAGATCTCAATTCTCTGGATCATACTTCGTTAAAGGATTGTTATCATTCTCCACTTAAAATATACAACATTTGAAACGGATAGCGATGAGAAGATCAAGTAGACTTGAAGGCGTTGCTTCAAGCGATTTACAATTAGCCAAAAACGAGGCCAAAACAGTAACAAAATTGGTGAGTTAATCTATTTATTAAAAACTTGCAGATTTGGTAATTTGTATCGACATTTTTAGATTTCATCAATCTTGAAGAAGGATGTGGTAACTAGGACTGCTGAAGAGTTACAAATTTTACAGAATAATCCTGGAATTGTTACATTTCTGTGCAAGCGAAGCATTAACAATAAATTGGTTAAGGAGAGAGAGCAGGAGGTTTGCTCATTTTACATATTTTGTAAAACTAACTCTTCATAAAACTAAGTGAACGATTGGAAATCCAGTAACAGATGAATGTATCTAATGTGGAAAAAAGTTTTTCTTATGTTCTAAAGTTTTGATCAACCACATAGATGGGAATAGGTGTTAGTAAATGTGATCAAAATATCATGATAAGTGTAGTGCCTTCCTTGAGTCATAAATTAATTTTTGCTTTAGTTTAGAAATTGATATTATGAGTTTTACATTGATTCGATTTTGCATTGACTTCAGGTGGAAGATGTTGCCTCAGAGTTGGAAAGAAAATGCAAAAGATTGGCCTCAGTTATAGAAGAATCTCGATCATTGGTTATTTACACTGGGGCTGGCATAAGCACTGTTAGATTTTAACATTTAATTTAACAATTGATTAAAATTTAGTCATTGCTTTTTAGAGACATAAAATGTATTCCTAAAAATGTATGTCACATATTATCACTAACAAATTCCTCAGTTTAATTGATATTGGCTTTAGGCTGCTTCAATTCCTGACTATCGTGGTCCTCAGGGTGTGTGGACGTTGCTCAAGCAAGGCAAGGAATGCAGGTGAATTTTTGGGGATTTGTTGATATATTTTGATAGTCATAAGTTTGATCACAATAGGTTATTTGGTTAATTTGAATATTGTTGATAATACACATCAATGTTGCTGTGTAAAAGTTATTGTAATTTTTAATTAGCTTTGTAATTTTTTTTATATTATGATCAAAATTGGTTACTCAAAAAAAAGATTTTTATCATCCTAAAATCTGACATTTCTCAGGACTGCTGACCTCAGCTTAGCTGAACCAACATACACACACATGGCAATTGCTGAACTCTATAGGAAAGGATATGTAAGTAATATTGCTCAGCACTGAGATTACTATGCTCGGTAATGAGATTGATATAAACTAATAGTGAAGTATAATGGACTTCATTGGTCTGTTTTATCATTCAATTACATTGATTTACATCATCGTTCTAACGTGAATGTTTCTTGGAATACTTATTAACTAATCTTAATTCATCAATATAAATAACATGTGAGTGAAATGAAATCTAAGGAAGAATCTTTGAATCTTCAGGTGAAGAGGGTGATATCCCAGAACTGCGATGGTCTACATCTGAGAAGCGGTCTGCCCAGGTCGGCCCTTTCCGAGCTCCATGGCAACATGTTCCTCGAGGTTCGTGACCTTTTAGAATTGTTGTTTATTACCACATTCTTTTGCTAATTTGTCTGTTAACTAGTTTCATAATATAAACTTCCATGGTAAAGATAATGATTTGTGTCTGAGTTTGGTGATATTGAAAATGGATAAATATTGATGAATAGGTTAGGAATGTCTTGATTGAGGTCTTGATTGATGTTGATTTGTCTTTCAAATGCTTCGTTACTAATCTGAGTCATATAGAATTGAGATCAAGATTATTTAAAAATCACTTGTTACAGGTTTGTAGAAGCTGTCAACCTACAAGGGAATACCTGAGACTCTTCGATGTCACGGAGAGGACGGGCATGAGGCGGCACAAAACCGGACGTTTTTGTCACAAGTGCAAGGCTCCCCTCCTCGACACGATCATTCACTTCGGAGAGAAAAGTCCATTCCAATCCCCTCATAATTGGCAACAAGTAATGACTTGCATGAGTTATATTGATTTGTTCACAAAATGTCTATTATATAATAAAATATTAGATTTAATTTATTTTTAAGTATCTGTTTATTTTGTAGTTGAAATATAGAATATGTAACAAAAGCAGTTATTAGTAACAATTATTTTCACTGATTTGAGATTTAATTCTAAGATGTTAATGAATCTAAATTGACAGGCAACGAATGCAGCCAACAAAGCTGATGTGATTTTATGTCTTGGCACCAGTCTGAAGGTGAGGCAGTTGTATACAAGTTGATTCCTATGCTTTGAGAGAATAATAATCCACTTGTTTTAAGCTCGCTGGATAACACATGCTACTGAAATCTTTAACATAACAAATGCATACCATGGTAGTGGTACTTATTAGAATCTCTAGATTTGAATTTCCGTAGGGGGCTATGATTAAAATATAATTGCATTATTAATTATATATAATTATTAATTGTATTATTAATTATATATAAATTAAAGGTTTTAAAGAAGTATGCCTGCCTATGGGCTACTCACAAACCAGTGGATGAACAACCAAGACTTATTATTGTCAATCTACAGTGGACCCCTAAAGATAAAAAGGCTGAATTGAAAATAAATGGTAAGTGTACAACTCATTTGTTAGCACTCTGCTGGGTGATGTAATCAATCATAATATCATTTATCAATGCATTGGCATTAAATACTACCAGTGATGGACAGTAACAAGTTACTTGTAATAGAGGTTACTGTAATGAAGGTCACTGACTCTGCTACTTTTTTAATAACAAATTACTTTTTATAAATAACCAATGAATGACTGTAATGTTACAAATAACAAAAGACATATGATTTGTAACACATTACCATGAATGAATAAAGGAAATGACTAGAGATGAAATAACTAAAATTTTGAGATCGTTTATTCTGTCTAGGTTTGTAATAGGCACCAAATATGATTTACAAGTTTTGGTAACTAGAGTTTGGTTTTGAGGATGCCATTTCTTTGACCTAGTTTGAATGATGCTGTCAAACATGGAAAACATCAATGATGCATCTGTCAGATGAAATGTTAAAATGTTACAACATGAACTTCAGTTTGCAAAAATATTTTGAAATTGTCAGTATGTCATCAAATTGAAACTTTATCTTTTTGAGCTTAATTTTATATTTATACATTTTGTATAGAAGAAATAAAACTTATTTCTCCTGTCCTGTTTGCAAGATTGCATAAAAATTGTTTGAACTAGATTCACTAATCACCAAAGAATATTCTAGAACATATAAAAAATAATGAATATGCATGATATCATATCCTTGAATGATTTTTAGAGAATCTCCATAAAAAAGACTCCTACCTCAAAATAGCTGTAATGCATTACTTTGATATAATAAGAGTAACTAGTTACTTTTATTGTTTTGATATTTATAAGTAATTACTTTATTTTCTTGGGATATCTGTAACTACCTAATTATTTTTGATTAACTTTGCCATCACTAGATGCTATATTTAAATTATCGCTTAAGATGAGCTACATCCAATGGTATATATTCAAATTTATTAAGGATATGGTCAACCTATATGCTTAACAATGTGCCAAATTTGAGCTGTAAAAATACAATAATACTGGAGATATCAACATTCAAAGTTTGACTTTTATGTGCTAAAGCTACATTTTTTGGCCATTTTTGGACTGGTCAAAGTCCACATACCCAGTGTATATTATTAATATAATTAATATTTTGGAAAAGTTACTTAGAGTAAAGACATAATGTCCTGAAGTTCACCTATGAATCTAATACATTTAATATCTAATTTATCTAATATATACTTTTCTGTGATTTATTTTGCATTTGCTTGCCAACTTCAAAGGAACAAATCATCATGCTCATAATAATTTGTTACATCTTATTATAAGAATTAAATTAAAATATATTCTGACACTTACCAGCAATGCTTTCTTTTGTAATCGATAGGAAAGTGCGACGACGTGATGAAGTATGTGATTAAATATCTCAACACGAACATACCTCTCTATGACAGGTGAGATATTTGATTGGAGGTCGATGCTAACATATTGCTTTCAATGGATTCTGCGTAGCAAAACTCAATTTATTTTATCAGGCACTTGGATCCACTTTTTCATCTTTCAACTTCACTTTTACCCCACGAACTGAACACCACCTCTAAGGCCATTCTTCCACTGCCCGACGGTTTCGTCCGAAAGTCTGCCGAAGATCTCAGGGTGAGAACGCAGAGGAGAAAGTTCGTTCCGAAAAGTGCCTCGATGCAATCCGAAGGCGACGAAGAAACAATGTCGTCTTACGACGAAGACTCTTTGGCCAGTTTTATGCAATCTCATTATCAAGTCGATGAAGCCCATGGCGAAATAAGAAGGCAACCTGTAAGACTTGCGAAGATCAAACAGTATTTTGTCCAAAATAAGAGAAGGTCAGATGCGAGTGCAGCCGACATTCCCCCTAAGATTTCGAGGTGCGAGGAAAACGAAAAGAACGTAGCTTCCGATTCGAGTTCGTTCGTCACTCCGTCGAATTCAAAGACAGACTTGTCGCTAGATTGCGAGCAAAGTGGAGGAACTAGGGAATGTGATTCGCGTGATTTTGAAACATCTGCCGATAAATTTGACGAAAATTCTGTCGACGTCCACGTCGAATTCTCCATAACGGAAGACACTTCCGAATCCTGTTGCAGCGGGTCGCAGAGCACGGCAGAGGGCCGAGCTCCGAACGAAGAACTCGTATCGTTTTCCATTTGCTCCTCCATGACTCCTCCTCCTTCCATTGATTCTCAAAGCAACGATCCTCTCTGTAACCCTCTGATAACCTTCGACTGTGACTATGCAAGCATCGAAGAAGTCATCAGTGCGTCCGAAGGTCACGGCACGGAAGCGGGCCGAGAGGGGGGAAGGGTCGAAGAGGTATCTTCTCTGGTCACTCCCGGTTGGTTTGGAAAGGGGGTGCAGGTGAAAAAAATTAAAAGAAAAAGGACAAAAAAGTTAAAGTAATGATGGAACCAGCTTTTGTATCCTTAGCTATTTTCCATATCTATTTTTTTATGAGACATTCTTTAGGACTGGTCATGATTTATGATGGTTTTTGGTGACTTTTGATGTTTTCCTCAAAAATTATTTTCCAACAAGAAAATAAAATATATGCAAAATATTAACACTTTTTTGAAACTTTATTAAATTGAAAATCATTTAAAAGCCATTTTCGTGTTCTTGTGGACGTGAATTTTAAGCCTAACAAGTGCTTGCATCACCTTGGAGTATTCTGAAGACTACTACCATCGGCAATTAAGGCCAGAGTCGTCAAAAATGGCTGGGGCAGAAACAAAAGATCAAAAGATGCTGAACTATGTGCGGGAACGGTTTGCCATCGGATTCTCTCGGGGCCCTCTTCCATAAACTGCTGTTAACATTACCAGGAACCTAAAAGGAGGGCCGATTAAACCTTAGAGTATTTCAGCTTAAGCTTTTCAAAATGCGGAGAAAAATTATTTATTGAAAATATATTAAACTGGACCAATTTTGTGTCGATTTCATCGTATTTTTACTTTCCCAAGACTGTAGGAGGGACTCTTGTAGGAGGACATCCATTCGTCGGGTTGTGGTGCAGTCAGTGAGTGCTTTGTCCTTGTCAAAGACTAACTTGCCAATTTTCTAGCTACTGATGGTACTGATCTTCATGCAGTCCAAGGAGGCAACCTTCATCAATTCTTTGATAATAAACCTTGTGAACAGAGCGCAAGAAGATCCAAGAGTCTGAAAAAAAACTCGGAGCTAATCCGTCGAAGCGAAGTAAATGTTCAAATATAGCATTCAATTCCCTCTTAAGATGGTCTTAAGTGCCATTAGACAGCCGTTGCGGAACTTAAAGAGCGGAATATAGAACCTCATTCGCATTTTATGTCATACCCGGCGATGCCTTTTTTATTTCAAGAGCAGCATTAGCGTGTCTCGCAGCAGAATTTGTTATTTGCGTTTATGCTTCTTCAGCAATTCATTAAACAATATTTTTATATTTAAAAAGACATATTGATACATTATTCTATTTTTATTGAAATTAATAAAAGTTTTTATTAAATTATTTAATAGCTCTTAAATAAAATCCTCAAAAGATTAAAGTTAAATTCATTAAAAATGGAAACCAGATGCTTTAGAGATTAAACTAGAAAAAACACTTAACTCTTGTTCTATGAGGTAATTGTTCAGTTAATTAATTACAAATACCTGCTATTCGACTATGAAACCTGAAATCCCTTGTGAAAGCGCTTGTGGGAATAAATGAATTTATAAATATTTTATTTACATGTTAAGTCGAAAAACTGGATCATTATTGCAACGTCGCTTCCAAAGAGTCCATTCAGATACATTATTAATGCGAGATAATTGTGATTGCCTATTTGTCGATTTTGCGAACAAATATAGGACTAATGGACAGTGTTTTCGTCGGAAGACATCAGAGAAGTACAATGGAATAAAGAGTAACCGAGGAATTATGAGAATGAAGTAAACCTCTAGAAAATCATTAAGTCTCCCGCCGCCCGAGGACAAGGAAATAATAAATCCTTCGTTTTTTTTCGGCGACCAGTAAATAGGGGTTCTCGTTATCTTACTCCAACTGTCGATTCGGCTAATGTAGCCAAAGCGCTGATTAATAATCGAACTAAAATTGCAATAGCATTCATTTGTAGCAAAATTGAAGTCATCAACTGTTTAATGTCAATCAAATTCCATTTTGTCGAAAGAATTGTAAGGAAAAGTTGAAATAATAAGAATAAATGCAAATCTTTGATGTCAAAGATCAGGAAAATTAACTGAACGATGACATCACTCGAGGAAACAAGAAACATTTGCGTGGCACCTCTTAATGTTTATTAATGGCAACACACGGCAATATTTATATAGCGCCATTTCCGAAGAGAACGTGAATGTTGTTCTTGTAGAAGGAAATGAGGAGATGGCAAATGCGACGTATTTTATTTAAATATTGCGAAAATAAGTATTTGTACTATATTAATCAATTATTGCTTATTTGTAAATAATATTTCATTTCTGCATTAATCAAAGATTTGTATATTCCAGGAAATGCGACGAATAAATCCCGTCAATGGTTGATTAATATTCTCTATTCGTTGATTTGATGTTTACGCTAAAAAAATCCCAAAATAACGGAAAACATTTTCCGAATGAGAGCTAATGTGATTGATTTGATTCAATTATCTTTAAACGTTGCTAAATTCCGTTAATCGAACGTAAAAAGATAAATTTTGCATTTGGAACGTTCGCATTTGAATGCGACCCACTGGTGTACTAAGAGAACGGAAAGACCTATTAATTCTGACCCGGAGGAGCAGTAGGCCTTCCATAACTATCTCCAATCCAAACCTAAGCCCTCCTCCGAAATGTGACAGCAACAAAAGTTTGTTTACGTTATCCAGCTCTGCATGAATTCTGGAAGAGAATTATTGCAGGCAAGAAGCTGGATGGTCGCACGAAAAGAATGAATAAATTCATTGCGTGAGACGAACACCTTCTTCATGCTCGAATGAACCCTTCTCTGACAAATAAGCCTTAAGCGACGCTTTTTTTCCAAAGGAAAAAGGAAATGCGTTTCAAGCCAATTGACTTGCAGAGGCTGCTGAAGTCATAATGAGATGCCAAGCGACAAAAAAGTGTAGCGCTTATCACGATAAATCTTGTCATCGTCTTATCACCGTTTTTCTTTTCTACCAAAAATGAGATTTTCTTTTAAAACCATTTTGAGAAATAATATTTTAAAATAACGCGTCGTTGAATACTGAATTGTAATAACAAGTCGTGTTTTACAAGTAATTGCAATTGCAAAATATTGATGAGACATCGTCCTAGATTTCATTCTCTGCCAATATGAAATGACCAACTTAGGAACCTTGAGATGATATAAGCGTATTGGGCTGTCAAAATATAACAAACACCTCAGTGCCGCTCTCAGAAGCGTTTTGCTTCTTCCAAGCAACTTTCGGTTCATCGTTCAAGCTTTCTTTTTACGAAATTCTAACTTCTTCTAAAATAAAAACATATTTCAACACCAGCTTCTGTTTCTCTGCATGGGTTTTCTGTTCATTTTGTTTTTAAATCGCAGGAGAAGTTGATGAAAAATTCAAATCCCGTTTTTTTTTTTTTTAGTTTTTAGAAACAAAAGTTTTGAATTTGAACTTTGGATTTTCATGTTTTAAAAACGGTTCCAATGTATCTGAAATTCTCCGAAGCGATCTCACCAAACTTTTCGTGCAGTTTTAGAGTTCTTTGTGGCAGTTCGTGTGGTGTCAGAGAAGTTATTGCTGCCCAACTTCGTGAAATTTGAAATATTCAGAAGAAGAAAAAAGGTTTTGTCAAAATTTATTGAAAAACTTTCATTCGGGGAGCAACTTCTGTCATTTCATTTTTATTTTGTTTTTGTTTCCAAATCTCCTTCTCTCGTTCATCTACCTTTCCTTGAACCGTTAAGTATGGTCTCACGAGTGAAATAATTCCTAGCTCCATTAATAATTTATGTCAATGTGCTGTCCATTTGTGTGTTTTTTCAAGTTTCCACACGAGGAAGTAGGAAAGTGTTAGTGCCGAGACATCGTTGGTCAATATCATCAACTTCTAGTTCAGCTGAAGGAGAATCACACCTGTGTTATCATCGTCATCATCATCGTGGCCGTCCTCCTCCTCCTCGTCGTCGTCGTCACCGTCATCATCACCATCATCGCCACGACCACATAAAAAGTATAAAAATGCTTCCTGAAGAAATTCCCCCAGCCTCTGCTCATCAGCTCGCTGGTGAAAGAACATTAATTTAACAATGGGAACCAACCATCCTTTCGAGGCATAAGAAAGGCTGCGTTATGGAAATATCTCCGAGGACGCCGAGCCTTTAAAGTTTCTGATTTGCGTCCGCGAAGGTTTTCAAAAGATTTCTTAAGGAACTCATTTCGATGGATAATCTTTTTCCTTTCAACAACATTTGAATTCCTCGCTTAAACTTCTCGGCGAGGCAGGCAGTGTTATTGTCCCATTATCACCCTAAAGGTCGGGCAGTTACGATCCAAAACGACGGAGGATTTGAGAAGGTCGAGGTCATGTTTGGGTACGATGAATCGGGCCAAAACCGGCCCGCGGTAAATCCAAGGAAGTGGAACCACTCTAACATCGATTCACAAAGTGCTCGAATGAGTTTTGTCTTCGGCTGTTATTTTTTTTTATAACCGCATCTCTCCTCTGAAGTATCGAAAGGCCGAGAGTATGGAAACAGTTTGCAGACGAACGTTGACGATGGAGAACAAACCGCGGGTCGATGGAAAATCGCTCTCCACCGATGATTTATTGACGCGTAAAAAGCGTCTGCATTTGCGGAAAACTGAGGTTGTCAACTTCTCTTTGAGCGAGCCAAAGAGATTGGCCAACTAGATCACGTGTTTATAATTTATTAATTTATTCAAGCTGTGATTAATTCAGAACGAGCGAAACAAGGAAGCGTTTAAGGGGAGGAGATAGGAGGAAAGATTTGCATTTGGAGGTCAATTAAAACCGCACCTCCATCCATCACTGAGGTGTGCCTGCTGAATGGAAACATGGAGGAAAATAAGTTGTTCGCATGATTGATGCTTTCCATATCCTTCCTTCTCTAAGTCTTCTAAGAAGCAACTCTTGAGGATAACTTCCCGCGTAAGCTAGCCGACTCCGTCGGATTATCATAACTCTTATCGGACATATTTAATCATTTAAGCAACTAATTCGAGAATTAATAAAATCATTATTTATCGTCTTTAAAATAGCGAACCAACCAGGGCAAGGAGAATAACATCGTTATCCATGTTCTTTCATTTCTTTCCATCCATCCATCCATCTCCTATGAATGCATTTCAGACTTTTATTCCTTCCGAGACATTCTGTTTACATGAGCATCAAAATGAAATATTATGAAATAATTCGAGGAAATAAAAACCAAGAATTGTAGACAAATAGCTTCCGCTCCTTCAACGTATAATAGTTATTTTCTAAATAATAAAATAATTACAATAACAATTCAAATAGCCATTATTTTGAATTAAAATATATAGTAATAGGATAAAATCATTTGTAATAAATGTAAACCGCTCGAATATAAAACAAATAAGTACAATTTCAACAGCATCGTAATCACCCAATCACAACAAGAAATACATACAACGAGAACACCGCGAAACAAAAATGATACAAGAATTCGGGAAATAGTATTCTAAACCGGGAATAATTACGTGTCGTCGCCCGACGGTTCGTAGCACGTGCACAGCAGGGGGTACCTTTTAAGAGCACCCAGCGAACCGCAGTTGGTGCCGGAGCCATGGAAGTATCGTCGTTGGAAGGCCTGGATGCTTGATGTCGTTGTTGTCGTCGTAGTATGTTGTCGTCAAGCAGGCCCGACATAGCCTGGATAATTCAGCACTTGTGTCAGATCGTCTTCCTCTTCGGTAGGTTCTTCCGGCCAAATTGTTCTCATTAACGGCGTCCATTAAGCGCCATTGTAAATAATAATGGTTGTTTATGGCTTCTAGAAATGTTGAATATTGATTTCCATGTAAATAATGATTTTCGTTTGAATAACAGGGTTTTTTTTCCTTTCACTAGTTCTAGTTCTGACAAACAAATTAATTCTGATTATCTACTCTTTTACAATTTACAGTTTTAAACAGCTCTGATATCTTTAAATGGCCATAATCATCTTTAACGAATATCAACTCTAGAACCAGCTCGTTAAATCAAAGCATCTTATTTATTATTTATCATAAATATATTTAACGTGGCGTACATATTTAATGAACTGAAAAAAGTGAAAATTAATTTTCTTGCCGGCCAACATAAAGAGAGATTACACATTGGCGCTTCATAATTTTTCTCAATGAAACCAAATGGCAACCAAGAACATGAATTGGGACGCCGTCAAAATTCGTTTAAAAGTATTTTTGTTTCCCAATGGCAACTTTCCAGCAGCATTTAAAAGCAATCACATTCAGCTTCTTTTCATCGGACAAAATAAGAGTTACAGGTTCATCTTTCAATGCTTTGCCAGGCGAACTGGTGCTGGCACTGATTTCTGAAAGATATTCTTCATTTATGATTTTGATTATGCAACAACACGTAAAAAAGTTTAAACCTATGATGGTACTTTCTCCGCTGTAACAAGCGTTAAGCAAAAATTATTTGTCGTCTGGGGTGCATTAACCTTCATAACCTTTCTAGTTATGTCACTATTTAAGGATTAAATTAAACCTTAAACTACCCTGGAAAACCACCCCGGTTCGGATTCGCAACTTTACAACTACTTTATCAGATTTTTTGAATTTTCCAGATCTTTCTGGAGAAATATTTATTTCATAACCTTCAGAAACTTTCAAATAACGTCATTAAAACATTTCTAGAGGGACTGGCTCTCCTGGGAATTTCTGAAATTAAGAAGTTCAAATCTTTAAAAGCTTCCATTTCTTCTTTCCTCCTTTAGCAGAACCCATCTATAATAAAGTAATATCACATAATATAATGTAATAATAATATACCTGATAATAATAACCTAATTATAATTATTAATATTGTTATTAAATATAATAAGACACAGACTTTCCAGCTTAGTGCATGATTTAGAGGTTGCCCGGGACGATTTCAACTTGTACCGGGTAAACAAAAAGTCTTGAAATATGACATTCGAGATGTTCATCTTGAACGATGCTCTAGTCGACGGCGCCCGGAGATTCCTTCCAAATGTTGGTTCTTTTATACACAATCAGAGACGAGCGGCGGGCAGAAAATCGTTTAAGTTCTGGAAAGATCGTGGCGTTCCAAGAACAAGAATTTATAAACTTCGTACTCTTTGCTCTCAATCACAGCGCTCAAGATCTGGTTGGTTAGTCGGAGTGCCGTATTCAAGTACGGAGAACCACATTCCCCATCAATGACGGCCAATTTTGGCTCGGTGTGTGACGTGATTTTATGTTAGGACGAGGTCCTTCTTTTAATTCACGCGTCCAGGGAGATCTCGGACCCTCGTGTGGACGGTAAAGCTTTCGTTTTCGGAGGTTCTCGGACAATTCTTTTTTGCTGATGTTTGTGAGGTCTTGAAAAACAAATAATTACAAGGATTTGGCTTCGTTGATTTTCCAGGTTGTGATGACCTAGGAATAATAATATTATATTATTTAATAATAATTATAAATAATAATAATATAATATAATTATAGTATAATATAATTTAAACTATAATAAGCTGAAGTGAGCCTTTGTAATAAAATATTACTTCCTGGACAAGAAGATACCCCTATGCTTGGCGAACCATACTAAAAGAACATGAGAAGCGCAACATAAAAGCAGTGCTGTGCTGGGTTTCCCAGGTGAATGAGACGCTCTTTACTTTTAAATCCTCTCGTTAACCGACTTTATTGGAGACTAACAGGTTTCAAACGACCAACGATAAACTCCTGGTTTGAAACTGGGGGACGTTCGCGCCCTAATCTTTCGAGATGGAACCTTTCAGTTGGTGAGGAACAGTCACAATGAGATGCTTTGAAAACTCCGAAGCGATTGAACATGATTGATCGACTCATCGTCTCATTCAATCACAGTCAATCCGATGCCCAGACTCGTTACAATCTCTTCCCATGAAATGGATTTCAATTCTGTGTGGACCTTTCTTTTAATTATGTAGTTTGGGATGACGTCGGATGAATAATATTATTTTAAATTATTTTAATATTATATTAAATTATTTTAATATTATATTAAATTATTTTAATATTATATTAAATTATTTTAATATTATATTAAATTATTTTAATATTATATTAAATTATTTTAATATTATATTAAATTATTTTAATATTATATTAAATTATTTTAATATTGTTTAAAATTATTTTAATATTATTTAAAATTATTTTATTATTAATTATTTTAATGTTAATTTAAATTATACTTCTAACCACTTCTAACATTTACTCAATCGTAATAATTGTTTACATGTACTATTTAATATGAATTTATTCCATTTATTTCTAATGTTCGTTTATTGCTTTGTAAAGCGTATTAAATGGTTTTCCTGGGTTCAAAGGCCATAAGATCAGGGTACCGTTGGCCTAAGGCTGCAGATGTTGCATGGGGATATTTTTTTCCTTTCTTGTACGACATACTAATAGCTTTGTAGTCCTGGCTGTGAGTTAGTGACTTCCCTTTTCATTATGCACGAAAATGATTCGCAATTGTTTGAGTCGCTAAAGATTTCAAGCAAGCCCTACTGCAGTTGTGATATCAGCATTATTTAAATTGTTTTAATATTATTTTAAGTTATTTCTAAAGATTAATTTACTGAAGGGATGTGGCATGAAATTTCACTGTTTCACATGATGTGTCAGTTTCCAGATGAGTTACATGTATTCATAATAGGGCCAATCCGACCCTGTATAAAAATTAATGCGATGAAGTGTAAAACTATAAAAGTTATAATAATTAAAATAAATATTATAGTTCGTCATTAAATTATGTTTTACTCGTGGTCGTGATGGGAAAATATAGTTTAGTAAACTAAGCGAATTGATTGTGGAATGTTTTGATTAGTTCAATCAGGACCTATTTTGATTGGTTCAACCACGACCTAATTTGATTAGTTCAGCAGAACCTATTTTGATTGGTTCAATCAGGACCTATTTTGATTGGTTCAACCAGGACCTAATTTGATTGGTTCAACCAGAATCTATTTTGATTGGTTTGACCAGAACTTATTTTGATTGGTTCAATCAGAACTTATTTTGATTGGTATGATTAAATAGTGGAAGGGCAACAACAGTTTTATACGCAAAATTTCAATCTCTTAGAAATGTTTGAAAGTTATGATGACATAATACTTGAGTTTCGCTGAAAATTTTCAAGCCTCGTATTTTCCGAGTCCGACGGGGACCTATTATTACGGACTGCAAGGAAGAATTATTTTTCATTTTCCACTGAAAACAAGGATTTAAACTTCTGAAAGGGTGACTTAAAAGACAGCGCACGATCATCATTTCATTGTTGTACATTAATCGTAATTATGCTAATGAATTATAGTTAATAATTTACAAATAATATATATTTAATGGAATCATTTAATAAATATTTCATTACTTTGATTCAATAATGGTAATAATATTAGAAGAAACTGTAGAATAATTAGGGTTTGTTTGGATGATTATAATAGAAATAACTATTAAAACATATAAAATGTTATTATATTATTATTATTATTACCATTATTATTATTATTGTTGAAATTATTATTATTATTATTACTATTATTGTTGTTATTGTTATTATTATATCAAAACTATATAAAAATATACGAACATTATATTGTTAAGATTTGCACAAGATTTTCCCACGGGTGGTTTTACTTTCGCTTACCAGACTTTTTGAATTGTATGCCTTGTTGTATGTTGTTCTATGTTCAAACATACTGTTGAGAGCTTCGGAACGTGGCTCACGGCACTCAGTCCAGCGAATGTAATTGGCCATCTTATTATGTCTATGCACAAATAAAGCTAAAACAGTGCAACCCGGCCATAGATAATAAAGAAGCTGTAAATGACAATTATCATAATTTTATTCAATTTCCCTATAAATAAGTGTTTATTAAGTTAACGTGAAATGATTGGCTGAGTAAGGGTTGGATGAAACTTGATTGGACCAATCAGTCAAGAAAATATTTTCCAGTCCTTTCCAGACTTTTTAACTCGGGTTTATTTAATTGCCATAATTTTGTTTGCTATTTATTTATTTACTTATTTATTTATTCATTTATTTACTTATTTATTTATTCATTCATTTATTTGAGTATCTTTTGCGTCATCGCTCAAATATTCGATCTCTCTTTTGGCAAAATATTCGAACGATTAAAAATTGTTTCCAAATAAAATACATTAATTACCGACTAACAGGGATTTAAATTATTTTACGAAACAAATGTTTAAATTCCTGTAATTATTTTTTTCCATTTAAAATTCTTCACGATGTTCTTCGCTGACGTCGTCACGAAAGAGCAGTCCAAAGAAATGAGAAATTTAATTATTTTAACTTCTCGTCGTATTTTACGCATTTAGCAAATGTCAGCTATTACTCTGTCATTGTTGTCACAATCACTTCCACCAGCATGTTATTCGTCATCGTCGTCGTCGTCACCATCATTGTCACCACCACTACCATCATCACCAATGCCGCGGTTATGAAAGGAATTCCATAGATCAGTAGGAAACAATATGGCACACACGTTGTGTCTGGCAAATTCGTAATTCTCGTTCCTCCTCAATTGTTTTAAAAATGGCCGATATGAAAACATGGCGGACGGAAGTGGGAGAGGTCGACGACGAAAAGAGAGAGAGAGAGAACTCGCTTTGATGAGAGAAGAATTTCCAACTTCCACGCAAACACAAAACTTTGCCAAAGGGTTTTTCATTTTCATTTTATTATTATTATTATTATTATTATTATTATTTTATTTTATTTCTTTGTTCTTTTCTTTTCTCATCGCTTCTCCTTGACGACTCGTCCTGCAAGCTGGCAAACATCCAAGACGAGTTTTACTGGAAATAGCTTTTAAATTAATGACGTCCACTGGTCATGATAATGATGATGATGACGATGACGATGACGATGATGACTGTTAAGAAAATTTTAGAGCTATTTCCTCTCGGCTTATCCTGGGCACTAATAGTGCTCAATGATCCAAGAACTTTTTAAAACGTGCGAGATGGGCAATTAGTTTCTATCTGGTTGGTGTGCCTATCTATCGTTGGGGATGTACGACAAGGAGATGTGGATTTGTTGGCCGACTTAACTTTATTTAATTATCAGATTATTTCTCGTTAACCTATTTTTTTTTTTAAATTAAGAATTAAGTGGACAAAATTATATCGCTAGAAGTGATTAGCTCTATTACAAAAAGTTAGGAGGCCATGAAATCATCAAAGCTTTCCTGGTTCCAATTGGTTGATTCAACGACACGCTCCATTGGACAGAAAGCACGTGGATAGTTGCTTTATTAGCGCTTCCTTAAAAGCTTTCAGTTGGTCTGAATTTCTTCGCCATTTCCTGACTCTTGGCAGGATATTTGTCTGGAACGTGTGTGCATGATTTGCGTGCGTGTGTGTGTGTGTGCGTGCGTGTGTGTGTATGTGTGTATGTGTATTTTTATGTATGTGTGAATGCATGTGATTGTTACGTGGATTATATTATATGAATTATATTAAAGTCACTTAAAATTAAATAAACTCAGCGGTAATAATGGTAACATCCGACGGAAAGCGACTGTGGCGCTCTACAATCAACTTCATATAAATTCAGTCAAAGCGAATCTACTTTTAAACAATTCACCTTTCTCTTTTGTTCACAAAGGAACTGTGACATCTTACATCCTCAGTCAAACTTGAATATTCGAACTTATTGATTTTTTTTTTAATAACATTTAAAATTATTTTCAAAAATTTGTCTCGGGGCAATTTCAATCATTTCCAAAATTTTTTCCTCCGCAAAACGACGACGAAGAAGAAGAAGAAGAAGAAGAAAAAGAAAACGAAAAAAACGTTCCGCGTGACTTGTTTACTGAAAATGCACTTCGTCTCGGTTCCTATGAAAACGTTGGTCAGTAGTTTGCTTTGTTTGTTTATCGGAGATTATGATGCCAAAGAGGAACATTTTGAAACATCCTTCCAATGTATTGTAAAAGGGACATAAAAAGAACCTTTTGTCTCCTCGCAATAAAAGGAGTCTGCCTTCTGTAGCACTGGACTAATCCAAGGATATACGTCGACAGTAAGCCAGGTTTAAGCAATGAGACACTCCTGCTTCCACGTGATGGGCCCCCTTTTCCCTCTCTCTCTCCCTCTATTTCTGGTTACCTGATGATGATGTAGTTTGTTTGTAGACGATTGTCGTATATGCTTTGTCTGTTAATTTATCAATTTAGTAATGTATTTATTTTATTCATATTATTCATATAGATTAAGATCATTAAGTAGCCCTAGTTGTTTTGGAGTGGTTGTAAGTGGGTTAGTTAAAAAGTTAATGATGATGACGACCTCGACTATCATGGTGATGATGACGATTGCGACGAAGATGGTGATGATGACGACGACGATGACAAGAATGATGATGATGATGATGATGATGATGATGATGATGATGATGATGATGATGATGATGATGATGATGATGATGATGATGATGATGATAAGGATGATGGAGATGATGATGATGATGATGATGATGATGATGATGATGATGATGATGATGATGATGATGATGATGATGATGATGATGATGATGATGATGATGATGATGATGATGATGATGATGATGATGATGATGATGATGATGATGATGATGATGATGATGATGATGATGATGATGATGATGATGATGATGATGATGATGATGATGATGATGATGATGATGATGATGATGATGATGATGATGATGATGATGATGATGATGATGATGGTAAGGATGTGCAAATGGTGTGAGAGTGTAAGGATCTCCTCATTAAATCTGTAAACTTAATCTCCAGGTGGAATCATTCATCAGTCGTTTCAACTACCTGAATTGGACACCTGTATTGGTCACCTGCATTGGTCACCTGAGGAACGTGAAAGGAATTTCGAACGATTTTCTGTGTGTGTGTGTGTGTGGCCAGCTGTTGCCTATTTGCTTTTATATCAAGAATTTCGTTTCAACATTTTACTGAGTTATTATTTTTATTACACTTATATTACATTAATATTATTCTAATATACAAATAAACATTAATATAATTGTCACTTAATGTGATAATAAATTATATTATTGCAATAATAATATCGTAACATTATTCACGGTATTATTATTATTATTATTATTATTATTATTATTATTATTATTATTATTATTATTATTATTATTATTATTATTATTATTATTATTATTATTATTACTATTATTAATTATGTTGGTAGCAATGACAAAGAGTAAAGGGATGGGAAGAATGGTAACGTTTTGGTTTCATCGGTGTTGATGATGATGTCGATGCCAAATACGTTGTGCTGTTGCGTGCACGTGACGTTGTGTGTGTGTAACGTTTGTGTGCGTGTAAGATTGTATGCGTGTGACGTTTGTAATTGTGATGTTCAACGGAGCGTCAGAGAATGATGACAACATTCAATTTCCCTCTCAACCCCTGATTTCGTGGTTGACGTCGGGGTTGCCATTGGTTACCGTCCCTCCTGTTGACTTCATTAACATAATTTATTAATTTTATTCTTCAAATATGAGAAAATAAATTGTCAAGTGTTAAAGAAAATAATAAAATATGTCACGTGAAATGTCGTGATGAAGATGAATACGACGATGATGAATTAAACTTGATTTAATTTAAAAATTGAATCTAATCACGCTACACAAATATTATTAGCGAGGCAATAATACAGTAATAATGTCGGTAATAAGTAATTTCCAAAGTAGGGTTAGGGTTAGGGTTGGGTAGCGATTGTAAGGTGCGTAAAATAATAAGTTCTCATCATGTTCTGTGGTAATACTTTTAACAATATAAAATTAAAATATTCCTTTATCAGTTAACAATTTCAATTCATAATTTGTTTAGGTAAATATATCACGATACTCTCTCTAAAATCATGAAACCGTCATCGTCATCATCATTATCATCGTCGTCGTCATCAGCATCATCGTCATCATCATCAACGTCATCGTCGTCATCAGCGTCATCATCGTCATCATCGTCACAACCGAATTCGGAACACCATTTCTTCTCGGTGCATCTCAACTTATGACTCGTAACAGCACTTAAACCTACCCAGAAGCAAGGACAATTTTCTTCATTCTCATAGTCCACTTCTTCCATCATCATCATCATCAACTTCGGTTTCATCATCCACGTCACCTTTGGTTTATCATCATTATCCTCATCATCATCATTGTTATTCCCATCAATGCCTTAATGAAATTATTCTCCTGGCAGAACATTAGCAAGGTTATCTTCAAGAATGAAGCAAATACTTATCAATTCATCCATCCATCCATCCATCCATCCATCCATCCATCCATCCATCCATCCATCCATCCATCCGTCCATCCGTCCATCCGTCCATCCGTCCATCCGTCCATCCATCCATCCATCCATCCACCTATTCCAGGATGTTCCATGCATGAATTCGTTTCATGTCAAACTGATGATGAATTGGCCAACTTCACGTATCAATCAAATTTACTTCCATTTTGGAAATTGCATTTTTCGATAAGTTTTTGATAAATCCGTCAAAACATTTAATTCGTGATGTTTTAAATAAGAAGCTTCAAATAAGATTTGCAATGTTTTTGTTTGTTGACCTCTTGCATATTGCACAACATACAACATCAACGTTTGACTCAATATAAGGCTTCCTCCATTGGTCATGCTATTCGGCCATTGCGAATTAGAAACAAGGAGAAAAAATATCAGACGTTCAACGTAAAAAGAAAAAATATAATCGATTCTTAAAAAATCAGTTGGTAGGCTTCGTTTGGATTGATATCAGCGGAAGTGATAAAAGTGCTGTGTCCCTCCAGTAATTGACATGGAAACCGTCTTATCTGAGCAGAGCAGACAGTGCGACTTTGCCATAGATCAGGCAGTTTTATGATCTCTTTATGCCCGCGTACCTGGCCAAATGTTGCTATCTCGAAGGATGCTTAGCGAGCTGATGGAATATTAACACGGATGCATCATTTCAGACAATGCTTCATCAACGACCAATCCGGGACTCAGGTGTCCAACTTGAGCCGTTCGGGACGTAAATCTAACGCGTGGTTAACAATTTAAGAGAACCGAACGTGAATTAAGACGCGCTTTCATTTGAAGTCCATTACGTTGTGCAGTTTCAATTCTATCGCTTTGTCTTGAACACTTCCGACGATCCATGGATGGATTGGTAAAAAAAAACGACTTATACGTGGCTTCATGGAATCGTGTTCTGAAAATTTAAATTCACGTCTTCCAGCAAACAGTGGAGTTAGCAGTCAAGACAACCCATCGACTCACCAGAGCAGCGGAAAATGTCCGCACGCTTACTGGGACGAACCGTCGAAGAAATGTTCGGAAAATCTTCTTCGTGTTTTGGAGGAGATCAGATTCAGCAACCACCTCGTCTCCGCAGAGCATCGCTTCAACAAGACTTGCAGGCTAGTTGAACATCAATCAAGCGATTATTTCCTCCAATTATTTACTTAATTAAGTTCCAAAGTCATTTCGAAATCGTGACTTTAATCTTAAAAGGGCTCTCCCCCTCTCTCTCTCCCTTCCTCTCCCTCTCTCTCTCTCTCTCTCTGTCTGTCTCTTTCTACCGGGAAGATTCTTTCTCTTCTTTGCGTTTATTTGCTCCCTTCATTCAAAGATGGACATTCGCGAAGGAATAAAAAGGAATTTTGCCTTTCAAGAATTCTTTGGACTATTCCGCACGCTCGTGCGACACGAGAGTCTTGTTTTGAAATTCGTGTCCGACACACGACCACCACCACCACCGCCACTCTTGTCTTGTATTTTTCAAAAATTCCCGGGAAGGGTATTTCCGACCCCTTGATGCCGATGTACTGCCGTGGAAAAAATAAAACAACTCCTAGTGGATGGAGATGAGAACACGCCGCGAGCACTCCTTGTGTCTCCGGACGCAGGTCATCCGAGACTTAATTGGACCTCTTCCTACAGCCATTCCACGACATTACGGACTCGTCCTGGGGATTTTTTTTTAATTTTCAATCTCACCGTGGAATGTCACGTGGTCCACCGATTTGTCTTTTCATCCATCCATCCATCCGTCCATCCATCCATCCATCCATCCATCCATCCATCCATCCGTCCGTCCGTCCATCCATCCATCCATCCATCCATCCGTCCATCCATCCGTCCATCCATCCGTCCATCCACCCGTCCATCCGCCCATCCATCCACCCCTCCATCCTTCTTCTCCTCTGATTTCCTTGGGCATCACTTTTGCAAATTTCTTCCCTTTAAGTGATTCGAATTTTCTGTAACATCTCTCGATCGATTAATCAGATCTTTAGACTCGAGTTTTCATCGTCATTGTTGCAGTTGGTGCTGTTGTCGAGATGAAATTGTGTTGCTCGTTGATGCTGTTTAATGGAATTATGTTGTGCAGTTTGTAATTTATTGCTTTTCCGATCGTCTTGAACACTTCCGACGATCCAAACTTGTTGTTGTTTTTTCATGAATTTTCTTCAAACTGTGCCTCGCTTTTGTTAAGCATTTGACTATTAGTGCAGGCAAAGATCTCCTGCGATTATATTTTTTTTTATTGCAAGGAACTTCCGGTCATACGCTCAGATTTTCATTAATTAATTGCTGGTTTGCGCTCTGAATTCGTGGAATTCAAAGAATTTTGGAAACAAATTTAGAAAACAAATG